>JANZXP010000005.1:7784019-7834359 GCA_027576715.1 Erythroxylum flavicans
AATTTCAATCCTAAGTCACTTATTAACAAAGCAATTCATTCACTTATAAACACTAATTATTCCTCATTCATCTTCAACCTAACACACTCAATACATGAACAACACCAATTTACACAATCCATGCATGTTATGCCAAGTTTCATGCATGGGAATGCATTAAAGAATGAAGAAAGAAGCATTAAAACCATAATCTTACCTTAATAGCTTTTAATCCTCCAAGATAGCTCTCTTTCCAAACTCTCTCAAACTTTCTCTCACTCAATCACACACTCACGGCAGCCATATAAGGAGGAGAAGGTGAGGGTATATATGTGTGATTTAGGGACTCAAAGAAGAGGTATTAAGGTGTATGAGAGTGGAGGGAAAAGAAAGTAAGAAAAATTTTGACAAAGAACCTAGAAAAATCATACCTTCGGATGGGAGCAAACAATCTCAAGACAAAGCTTCCAATTTTAAGAAAAAGAACCTACAAGAAGGCTGAAATAAGGGAGTCGTAGAAGACTCTTCACAAATTCTATTTTTTTAATAATAAAAATTGTGACAAGTGTCACAATCTCATTGGTTTGTGAATTTCTTCACAATTCACTTCAATCTCTCTCCAATTTCCAATGGCTCATTCCAAATATTCCAAAACGCTTATATCTGAATTTTCATTGCCATTGGACGACAAATTTTCTACTGATGGTCTCCTATCAGTCGCTTAGGAATTTTCCGGGTCCGGAAACAGCTCCAGAAAATTCCAGAAAAATTCCTATAATTCCCTTAAATTAGGAAACTCACTAGAACCCTCTCCAATTCACTTTTACACTAACAGAGTCTATTTTTGAAAATCACTGTTTATTTATACTAATACCGGGAATTTGTCATGAATGCATGTACCACTATTTTCATACACAATAATTCACATTTTCACAATGCATGAGCATGAGGTATGTCTATCATTACTTCTCTCATTGGTCTTCTCATGGACCCGTTTCCCTGATCCGACCCGTTAGGTGGGACCGGGATGTTACAGTTGTCTTCTTCGTCTGCTAGATATTTAATTTCCAAAATACCATTTTAAGGTTGTTTTGTATTGCTTTCTGTATAGTAACAAATGTTCTCTTCTTCCTGCAAGTAAAATTTCATCTCTCAAAGCCCTTGCAATATTTACAATTGTTACCTACAAGCCAACACATTCTTTGGTTGTCTCAGTTGTTGTATAATACAACTCAGGATCATCCACACAATCTCCTGCTATCTCCTTGAAAAGATCTCTTGTATCTTTATAAGGTAATACTCACACACCAAAGTTGTTCTGAGTATTCATATATCTTAGTGGATAATACTTCTAAACTTCTTGATGTTAATAATATTTTACAATTTGCATAAGAAACTCCAATTGCATGCCTCTAAATTAATGCTAACCTAAATATCATCTAGAATAATTAAAACTTTGTTATCCTTTTTCAGCTTCTCTCTTAAATTATGTTCTTATTGAAAATCTCCTTAAATGATTTATAATCTTAATTATGTTCTGAAGAAAACTGTTAAAGTTTAGTGTATTGGAGTAAATATACCATCCTATAATTGATGTGTGCTTCTTAGGAAGCTTTGAACTTCCTATCAATTAAGACCTTCAATTAAAGATTTTATGCTACAACATATTGGGATATTACTTATCTATTAACATGAAGCAATCACATCGATATATGATTAAGAAGTGAGCTTACATTGACCAATTGATCATCAGAACATTATGATTAAGGTCTATTGAACTCCCAGCATTATGAAAACCTTTTGTTTATGGCCCATAAGGATTTCCTTGACTCATATTTTGTTGCCCTTTCATTTTTCTTTTTGAGTGGCTTAATATTGAGAGCCACTTGAATTAATGGTATTCATTTATAAGGATGTACAACTTGTAGATATATGGAAGTGTTGTGTACTTTTTACATTTAAATTTTTGATGTCATAGTTTTAGTGCAATTTCTCATATGTCTTTTAAAGCCACATTTTCATAAAAATTCTGTTGATAGAACTTCTTATTTTAGCCTATTTTCAAGTGTTGACATTATCATGGTTATATAACTTCGTAATGATGAACAAAAGCTATGAAACTTGGAAATGGAAAGCATGAAACCAAGATTCATCTACTTTTATCCACAATACATTGAGGCCTTACGAGAGTGTGGGAAGTCAACAGATGATCTTTTCTCTAGTTAATATATAAATGCTTCTTTTATAATATCATGCACTATTTTTAGCCACTTCCTGACATTAGCTTCCAATTCTTTCCTATTTTTTCTAGCATCATCAACCATATGTTGTATCCTCTCACTGACAAGCACTAACTTTTCTACTTCTTCCTTTAGGCCTTGGATGTTATCCATGTAATAATATACATGATCAATTATAGTTTTTATAAGATTAAGCTAGTACTCAACTATCATTAGTCCAATAGAAGCAATCAATTGGTCAATCAAGTAGCCTTACACATTCTTGGATCAGAAAGATAAGTTATTAATTCCTCTTTAAATAGAAAGAAACTAGGGAATAATAGATGACTTGCTTTACTTAGGCAAGTGATAAAATCATCTTTTGTTTCAATTCTAACGAGAAAATAGTGTTCAAGTAGTGGTGTGGTTCACCTTAGTAATTAAGCTATTTTCTTTTGGTAATAATAATTGTTATGTGTTTAATAATCAATGGAATTTAATATGTTTGTTTTCTCTCTTTACCATTTTTTATTGCTTATTGAATTAGCTTGTTACCTTTCTTTTCTAATTCTGAAATAAAAAAGAAAACATCAAGAATTATTGATCTTTAAATTAAATGATTATATATTTAACAATTTTGATAATGAGAACATTCGCAAACTAGTTTCCTCGTATTTTTAGGCTAAAATTATAATGGAAAATATAGAATCATAAAAAAAAGATTTATCAAACTTATCATCCTTTACTTGTGGTAAGGTTGATCTAGCTTGAAGTTATTTTTTGTCTTCTAAAATATCTGATAGAAATATTCAATATAACCATATGTTTTACAGTTGATTGTTTGAAGAGAGAGGAATTTCTATGCTTATAAAGACTTGTTAGTATTTACCATAAGTGTATGGTATAGTTGTAGCTAGCACTAATACGTACGAATCGATCTCACGAGGATTATAAGTACTAGTATTAACCTTTTTCTATTATCTAACTATAGAATTAGGTTGTGGATTTAATTAAAAATTAAACAAATTAAGCTAGGAATGACACAATAATAAACTCAAATAAGGAAAATACTTAAAAAAAATCAATATCAAATAAATAGTACCTAAGTGATGAATCTCCCTAAGAATTCTTAAATACTAATCCTTTACCATGCAATTAAATTATTAATTATTGGACTGTGAAAATTTCTATCTTATGTTAATATTTTTTGAAGACTATTAACAACTAATATTAACAACTAATCTTCAGTTGATTAACTGAAATCTTTTTTTAGTTAAAACCTTTAAGATTGCATTATTGATTCATGACTATTGAGTTTGACCATAATTTAGAGGATTTATGTCGACCTATCTTTAGGTTTACATGCAACTCCTTCTAATTAAGGTGGATCTATTCACACAAAGGATTTCTCAATCTCAATCATATAAAATCAAATAATGGACTAATAGTTTGGATATATTAGTTTAAGACTATAATGCATAATTGAATCATAATTAATCAATCAGTAAATTAGCATTGAATAAAATATTAAATCATATTGTCATCACAACTTATCATCACACTTAGGAACTAAACAATTTAGTTCCTATAATAAAAGAAATTGTATTGTAAATCTCCCTTTATTTCTATTGAATCTTCTTAGGATTTAGATTAAATGATGATATCTATCGAATCTTATAATGAAATCTTCTTTTTTTCCTCATCCTCTGTTTATAATTGCCTCTTCTTTATCTTTCTTACGACTAAAAAATGCTTCTAAACTAGCCTCCTCTTCATCTGCCTCTGATAATTATAATGAAATCTTCTTTTTTTCCTCATCCTCTGTTTATAATTGCCTCTTCTTTATCTTTCTTACGACTCAAAAATGCTTCCAAACTAGCCTCCTCTTCATCTGCCTCTGATAATGTCCATTTATAGTAAAAATTAGGGTTTCTAGGACATACATGGTCATTTATACGGTTGTGTATGTGATCGTGTATCTCCAAAAATACCTGACTTCGTGATTTTACACTGGCACAGAGACTTATATGGGTAACATACATAGTCATGTATGTCCAAGTTGCTTCAAATCTTCATTTTATACCATGATATCATCCAAGTTCTTCTCCTTCTGGTTCAAAAAGGCAATTATCACCTACAATTACACTTAAAACGAATCAATCGCTATAAATCAGTATAAAATCATTAAATAACAAACAAAGAACATTAAATATGAGTATATAAATATAGTCAAATAATCGTTTATCAATAATTAATTTTTTTCAGCATTCAATTAGTCTATAATGTTAACATTCTCTATATCTTGTATATTAAAGTTCAAAGAAAATATCATAATATTTAATAATATTTGACAATGCATTTTAAAATATAATAAAAGATATTATTAGATTACAAGTGAAAACCATACTCATCAGTTGAATATAACAATCATTTTAAAAGGGAGTTTCATTACTAATGCTAAATAAAAACTAGTTAATTATTTCTTATAAGATCGTAATAATAGAAGTATAGAAAAAACATACGAGTGATTCTCCATAATGAACAGGAAAGTCATACAATTATAATTAATATCACATGCAACTAAATAAAAAAGATGAGGAAAATAGAGATCGAGATCATATGCAACCGATTTATACAACAACAACAATAACATCAACATTGCGGTACAAATCATGATGAAATACAAAGATTAGGGAAGTTCAGAAGTACGCAACTATATCCATAATTAATAGAAAAGTTGTTTCCGATAGACCCATAAAAAATAAAATTGTTCTGAAAATGAATGCAATAGATTTATGAAAAAGGAAATTACTTTTAGGAACTATACACTTCCATAATCAATGAAAAGAATAGGGATCATGTATCTCTAATGAAAAAAATTATCATAAGATTGTTTACTTAAAAGAGGGAAGACAATATTCATGAAAATAGTTTCAACAAAAAAGTGAAAGAAAATTACTAGTGGAACATATTTTCTATTGAGCGGATTCAAAAGTGAGAACAAAAGAAAATGCACCCTAATTAAGTAAAGAAATAGGTCTTGACATGTGTAAGAGGTGGTGAAGAAGAGAGAAGGGAATGTCACAGTGGCAAAAATTAATTCCTCAAACAAGAGGATCTAGTAGAACTTTAAGTTTGAGGTGGTAATTCTAATTATAAATATTGAAACATCTATGTCAATAAATATTGAAGGAACTCTAATAGAAATTAAATATATGAGAATTAAAATGATAAGATTACTTTTTAAACTCACAAATATTAAGAGCTAATTTATTTTTTAGTACAAGTATTATTATTAGCATTCAAAATAACCTTTTATCTAGAGATAGGTTTGTAATCTTTTCCTTTTGAAATAAATTGAGCACTTTTCCATTTTTGATACTTTGTAATTTTTAGTCTTAGTATGATATCACATTGTTAATTAGACAGCTGTAAAATTCAATATTTTAAAAATCAAACTGGTTTGGCTGGTTTTACAGTAAAAATCTTGAACCGGTCAACTTTTCACATAAGCTTTTAACCTTTCAGTTTGATTTAATTTAATAATCTTTATTGTTAAAAACTAATCAGTTTATTAATTAATCGATCAATTTTAAAAAACTAATAGTTTTTTTAGAACAAGTTGATTAATTTTCATTTAATAGACTCCATTTCCAATTAAACTTTAAATTTTTTGACAAGAAAGGATAGTCTTCTTTAATCATTTTTAAAAATTTTAAATTTTATTTAACCTTTAACTAGTTTTATAATAGGCTAACACTAGTTCAATCTTTTAAACCTTAAATCTCTTATTTTACTGGTTTAACTTCCAGTTTAAAACAACAATTAATTTATAATGTTTTCTTATTATCTATAATTATTATAATTACTCCTAGTCGTAATATACACCATAATTTACTATTTGAAATCTTTCGTTATTCATATAGTTATGAATTTTCTGTGCATTTAATTGTGAGGCATGTTCAATTTTTAGCTTAATTAGTTTATATTTGTGATCTACATACTTTAAATTGATTATAAGATTATAATTTTTTCTTTCAAACTGCATTACACTTAATGAAATCCGACTCACTCTCTTTAATGTCTCATAGCACACTACAACAGAATAAACTATTAGCAACGTTTTATTTGGCGACGAATTGAAAATCATCGTTAAATGTGAACTTTTGGCGACGATTTCAAAATCAACGCACAAAGTCGTGGTTTTGGCGATGTTACATAATATCGTCGCTAAAGCAGTTTATTTAGTGACAACCTTCTGAAGTATCGTAAAATGCGTAATTTTGCAGTGATTTTCAAATTTCGTCACCAAAGGTCATGCATTTAGTGATGAGAATTGTAAATGTTGCAAAAAACACGAACTTTTTATAGTACTACACGAACAGGGTCTAGTGAATTGACACCCTCTTCCAACAACTTCTTTGCTTTAACTAAATTTGTAGAAGATATAGTGAATGATTTCCCATATCCAATATGGATGATGGTATTAGATGAACCACATGAACTAAGCATTTTAGCTAATGAGCAAAAAGAATAAAACAATCAAAGCTAAATCAAATGGTATTAGGAAGTCAAATTTGAACATATACGTATCCGACTGATAAACTCTATGATCGTCACGATGAACAAACATAGTTTTTATAATCGACCACTGTTTTGAAATAATCGATTTCCTTAATCCTGTACGAACCATTGGGACATCACCACCACCTCCATTTCCATTTATGTTCTCTTGAAGATTCGAAGAAGCTTAACACAACATATAGTATATATAATCAAATGTTTGTATAATAGCTTCATAACAGAAAATGAGATACTGATGATAAAGAAAAAGATGTAGTTTAGATGATCTAAGAACCTTGAAGAATAAGATCGGCCACATAAGGCAAACGATGATTAGTGTTTGATGAGGGGAGATATATCATCATTCCATAGGAGAAATGTTGATCCCAATATAGTACAAGTGGATGAAGTACAAGCCAATCTTATTGTAGAAAGAGATAAAGACTATATTGAGGATGATATTATATTAAAATGATGATACTTTGGCCAAATATATTAGTGATAAAGAGTCAAATCATAATGTAATTAATGATGATGATTTTCAGGATCTTAATCCTGATGATTGAAGGTAAAAAGTTGTTGTTTATATAGGACTGTTGTTTATATTGTTTGAAAAATAACAAGCCACCATTTTAATTAACTTATGATTAGCCATGATTAAATCAAATAAGTAACTTATGATTAGCAATTCTACAGCCTAATAATTGTTCTCCATCAGCCAGGGACAACCATTTATATGTAAAGGGAGGTTTTAAAGTATTGATATCCATTTAGAAAATTAAGCATTTACAAATATATAAGAAGGAAGTCTCTGATTCTAGCTTTCTCCTAGAAATTTTATGGAAGTAATGTATTTCATTATGCTTAATTCATTTGTCTTTCATATATGTATGTATGTATGTATATATAAGGAGAGTTAGACATTTTGTTTCAAGTTATTTTTGAGTTTTATTTGTACCTAATATGTTATAGCTAGTTGAAATGCACATAGAATTAGGGTATAAGATGCTTTTAATTATGTTGTGAAGTATGTATAACCTCGTTCATAAATTAAGATCATTGCAGCACTTCTTATTACTATGTTGGTTGAAGCCAAAATGCCTCCCTTGTATGAAATGTACGTCACTAAATAACTTAATGTTTACTTTCTTATCAACTTTCATTCAGTAAGCATGTAATAAAATTTGTAAAGAGTTTGTAACAATATTAACAATACATGTAACAAATTCCTTATTGAAAGAAACTACAACCATATTAATGTTGATTTCTAAAATACGATTCAAATTTTCTTTATATTTCTTAGATGTGTTATTTATAGACAAACAAAATTCAAGACTTGTAAAGTTTTTAAGTTATACATTGTTTCTTTTAACTAACCATAAAAGGACGATTTCTTAAAAAGATCTCTCCAACTCCAGAAAATCATAACAAACATCGAAAAAATAATATATTAAAAATTAAAGTTCTAAGGAATTAAGGTGGAGAGAAATACAAGGGATGAAGAATAGCAAACTGAACATGATGTGTATATACATAATAGGCAAAATTAAATGAGCAATAATTGATAACCTCTGGTTTGGCATAAAGAGAAGAAGTAAGAAGGTATGTCATAGCCACAACCTTCATATACCAAATTAATACAATTAACAAATCATGAAATGTGATTCAAAATATGGGGCCAAAGATCTAATCATCTTTGATTATGATTTGTTCATTTTGTCAAATGCTTCTAAATGATTTAAGGAAAAAAATTGACAAGTTCTTTATTGTAATAGCCCTTTCCTACACTTAAGGAATAATTCTCATATTGAGTCATATCATGTGAGAATATATGAAAAGCATTCCATAGGCATGCATTATATTTGCATACACACATGAATCATGATTTAGAAAACATTGCAAGATAGTATATGCACTCAATTGACATATTCTGGTTATGGAACGAAAATGGATTATAATTACTGAATTGGGAATTTATTGTTATAATTGAGTAATTGATGAGGTGATATGTGCATCTAGTCTAAGAAAAATGTTAAAGAGCAAGACAAATTGATACATGGGAATTTAGGTTGATTAGGCCTATGAAATGGTGACATGTGGCATTAGGAATAAGTGACAAATGGATCAGTTAAATGGATGACAAGTGGCTTGAGTATAATTGCGACAAGTTGCACTTTAATATTGTGAAAAATGGCACCTTAGACTTATGGCATATGGAGCAATAGAATGGTGACGTGTAGTTTTACAAATGATAACATATATAGCCTTATAATTGGTGACATGTGTAGCCTTACAATTGGTGACATGTGTGACCTTATAAGCAATGACATATGGAAGCTTAAATGAGTTACATATGGAGCCTAAAGTAAGTGACACATGGACCAATAGAATAGTAACACATGGACCAATAGAAGGATAACATATGTACCAATAAAATGGTGACACATGGACCAATGGAATGGTGACACATGGATTAGTTTGACTTTCTTTGAATTTCTAGAGAAAGTGAATGAAAAAGGCAATAGAAGTGAGAGTGAAGGTCGGCCATAAGGTTAGAAGAGGGACAAAAAAATGAGAAGAGAAGGAGAGAAAAAGGGGAAGAGAAGAGGAGAAGGAAAGAGTTTATCAAGGTAAGTTGAAATTCTAGTTTCAATTTCATTTTTCTATTTCGATATGTCTTTCATATCCTTAGAGCATGAATTTGAAGAAACTCAAAGAATGAAAGTTGTATATATAGGTCTTAACTTGATCTTTGTGAAAATGGCTTGAGAAAATAGTGACTAGAGTTCGAGTTATGTCTGTTTCCCCAATACTGCCTGTTATAGAACCCTGTACAGGAACCTTTTATTATTTCCTAATTTTTGAGGACCTTAGAGTCGGAATTAGTGAAAGTATAAAGCATAAAAAAATATTATTGATGTCTTATTAATGCTTCTGTGAAATGGTTTGGTTAGAAGATGTCTTGATAATGATTTATTGTGGTTTGAGGATTGGTTTCCAGTCTGTTTGTTACCAGAAACAGGATAGAATTTGGATGGAGATTATATTTTAAAGGGAGACGGTGCTTGTGTAAATTTTGGGTATACTATGACTAATGAAAGTCTAGTTTCAGGAGGCACATGAATCGTGGCATTTGGATCTTTGTAGAGAGAGAGTGATGATTAAAAGAAGACAACTTGTTCATAAAGAAACATTAGGAAGAAAAGGATGTGAACATTACATATAAGGTTAGGTTATCTTGATGTTTGAGAAGACATTTAGCTGAACTAGTAAGTGATTTATTAAATTATTGACATATGTGAGAATAACATACATGATGATTGATTGGACATGAATTACATTTAAGGTTGATGATAAAGTGTGCTGGAATATGTTAGATGGAGTGTTTCCACTAAATAGGCATTTGTATTTTAGCCATATCATAATATGTAGATATCCAAATGGGATTATTTCTAATTTAGATTAAACTAGAGACATACGGATACAATTTTTCATGAAGGAATTGAATTTGAATTTTATCCTTAAGGGTCTTAAAATTTGGCTTGAAGCTGAGAACTGTGTGCTGTCGTGATATGAGAACAGTCTGCAGTATTTTGAATATAACTTACAGAATACTAAACCTATCTGTATGAATTTGGTGTCATTAGAAACTTAAGATATAGAGGAACATTTTTATAAGAAGGTGTTGCCTAAATACCTCATTTTTTAGGTCAAAATGATCATACAAAACTGACCCGAAAATATAGTTGGAAAAGCTAGAAAATGGGAATGACTTTTACATTAAATATGTTTCTTTTATGTGATGTTTGAGATAAAAATTGATAAGAAACTTTCCTATAATGTATTTAGGCTTGAATGAAGTTTGAAATGAACCTAGTATGATGCTTGAATAAGTGATTAAATGTGTGATTGCTTAAGGTAATAATTGAGGTTATAATTAAGGAAATATACCCAGAATAGTCAATTGAGCATGCATTGAACATAATACATGTACATGTGCATAGTTAAATAATTATATGATTGATCAACTTAGTAATATGTGGATTATGTGTGTATTGTATGATATGGAAAAACAAGTTGACCGACAGCATCCAGACATTGCCAAATCATCAAGGCAATAGCTTACTTGGAGTATACTATGAGTTAACCTAGATGTGTCAGCTCAATTATATGTGCTTTTCTATTTGAGTTATATGTGTAGTGAGTTGAATTAGATGTATTTCACTTGTTTAATTTTTACGTATTAAACTTTTACTGGTGTGATTGTGATAATTCTAGACATTGATTATCTGAGGAG
This sequence comes from Erythroxylum flavicans, assembly GCA_027576715.1. Lineage (NCBI taxonomy): Eukaryota > Viridiplantae > Streptophyta > Magnoliopsida > Malpighiales > Erythroxylaceae > Erythroxylum > Erythroxylum flavicans. Next base: position 7,795,078 of record JANZXP010000005.1, read on the forward strand.
AACATTATTCGAGACTGTATTGGAAGTGCTCATTGTATGTGAATTTGACCGAATAAGTGATACTTAACATTCTTGTTAAATGCTGGACCAAGGTCCAATGATAAATGTGAATGTGAATGAAATGAGTGATGCTCAACTGAATGTTGAATGCTGGACTTTGATTCGATGATTGTAATATATGACTGTATGTTATGTGAGATGATGCATTTCGTGACATTGATGTACATGATCAGATAAAGGAATTGTGAACGAAGTGACTAACCTGAAATAAGCCCGGTATCCACAAGGGATATAGGTCAGTATCTGAAATAAGCCCAGTATCTACAAGGGATATGGGTTAGTGCCTGAAATGAGCCCGGCATCTACAAAGGATATAGGTCAGTACCTGAAACAAGCCCGATATCCACAAGGGTATGGGTCAGTACCTGAAATAAAGCCCGGTATTCACAAAGGATATGGGTCAATACCTGAAATGAGCCTGGTATCCACAAGGGATATGGGTCAGTACCTAAACTAAGCCTAGTATCCATAAGAGATATGGGTTAGTACCTGAAATAAGCCCGGTATCGACAAAGGATATGAGACAGTTAATAGGCACTCCGTCATAACAAAATGAAAGTGAAAGTGGAGTCTCATATGTTTTGCATAGATATATCTTCACATGTATCATGTGAATAATTGCAAAGAATCACTAAATTAAGTTGATATAATGATATGCTATGTTTATGTACATGTGAACGATATGAATAATTGAAATGAATGATTTAATTATTCTGAAATAATTATATGAAATACTTATGTTCATAATGGACTTGTTAGAATATGATGTATATTACGATCAGGTACTAAATTCTGAACGATGTGATATATGAGATTTGATTCTAAATGATGTGAGATACTAATTAAACTGTGTTATATACTTATGGTATTTATGATTGTTTTTAGTGAGCACATCGATGATGGTTCACTCACTGAGTTCTGAAACTCGTCAAAATTGTAGCATTGTTTTCCAGATTCCAGAGAAATCTAGCCAGTCTAGTTGAAGTAACTTCTGCATTAGGATATGGGTCAGTGTCAGGATCAGTTGTACCTGCGAATGTCTTAATTATGTTGTATCAAGAATTGTATCTTTCAACTGTTGTATATTATACATGTGAATTTTAGAAACGTAATGACATTTGGGACTATATATGTTTGTGAATAAAAATGCAACAAAAAGATTATTGGAATGTTTTATGTTATGTGCGATGGATTAAAAAGTAAAAAAATAAAATGAATTGATTTAACCATCTTAATGTGCCATTTTTTTATAGTATGTTCCCGAATATCCTTCGGTATGTCGGGTATATGCTCTATAGAGTGATATGTTACATTGAAGGTAAACTAGATAAATGAAAATATACAAATGATAGTATTTAATATTATTTTTACTATCCATTTGAAAAAAATATTTTTCTTAAGACATGCCACATTTATAAAAAAATAAATTATTTTCAAAGAAAATAGGGAGAGTAAGGTACAACGTAAAGAAGTTTAAAAACCATAAATTCACATTTCATTGGAACAAAAATCCTAAGTTGATCTGTATGACATACAACTAATGTTAAAGAGACATATAGTCCACAACATACTAGTAAGAGAAATTATATCTCAAATTTGATCTACATATTGAAAACGTGAAAGATAATATATTTCTTATGGATGAAAAGCTAACTCTATTTGATGACGCAATGCTTGACATTGATTCTTCAAAATGGCATGAAGTGATAAGATTCAAATAGAATCAATGTTCATTAACCAAGTATGGACTTTGGTATATGCACTTGACATGATTAAACTTATTGGATAAAATTGATTTTTTAAGAGAAAAACTAATATGGATAAAGCAAGCTAGTGTCCAATCGTTATAAATAAAAAATAAAGAGTTATTTTGATGAAACTTTTTCACTAATAGCAATGGTTAAATTCATGAGGATCTTTTTGGCTATAGTTGCACATTATGATTATGAACTTTGATAAATGGATTTTAAAATAAAAATCTTTAATAATTATTTTCTCGAAGATGTATATAAGATAGAATTTGAAGGTTTTGAATCCAAAGAATTTCATAATTAGATATATAAGCTACAAAATTCTATTTTATGGACTTAAGTAGGTGTCAAGAAGTTGGAAAATATGTTTTAATAAGACAAAAAGGAGTTTAACATTATCAAAAATATTATTAAACTTTATGTTTATAAGAAAGTTATTAGGAGGGCAGTTATTTTCTTGGTTTTATATATGAATAATATATTGATAATTTGAAATGACATACTAGTTCTTCAATTCGTAAAGATTTGGTTATCTAATAACTTCTTCATGTAGGATATAAAAAAGCAACCTATATTATATGAATTAAGAATTGCAAAGATAAATCAAAGAAGTTGCTTCATTTAACTCAATCACAAAACTATTGGTTAGAGGGCTACAAGGATAATTGAAACCATTGAAGTAATTATGTGGCATTGTTAGATACATGAATCGAGAAATAATCTTCTTACTGTGACTCTTAAGTTAGTGGAATTTTCCATTGATAAGTCTCAGTGGAGTTGCATTATAGGTTTCTAGCCTATATAATATTTAAGTGATTTTGAGAATAGAATCTCTGTTAAAGATTAAGTCATACAAAGATGATTGTAGTTGAGAGCCTAGTTAGGCTAGTCGAGACACAAGCCTTCTTCTCTTAATAGGCATTAACTCTCAAATCCTGCCTTTTAGGGGTCTGAACTAACCAATCTTTCCTCATATAACCTAGACCTTAAATAGGATTTTTAGTTTAAGACTTTCTAATACATAAGATCCTTATAAAGAGGTAAGTGTAGAGTATACTTGTCTTTTTGTGTTAATGTAATTAAATTACTCAAGAATCAAGCTTTAGGAGAGAGAAAACTCATAATGAAACCATAAGATAGAAAGAACATGATATTATTGATAGAAAACTAGCTTGTTTATAATTGAAAGAAAACCTTGCTTTTATAAGCCAAACAAGGAGGAACAAGACAAAAAACTTTTAAATAAAGATGTAAGCAACCCCACATAACACAATAATGTAAACTAAAACAAAAGGAAATAATTAAAGTGAAAATTATTGGGAAACACTAGTCATAAAAATATTCCTTAAAGATAAGAAGGAATTTCTCAACACGGGGGTGCTGACAAGGATCGAGGTCCACTAATATTTTTGTCATTAGACATATCTTCATCTAGCTTTTTCATTTTTTAACAAGATTGGCAATTTTAGCACCTATCTAAACTAGAGGCCATAGATCTTAGGAGTCTTATAAGTAATTTGGAAGGTCTTTAGTCTTGGGCTTATGAATAGTAAAACTTTCTCCAATTTTAAAAGTCTTTTTAGGGTTAATTCCAGGTGGCTATGGTAATTCTCCTACCTTGACATTGAAATCCATATGAGTAAATTGGTCACTTGAAAGCTAGTAAACATCACTTAGTGAAATGGGCTCAGGTAGAGCAAAATGACCTAAAAATATATAGGTGGTAGGTCTATTGATTTTCTGATGATGGTTGAGGTGTTCAAGAAAATGTTAAAGATCACTAATTAATTCTCTGATTTTTAGGCCAATCTATAGAGGCTCTCTAATATTGAAAATTATTTACAATATGGACATAAAGATAATATAGACATAATGATTATTAGTCATACTGTATGGGCAATGGATGATTAACCTATTTTGTGATAGTCAAAATTATAATAAACCATAAGTGCACAACGTAGTTGTAGTTAGTACCGATAAGTACATGTTGATCTCACAAAGACGATAAATATTAGTAATTACCCTTCCCCTATCGATTTAAGATTGTGTTATCTATTTATAAGTCCTTCTAGTAGGTTTGACCTTAATTCAGAAGATTTATGCCATCTTATCTCTAGGGTTACAGTCAACTTTTTCTAATTACGATAGATCTATTCACTCTATGATTTCTCAATCTTTACGTATGAAATTAGATTATGATATAATATTCTTGGTTTATTGGAACATAAATAAAATTCGTAATCAGATCATAATATATCAAACAACCAATTTCATTAATAAAAGGATACAATAATATCAAGTATTAACATAAGGTTCATCTAACTTGAATATTAACTGGACGTTTAATTACATGTGATTGAACACGAAATCAAATATAAACCAAAAAAATAACAAATTGAAAACAATAAGTTCACAATTTTAAATCTCCCTGGTTGTCTTTTATTGAATGTTCTTACGATATAGAGGCTTGATCTTGTATTTCAATGGATCTTTTGAAGATTTCTTCATATTTTGCACTTTTTTTAGGACCAAAATCGCACTTAGAGGACTATTTCCATGCCTGTAATCACCTCTTCACATTTGCTAGTTGAATCCGACCGATTGCCTCTCTTTCACCTCCTAAAATGTCTTTTTATCACAAATTTTAGGTTTTTGGGAGATGCATGGTATCTTGCACGACCATGCGTTAGACCGTGCATAACCAAAATTCTCTTAATATCACAACAATGCACGGTCAAGGTAAAGTGCACGGGTATATGCATGACTGTGCTTTCCTTCAAATTGTTGATTCTTTGTTTTATGCCATATTTTCGACCAAAATTTTCTCCTTTAAGTTCGTGAAGGCAATTATCATTTGTATACACACTTAAGATAAATAAGTACCAATTATATGACAAAAGCATAAAATATCAATCAAAACACATCAAATATAGTTGTAAAAATATAGTCAAATATCCATCTATCAAACATCCCCACACTTAAGCTTTTACTTGTCCTCAAACAAACTATAATCAAAATTATAAATTTTACAACATCAATCCATCATCAATCTTAATATGTCCATTTATAATATACATCATCATATCCTATTGAGTCAAATTAACATACAATTAGAGTGAAGTTGTCCTAAAATTAACTTCGTAAGCAATATTAATAGTAATCATATCAACAATCGCATTGAAATCAAATGCATATCTCTGTACACCCTCACTAAGATTTCACTCAATGCACTTAAGTGCTTAGGGGGAAAGTATCAAAACTCTGAATCAACGTATAGCAAATCTCTTACCATATGCTTGTAATAAAATCACATCTCTGCCACTTATGTATAAACTAGAAATAAAAATCAACAGGTCTTTTTATAGGTTTTAATGGAAATTTAAAAGTGAAGGAAATTTACTCAAAGAAATAGTATAAGACTTGTTTACAAGTATACATGGGTCCGTCCATTATAACTCTATTAGTAACAAAAACTTGTTTCTTTTTTTCCCTTTCTTCTTTTTCTTTCTTTTTTTATTTTATTATTATTATTTTTCTTTTTTCCTCAATATTCCAATCAATTCTACAATTCAAAAAATGGACCTTTCACAAATTTCAAGTCTCATTAAGTAAATAATGTAAATAACTAAAAGGACTCATCCTGGAGTTCACATTCTGGAACCTGAGTGGAGGCCTCCTGATGACCCCGCGGTAGCCCTCCAATCAATATCTAACTTAACCGAAGAATTCCCGTAAAGCCAAGTCGTTCAACTATTTAAAACCTTTTATACTTTAATAATTAAAAGCGCAGAAAATAGTGGAAACATTTTTCTATCATTTTATTGAAAATTTTGGCGGCATAATGACTGCATTTTGACATTCCCAAAATTTTTAAAAGCCCCGTAAAATTTGAAAACACTTCTATATTTACACCAATTTCTTAATTACAAATTTTGGACTTTAAGTCCACTCATAAATAACCCAAACAAATAATTCTCAATGGTCACTACAATAAACTTTTAAAAGCTAAAACATATTCATGCATTTCATTTAAAAGCTTTTATAAACATCCATTCTTTACACAAATGTACATAGCATAATGACACATGCACAGTAGCACCCGACAACACAACTAATATTGAGGTGGAGTCCTAATTACTGCGGCATCTATACCTATACCTGGGGTGATTTATTTAAAAACAAAAAAATAAGGGTGAGTTAAATAAGGTCAGTGAGTGAAATTAGTTTACTAAAAAATTGAACTTTTTATAACAATATAACTGCACTATTCCATACAATCATAAAGCTCATGGTAAAACATTTTCTATAACAGTTTACTCGTGCATCATCAAATATGATAATAACATAACATTTTGTAAACACATAATTTCAAATTTTTTGAAAAATTATTTCGAAATGCTTTTCGAAATTAAACTCATCATATAAAAATTTCCATTTCTAATTTTCCTTAATCAATAATCAGTGGTGGCAATAAGTTTTCTGAAAACTTTAATATTGAAAAATAAGCCAACCATTAACCTTGGTATGATATGGTACCTCTCAAATCAATTTTAACATAAATAGTGGCGACATTACTATTTTCATGACTTTCCTTACTCAACATAGCCCACCACAAGTTTCTTTACTATACAGTACACTAGGCCTAAAGTCACGGAGCTAGTTCTACATCACTTACTCGTGACTAGTTAACCACTATTTACGGAGCTAGTTCTACATCGCTTACCTATAATAGGTTAACCGCTATAAATATACTGGTATAATAACATGTACAAAGCCTAGTGGTGTACCATAAGCAAAAGCAACTCCAACCATATAAAATTTAATTTCAAGTTAAAACTCATATATTGCTAAAACAAAATCTTATGCTAGCAATATTCACTTGTAAAATATCATTTGCACAAAACTAAGCTTAAATATTCATTTCATGATTAAATGAAAACCATTTTTATACACTCAATTTAAAGAACACTCACATGTTATCAATTCTTTTACAAAGAATTAAGTCTTATAAAACAGTTAAAATACACTAACATGTCATCAATTCTTTTACAGAGAATTAAGTCATACAAAATAGTTAAAATACACTCACAACTGCTAGTCTCCATAAATAGAAATCATTTGCATAAAATAAATTTAAAGAACACTCATATGTCATCAATTCTTTTATAAATACTTTACTTATATAAAGCAATTAAAATACACTCACAACTTGTTAGTTTCCTTTTCACCATTTCGAAAACCTTCAGTTGGCTTCGTTTTTTAATCCAAAAACCTAATACCAATACATTCAGCTCCTTAATACATTTCTCAATTAAATAAACCATAAACCATGTCAACTTCATTACTTTCCACACACACTCCACATCCTTAATTACATTCACATGGTTATTACTTCAAAATCATATTTTTATAATAAAAATGCCCTTAAGGCTAAACTTAACATATTATACATTAAACTCTTTCAATTCACTTTAATTTGATTTCTAACACTTCAAACCAATCCAAATTCACTCCTATAATATTTTAATACACACATTTAAGCCATAAAAATTTCATTAACAAATATTTTTACAAAATCAAGCACTCTAGGCTGAATTTCAATCAAAACCAATTCCAAATCAATTATTTTTCATTTATTTACTTCATTAGCATCAAAATAATGCTATGAACATCATAAAACATCAAAATAAAAATTTTGATCATAACACATTAAAAACCCTAACCTTGGCCGAAAACTCATCTATTCATTTCCATGGTTTTTCTTTCACTTTTTCATCGTGAAACTAACTTCCTAATGTCATCCATTAATCTTAAATCATCAAATAACAACATAAAACACTTTAGGCAATATATATCATCTTTGAACAAGTTTGACCAAGGTTCCATACACTTGATTCACATGGTTTTCTTCTCCCAATTGCTTCCAATGCAATAAAACCTGATATTACATCAAAAGGGTGTAATTTACACCATCAAAACCAAATCTAACCTGTAACCCAACAAATCAAAAAAAATTTAACAAGATAAATAAGCTTACCAACCCGTTTTCTTCTTCTTCTTCTTCTTCTTCACTTGCATGGCCATGGAATCTTGTTAGATGCTTGATTAGAGGTAGATGAGCATAAAAATGTTTTGGATCACTCCTCCATAACCATAGCCGAACCTCTCTCTTCTCCTTTATCTTTTCTTTTCTTTTTTTCTCTCTTTCTCTACGATTATCTCATCTATGGCCAGCCACCAACATTTTAAGAAGATAAAGGCTTTGTTGAATTACAATTTTGCCCCATTTCCATTATAATTACACCTTTATCCTTAATAACATCTTATAATTAAAACTTTACCAGAATGTCTCATATTTACACTTTTACCCATGCCACTTTTCACCATTTAATTGGTTCTCTTCTAATAACTCATCATTCCATTAAATTATTGAAAAATACCAAATTGTCCTTTAATGAATACAAAAAGACCAAATTGCCCTTTAGTGCTTTTAATTCACTAACTAACCGAATTAAATTCTGAAAATATTCCACATCTATCTTATCATCAAATTGACCATAAAATACTTGAATTAGGGTCAATACTTATTGATTGGATGCTTTAAAAAATTTCGAATGAGTTTAAAATCCTTAATACCCATTATTTTCCAAAAAGGGCATTTTAACCCTAAACTTTCGAAACTTCCGAAATTCATCCGATCGGATTTATTTTCAAACTGTTTTAGTATCATTAAACTCTAATACCTATTCTGGGTATGTTTCAAATTTTTGGGGTTGGGTCCCCAAAATCGCTATTCAAGCGGATTAACTATTCATCTAAAAATACTATTCACCAAGATTCACTATTCATCTAGAAATCATCCGAATTTCATTAAAAAGTATCACCTAAATCCTTAAAGTACATTTCGAGACTTTTAAAGTTCATTCAGACTCATTCCATAGCTTTTCAGAGTTTTCAAAAAACTTTCGAGAAATTTTTGGTCGAGTCCAAAACCATCTACGGTCTATTCATGATCTCTATTATAACCTCAATACTACATTTAAATGCTTAAATTACTTTAGTACACCATAAATAGAGCATACTTTATAAAATGCATGTACAACACATTACATAGTACAATTATTAAACTAGGATATTACAATAACCTTAATGGTTTAATACAATGAAAAGGCCTTCAAAGAAAAATACGATAAAGGTTTATATTTTGGGTTTAATCAATGAAAAATCTAAGGCTCAACTTGGCTATTACTAAAAGTAAATTTTAGGGTATGGTGATTTTCAAAGAAATAGGCTAAAACAAATTGGTGAATCTAAGTTCCTTCATCATATCAATGCTTCTAATTTAACAAATATGGTCTTAATATGCATAATAAAAGCAAGTTCTAGTATTATCCTACTATACATGATATCACAGACATGGAAGAATAAAAGAGCTAAATTTTGTTTTGAAAATTTGCTCTTCAAGCTCAAAAGCTCACGAAAAAATGGGTATATGTGTGTGTAAATAATATACAAATTGCATTCAACTTGAAAATTTCAATGATTATGAAAAATATGACTTAGAAAATTAATTTCATTATAACCATCATCCTTTTGCATACCAATTCAAATCAATATCCAACAAGGACGTATAGTATTCATGGACAGATTCAACCAATTCAAGATATCAATTAATAAAATTTACAACTAGGATTATAATAAGCTTAAAGAAATTAGTTGAAGATTCATTAAACCCATCCTCACACTTAAAGTTGTACATTGTCCTCAATGTGCACAATATAAACACATATAATGAGTTAGAGGGTTAAGTTGGTACTTTCCTAAATATGACGATTTCTTGATTTGGATCCATCCAATATGAGACTAACATCCTTGCAAAAAATAAAAGCAAAGTATAAAAAGAAACAAAAGAAATAAAATAATAAAAAATAAAATCCTATACTAACACAAAAGAAAACACACAATAATATGAAAATTGAAATAAAATTAAAACTAACTCATAGGTTCCCTCCTATGTCGTGTTTCTTTAATATCGATAGCTTAACGTAACCTACACGTTTCCATCATCCAAGGTATATGATCAATGGCTTACTTCCACCCTTTTCTCCATAAATTAGTTTTGTAGCCTGTAAGCAAGCCACCTGTTGTAAGATAATCATAAGGACATAATTTATAAGATTAATCAATCCAATCACATGCATTAATGCCATTTTTAATGACAAACTGTTAATAAACTAAGGGATAACAAAACTCCCTAAATCATCGGCTAAGTTGAACAATTTGTCTTTGAGGAAGTGGGAACCCTCTGTACTTAAGCTCATTACCAATAACTCATCAGTAATGTCCTTACTTGATTCCTCCACCAGTTCTTCCTCAACATCCTCTCTCCTCTTGTCTTCTTCTTTTTCTTGGACAAAGGCTTCTGGCTCGTCTTCTTCAATTATCTTCTTCCTCTCCTCTACTATCTCTTCTTGGACGGAGGTTTCTTTTTCTTCTTCTTTAGGAGGCTCTTCTTCATTAGTAAAGGTGATTGCCTCTTGGTCGACAATATCAATTTCAGTAGAATTTTTCACTGATAAGCCTCAAAGGAGTTGCATCATAGGTTTCCAGCCTACATATTATTTAAGTGATTTTGAGAACTGAATCTCCATTAAAGATTAAGATAATAAAAATATGATTGTAGTTTAGATGTCTTTATAGTTTAATCATAATAAGAAGATATCAGATCAATTATATTGATGATTATGAGACAGGTGTCAAGAATTTTTTTAAAGTAGTTAAGAAGAATTAAAGATCCTTTTTGTTTATAAATGAGTTGAACTACTTATTTAGGGTTATTCAATTACTAGTTTTCAATTTGAACAAGATGATAATATATAACAATCAATTTACATCTTTACTCTAAATAATAATGTAATAAGTTGAAAGATTTCCATACATCGAACCATTGATGATTCTACGATTGAGGTGAGTACATTTCATTATTTGATATGGTAAAGGACATTGTTGATTAAGAATTTCATCACCAAGCTTTATGTGGTTCTTAGCATTATCAAACCAATAGTCTTATACTTGATAGCAATAGGGTCATTGCACAAGAAAGGGAACTTAGAACTTATCAATAATCTAAATATACTTAGGAAGTTTCACTTAGTTAAATATAGTGGAGCAAAAAGACATTACATTGGAGTGAGTGCTCAGTAAATAGAATCTAACAAATCCTCTCACTAACTCATTGGCTTAAAAGATATATGATTAACTTATCAATGAAAATGGTATTAAAATTACAAGAATTTGAATTTACTATAAGTGAGAGAGATTATTAATTTATCACTTTATAGCCAATTAGTTTTTTGTAATTCAAGTGCAATGTTATTCATTTATTTAACAAACATATCCTTTATTTTTTTACATATTTTATTAATTATATTTACTGGTTAATAATGAAGATAAATTTTGAAATAATTCTATTAATTAAATTTATTGTTTAATACTGAAGTTAAATTTTTAAATAACCTATGTGCAATTGAAATTGTGATGTAATCATAATTATGTGATTCAAACTGTATTTAAGTATTATTACTGACTTATTCCTATTTATAGTTCCATCAAGATGAGATCTCAATTTAATTGTAAAATTAACACACATTATTGTTTCTTTCTTATAAAAGAATATATCTGATCTCATAAATTAAAGTATATAGATACTTAGATGAAAGCGTCGATATCTTGCAGAATAAGTTTACTTAATTGACCTACTAGTAAAGATCTTAAATGGATTATTACTTGTACATTTATGAATGTTCTCATTATGATGATTGTATAATTAATCTTTACATTAGAGAGTATTAAGGTACCTCATAAAGGAATTATTATACTTTAATGTTACTTATAACTTTTTTTAAGTTAAATCAATTGGTATTTTCTAGATATAATATAAATTATAGAAAATAATTAAGTTTATAAAGGCTTTATCATCATAAACTAACTAGGAATTATATTCAAATTTTCATGATTAGTGATGATTGTTTAGCTAAAGTGCATTGATATGTGAAAAGATTGTTTTCAAATATTAATAATAAATCAATTATTAATTTGTAAGAATGAACATGATTGGATTTTAATAAAGTAAAGACTATTTTTATGCTTTATGTTCAATTGAAAAATTAGATAATAAAAGAATTAAATTATTTATTATATCTATGGATAGTTTTAATCATATCACTTTGAGATTGCTAATTTTTAGGTGGTTATGATATGTTGTAAAATATCAATTTTGATTTATAGTTATAAATGATATAATTAGATAATTAAAAGTAATTATTTTAAAAATTTTTCTAATTCAGATTATAAATATTTTATAGTTATTGTTATTAGGAATAAAATAAATTATACATATAGACTTATTGACGAGAGAAATTTTAATTTAAATTAAGTTAAAATTAATTATAAATTTTAAAAATTTTCAAAGATCAATTATGAGATATGTACATTAATTAATATTAAAATCTAATTATATAATTATAGTTAGGGTTTAATTATTATTTATAACTAAATTTCATTTTAGTGTCTAGGTAATCATTTTCTTTTCAAAAATTAAATAAATTAATATAGATTGGGCTAAGACCAAAAATAGTTACACAGTTTTACACCAAACTACAAGCTTTCCCATAGTTCCACCTATAACATTGAGAGCCCATTAACCTATTTTTTAATTCCTAATCAACAAATAATTAGGTATTCATCTAGAATGGTAAAAACGCCAATCATAGAAGGGCTCCTAAAGTTAAGTGGAGCCCAATATGTCTTTTAAAGCAAAAATGGAGGTCTTGGAATTGTCTCTGCATAAAGAATGGCTAATGCATTAATGGCTAAATGGTTATAGAGAACTTATGTTAAGAAGCATAATCTTTGGGTGAAATGGGTTCATAGATATCATCTAAGAGGAGAAAGCATATAGATTTTAGGTGTAAAGCCTCTCAATCTTATACATTCCGACAAATTCTAAGAAGCAATCTATTCATGCAACCCCATATCAAGAATAAGATTGGAGATGGTAGGAGCACTAGTTTTTAGTATGACAGCTGGCACACACATGGCCTGGCCCTCTATATCTCCCCTTAAACTATTAGAGCATAGGGGGTTTTATTCTAGAAAATACAAATGTCTATGTATTAATACACAATGAAAGTTGGACATAACCTTTCCACTTTTTAGGGAGCTCGAGCAATATAACATAAAGCATCCCATATTACCAACCCAATCAGGTACGTCCAGAAAGGGTGCAATATGAACGCAATAGATCCCAAAGATTCACAACTGCATTTGGAAGAAATTAATCCTAGGTTCTCCTGTGCTTTTTCATTACCATAGGTTCACATGGGATAGTTGTATAGCTCCCTCTCATGATTTTGTATTATAGTTAGCCACACTTTAAAGGTAGGATAAGGGATAAACTGAAAATCTCCATTCCTGATACAAATGTGCTCTATATGATGGCTCTTTAGAATCCCATGATCATTTGTTTTCTGAATGCGCTTATAACAACCTCTTATGGAACCAATTGTTATTACTATTCAACCTGCATTGGATCAACCAGGTATGGATCCCTACATTAACCTAGGCCTTTAAAATAAGTTTCAAAATCAAAAAGGACCTCAAGCTCTTTAAGATTGGATTTGCCCTGCTCTTTCATTAGATTTGGAGAATAAGAAATCACATAGTATTTGGAGGTATTTGTACTGTGAACGAAATAACCTTACAAGAATTCCTTACTGAACTCAAATTGATTGCATATTTAAGTGTCTATAATAACATGATCTCAATAGGCCTTAGAAGTAAACTTAACATGTGAAACTTTCACAAGTTAGATTTTCTTGCTTGTATAGTTAGGATGTGAGCTCCTAGTCTAAAAGGAGTCAGTTTATTTTTACATGTAACTAGTTGGTGTTTATTATTAATGAATTCCTTTTTAACTATATAAAACAACTAATTAGGGATTCTTCCATAGTAATTTTTAGAAAGGCTAGCAGCAAGTAGCACGCTCTTTCTCCAATCGTCTCTAGGTCAAGGTCTCTTACTTACCTTTATAACGGTATTCCCCTCATTATTCACTCATATTTATGTCTTCTTCTACTTAATAGTCTTCTCTTATTTATTTTACAGTTGACATGCAACTGATCATAACATGGTTCCTCTAGGTTAATACTCAATTAACAACTTTATCATATTTTTTTAGTCATGTTTTCTCCATATCTGCTTCAATTATTGTTTATGATGCTTAGCTTCCATATATACTATAATTAGCTCCTTATCTCATATGCTAATTTGTTGAAGTTTTAAATTAAAAAACTTTCTTAATTGTAAGTAAATCACAACTTATAGTATAAAAGATATTTTCCAAAAAGGATTGTAATAGTCATCAAACAATTCTGATAAACTTTGTTTAAGGCAAACAATAAGATCAATAACTAATAATTAAACTAAAATCAAAGAATTAATAACTAAGTAGTAAACTAAGTAGTAGTAAAATTAATTAATTGATGATGAAAATTAGGAATTATTCTATCATAATTTGTTTTCACTTTACCTTATTAATTTTAATCATACTTGACCCTAGATATCCTATAGTTATAAATACCCACTCTCAAGATCTAATCAAGTAATCCCAATTAAAATAGATAGAACTTGAATTTTGATCTCTCAATTTATCAAAAGTCTTTTTAACTATATTACTGGATTTAAAGTAATCTTAAAGATAACCAATGAATAATTAAGATCTCTCTTTAATTGCCTATTAATTTAATATTTATAGGTCTATTATGGTACCAGATCTTGTTGTTTAACATAACACAAGGATCCAATCTAATCTCTTAATTTAAATTGAATATAAAATAATAAACATCACAAGTATATTTCATTAAATCAAAAATGTAAAGTTTAAGAAATAAATAATAGTAATATCTAAAAAATAATTTAGAAATCCATATATGTAACTGAATACCTAAGTTTAATCATCATTAACATCTAACAATAACAAGGAAATAAGAAAAGAGTAGATAATTGAATCTGGAAGTCTGCTCTTCTCTACCTTGAGTTGGAAAATTTATAGCCTTGTTCTTAAGAATTGTTCTCTTTTGATCTTCTATAATTGTGTTTATGCAGCCATTAAGTGATGTTTTTCTATTCAAGATACACTTCTGAGTCTTCTATAGATTTTTCTAGGTTTTTTTCACGTGAATGTCTTCCAAAAATAGCCCAAAAATGTCAAAAGTATAAAATCACTTGCATTATGAAAAAACTAATTGGTCTAAACTTAAGGCCAATATTTGAATTAATCACAAGTGCACAGAGTAACTGTACCTAACATAGGCAAATATGATTTGATCATAAGAAGACAATGATTACTAGGAATTACCTTTCTTCTATTATCTAGCTTACAAATTGGATTGCGGTTTTGAATGAAGAAAATAAAAATTAAACAATTAAAATAAAATAGGAAACAATAATGAACACAAAAACAAAGGAAGTTACCGAGAAAACAATTAATGTTAAAAATTAGTGTCTAGGTAATGAATCAACCCAAAACCATTAGACAATTAACCTTTATGCAATTGTTTTATTGACTATTGGAACATAGAAACTCTTATCTGATGATAATAACTCTCTCAAGATGACTAATAATTAATCATTAGGTTTATTAATTGAAATAACTTAGGTTAAAGTTTCTAGGATCACTTTATCAATTTGTGAATTCCACTACTAGATTTGACCCTAATCTAGAGAATTTATGTCGACCTATCTCTAGGTTTGCAATCAACTCCTTTCAATTATGGTAAATCTATTAATAAACATGATTTTTCAATCTTTATGTTATGAATAAGATTATGTACTATATTCAGATCTATTAGAACATATATAAAACATATAATTGAATCACAATAGATTAATCAAAACATATTGTAGGACAAACTAGGGTTCATCACACCTAAACACTATAAAGTAATTAGTTACATATGATAGAAAATAAAATCAAAGATAAAAAGAAAAAAATAATAGAAAATAAAGAGTTCATAATTCTAGATCTCCCTTTCTTTTCTATCGAATTTTCTTGTAAGTTTGAGGTTTGATTTTGTAATCTATTAGATCTTTCAACGATTTCTTTATGTCAACGATTTCTTTATGTTTTCTATGTTCCTGGATCAATATTGTCCCTTTTGAATGTTGTTCACGTCTGGAATTAACTCTAAAAGTCTTCTCCTCTCAATTAGCCTCCCCTCACATCTTTTTATAGTAAATTTTAGGGTTCTGGGAGATACAAGGTCTGAAATGTGGGCTTGTACTAGACTGTTTATATTCTAAAATGTCTAGAATTTGTGATTTTGCATGGTCTGTGAGACGTACACGAGTACAAACATGGTTGTGTATCTCTAGTTTGCTTAAAATCTTCATTTTTATGTTCTGTTGTCATCCAAATTCTTCTCCTTTTGGTCTAGGAAAGCAATTATTACCTATAAATGCACTTAGAGCAAATAAAGTACTAAGTATACAATAAAAATATAGAATATTAAGTAAAATAAATCAAATATGGGTGTATAAATATAGTCAAATTGCATCTATCAAACATCCACATGCTTAAGATTTTGTTTGTCCTTAAGTAAACAATAATCAAAATTATTAACTTTATAACATCCATCCTTTATTAATCTTAATATGTCCATTCATACTATAAATCATCATATCATATTAATTAAATTAACACATAATTAGATTTAAGTTAACCTAAAACTAACTTCCTAAGTCAATATTAATAGTAATCACAACAACAACCTCATTGAAGTCAAAAGCATAAAACCTTTACACTCTCACCAAGATTTCACTTGATACACTCAAGTGTTTAAGGTGAAAAGTATCAAGCTCAAATCAATGCACAGTAAAACTCTTCCTATAGGCTTGCAATTTTATCACATGTCCACCACTTATGTAAACTAGAAACAAAAATAAAAAGGTCTTTAATTTGAAGGAATTTTACTAAAAAGAACATTAAATGAAACTTGTTCACAACACACAGGTCCAATTCATCATAAAACTAATAGTACTATATACATTTTTTTTCTTATTCTGTGCTCTTTTTCTCAATCATAATAATTTTTAGGATACCCCAATTAATATGATTTTTATAATTCAAAATTTGAATTCAAAATCAAATTAACATGATTTTTTACATATTCAAATTCAATATTATATATAGATTATATAACAATATTATGTAGAAATTCTTTCATCATGTACCACTGTTAAAGAGATATTGAACCTTTCAAAATTTCAAGTTTTAAACATTCAAGTGATGTAAATAACCTTTAGGGTTCAAAATAATAAAAAGTTTGAATGAAAAATAAGACAAAGGCTAATACTTGGGGTTATAAACAATGAAAAAGGCTAGGGCTCAAATTTGGTTATTCCTAAAGGATAAAATAAGGGTAAGGTAACTATCAAAGAAATAGGATTAAAAAAATTGTTAAATCTAAGTGCCTTCGTTATTTCAATGCTTCTAATTTAACAAATGTGATCTCAACATGCATAATAAAAGCAAGTTCTAGAATCATTCAACTATATAGGATAACAAACATCAAAGAATTTAAGAGCTTAAAATTGTTTCAATTTTCGCCTTTAAGCTCAAAAGCTCATAAAAAGAATGGTTATATATGTGTAAATAGTATGAAATTTAATCTAACTTGATTATTTTTTGATGATTATTAAAAATATCACTTATAAAAGCAATTTTATTCTAACTATCACCCTTTTGCATACTAATTCAAATCAATATTCAATAATGAAGTAAAGTAGTGATGGACAATTGCAATTAAGTCAAGATATCAATTCATAAAATTTAATAACTAAGATTATAACAAGCTTAAGAAAATCATTAAAATCGTTAAGCCCTTCCCGACACTTAAAATTGTACATTGTCCTCAATATACACAGTATAAGCATATATTAATAAGTAGGAAGGTTAAATGGTACTTTCCTGAGTAATAAAATTTTCTAATTCTGATCCATCCAATATTAGATTAAATCTTTGCAAAACATAAACTAAAAAAGGACACAAAAGATAAAACGAAATAAAAATAACACATAAAATTAAGAAACAAAAATAAAATTAAATAAAAATTAGATAAAAGAATATAAAAATACAAAATTAATAAAGAAAAAGAAAAAATATGCAAAAATTCAAGCATTTCCTTCATTATGTGAGCCTGGCTAGTCTAATGACGGATGGTCTTTAGGTTGATGATTCTGATCAGGTGAAGAAGCTACGGAAGAAGTACTCTCGCTAGATGGTGGAGGATGGAAATCAATGCCTGGACGACTAGCTATTAATAACATCAACTCTTCCATCCATTCGACTATAGACTCGAGTCTTCCTAGTCGCTCAACCATTGTCTCGAGCAATCCTACTTGTCCAATAAGCTTTGCCTATTGCCATTAGATATTCTTTTGAGTTCCCAAAAGCTAAGCCACCCATCTCTCTAATAGTGCTATCTTTAGCTGAGTTGAATTTTGCATCCTAACTCTTGGTCCTCTCAGAATATCCAACTCTAGTGCTTCATCTCCCATCTTAGGTGGTAGTGACAGTGGATATGGTTGGGGTAACTGCTCGTCTACATATTGCTCCACTCTTTCTCCACCCTCCATTGTTGGCTCATTGGGCTCCTCAATAAGTCTGTCGTCATTGACTGACCATGTGTATATGTATCATGATATCTAGATTGAGTGCTGCCATGGTGCCAACCTATTGCATCAATGGTAATCGATTGAACATCCTCATTTGTCATGTTGGTTGGGTCATATAAGGACTAACATAGATAGTGTCGACATTTTTGTCTTCGCTCTGATGCCTAATGAATTAGGCAAGTGCACGCCCTAATGAATAGACATCCTTTTTCTCATGCTCTAAATATAATAAACATCCATCTTTCTTACTACGCAGTAACTATCACGATAGTCATTCAAAGTGTAACTCAAGATTCCATGTATATGGCAGCGTGTTGGGAGTCATAGTGAAAAGGCTTTAGATTTGCTCAAGTCGTAGTCACCGTCACTGTCATCGCTGGTTGTATTTTAAAACTTTCAAGAGGACATCCCATAGGAAATTTATCCTTAAGTCCAAATATGTCCTTATTTCGATGAAGTTTACATCTTAGAGGCCTATGGTGACTGAAACGTCTTAATAAATCATTTAGATAATCTCCTGAAGCAACCGAAACTAGATGATATCTGGCCTATCCCAGGTATGGCATCCCTTCTCCACGAAGAAAGTTGAGAGAATCTCTAGAGTTAACCCATAGTAGGAGGGCTCCACTATATCAAAGAATCTAGGTTAGGCATCGATATTAATGAGTTCCGAACTTATTGCACTAGCCTTACTTGCTCTAGTGCTTCCCAGTTAATGACACGTCCTATGATAAACGTGTTTTCTTTCAACCGCTGATACTGATCTTTAAGTGCTGTAGCATTGAAGAACAACATCAGGGGTCATTCGGTTGGATGCATGGTGCAATCACTCCTTCAGTCTCTAGGCAACCCTTCCTCTCACTATCGTTTGCACAAAACTTCCTTATCTTATCGTGGTCTAATCATTGTGTTTGAAATGTAGAGTAAGTGTGAGAAAATTTGTAAATAATTTACAGTAATACATTTTCCCCACACTTAACACGTATTATGCTCACTAAATAATTAAATGTGAAAACATACTAACAATGAAAAATTAAACACAGAAATAATTAATAAATTAGCAAAATAAATATATAATGAAACAATTAAATAAAAGGAATATGAATAGAAAAGTAACTAATAAACTAATCAATCTCAAAATTAGAATAAAATATTGTAATTAACAAATTAAGTTAACATAATTGTTAAATTAAGAATTTTTACCCTAAATATGAAATTAAAAACCCCTAATTTCACAATTACGCAAAATTGATGAAATTAAACATTAAATTTATGCCAAAAAGCAAAATTAACATGCAATTAAACACAAAATGATGTCAATTAACATAGAAAGACAACTAATTAACCTAATGTTATGTAAAAATATCACAATTAAACACTTAGTGAGACAAAAATCACACAATTATGTAATTGAAGTTAGATTTTAACCCAATAATCATGCAATTTCACAAATTGAATTACAAAATCATTTATGACTATTAAAATACAATTAAATTGAAAATCACACAAATTCACTTAACATTCCAAATCTTTAAACAAGTAAAACACACAACAAATCTTACTTAAACAAGTGGAAATCACAAGAAAGCTTATTTGGGTGTTGTTGAATTGGCTGAAAAATGTAAAAGATTGGAAGGGAAAATAGAGGGGCAATAGCGTGGAGTGAGAGAGCAAGAGAGACAATGAGAAATCTGAAAAAGTTAAACCTTTTTAAGGTGTATCACAAACTTACAAGGTTTGATATATAGTTGTGTATTGAACCGTGTATGTCACTGAATCAAAACTATTCAGTTAAAATCCTATAATAACATGAAAGCAAGAACAAGACAATATGAAATTAAACTAACTAATTCATGGGTTGCCTCCCATCTAGCACTTGTTTAACGTCATTAACTTGATTTACCTTTTACGATCAAAGTGGCTTATATAAATTAAGTTGTTGTAGCCTTCTCGTAGGTTCTATAATGTATAAGTAGGCTACCTTTTGATGCTTATTGCCACATTTCTCTTTTGATTTATTCCATTGAATTTTCAAAGGTTCTAGTGAACCTTTAACTATAGAATCTTGCAAAACATCTTTACAAGACTCATTAGCTTCGACAACATCCATAAATTCAAGAGAATGATTCGTGATTCATGACATTACAAACTCTAAAAATAACTTTTCCATGCCTTACCCTTAATGTTAACTTGCCCTTGTCAACATTTATAATTGACTTGGTACTTCCCTATCCTTTTTTATGTCAAGAATCAAAAAATTAGCTAGGAATGTAAACTTATCAACCTGTATTGATAAATCTTCCCTAGGATATTTTATTATTCTATCAGCTAATTATACATATATCCTAGTCAGTTCAAGTTTTCATATTCCCATTCTTTCAAATAGAGAAAAAGGTATCATATTTGCGCATGCCCCCAGGTTATTTAAAGCCTTATCTATTTTTAAACTACCAATGGTGCAAGGAATAAAGAAACCTCTAAATCCATTTATTTCTCCAGTAGTTTGATTATCTTGTTAGAGCTCTCCTTGCTAGACCTAGTAGTCTCAAACTTCTCTGATTCCTCCTTGTTTAACAATTTCTCTTTCTAAGATTCTATGTTCTTTAGTAATTGCAAAAGAGATTCAATAAGGAGAAAGTCAATTTAAAGTTGTTCTAAAAGGTTAAGGGATATATCTAACTCTGCTTCCAAAAAATTTCTCTTCAATCTAGTAGGATATGGAATTATAGGTTAGTATTACTTTATTCACTCCAATTGTCATCCACCTTCAGTCTTTAGGTGACTCTCAATAGTCACCTTCTTCTATTCTTGGAGCTTTCTCTCACTAATCTGGGTTATTTGCATAATGCATTCCTTTATATTTATTTATGTTATGCTCGACAAGCTCCCCTTCAGTCTTTCTGCCACTTTTTTGACCAGTTGGTAAATTCTAATCTCCAAGTTACATATGGATGCATCAGTTTGTTCATGCCTCTCTATGGATTCTTGAATGAATTTCACTATCAGGTTGTCCATACTAGGCTTTTTAGTTTATGATGCTTGCTACTATAATACATATAGAGGGTTATTTCATTGTTAATCCTGATTTTCCCATTATAAAATTAGTGTGATTCCTCCAACCAAGATTGTAGGTGTTACTATATAGGTTATTTTGGGGCCTAGTAGCATCACTCAACCTTGTGGTGCTTTAGCATACACACTTTGCACTGTATCACTCAACCTTGTAGATCCATTGTAAACCTGTCTATTTTCCTACTTAAGGCCTCCACTTGGCTTGCCAACTGTGCCACAACATCCACTTTGTATACTCTTGCTAGCCTATTAGGTTGTGAGGACCACTAGTAATTCTTCATAGCCATATTAATACAACCAGCCTTCACAATGGAGTTCCACACCTTACACATCAACCTGACAAGCTACATATGTCAAGTGGTCTAATTGCAATGTAATAAGCTTCAAGGCTTAAACAAGCAATGCAAGCTTTTGTTCAAGCCTAAATCACAAGTCCAGTATATGCGAAGGTCAAAACATCCATGGAGGAACACCAAGGCACACCCAAGCTTGTGACTTTATTAAAGAAGGCATTGGAAGAGGCTAATACTTAGCCATTTTTGGGAAACAAGCTCAAGTCTTGTTTGGGGCGCATGTTTTTTGATAATTTGGGTTTGTTATTTATTATCTCTTATTTTAGGCCCAAGGACTTGTTTATGGGCTGTTCTTTTAGTTAGTAGCATGTGCTTTCATTAAAAGTCACATGACTTAGTTTTTGCTTAATAAGGCCCATATGCCCCTCTTTGTGTGTTTGGGTATTTTAAGACATTTAATTTTTATAGGAGTGTTTTAATGTGTTTAGCTCATTCCTAAAAAGAATTGGATCAGATTATGTTCAATGGGCTAGATACTCCTAGATTTGTTAGGATTAGCCTAGTTTTCATTAAATGGGCTTCCAAACCCACTCCTATTAGGGTTAGGACTTAGTCAAGAGTATGTATACCTTATTATATCATTGTAACTCTAGATTGGATGATTAATAAAATTTCAGAATTGAATTCTTAAAGTGTGGCGTTAATGTCTTCATGGTTACTTTAAGAAATTGATTTGCATCAATAAGTATGTGCAACATAAATTGATTTCTAATTACTTTCGGATTAGGTCTCGAACTTATACTTTGGGGTTTGATCTAGCATGTTTAATTGAATAGAAAGATTGGGGTTTTGATTCAATAGGATTAGGGGGTTTCAAGAGCCTTGTTTTCTTGGAGGTTCCATATCACATATCCTCTATTAAGTCTTGAGCCACCTTAGGTGTCTTGCTACTTAATGTCTCGCAGTTGCCACATCTATAAACTGCCTAATAATTTGACTCAACCATTATGGATGTAGATGTAGAATGTTTGGATCTACATCCACAATTGTAATCCAAGGTGTGGGCATCGTCTCAGCATCTCCTTGAATCTCTCTTATATATCATATAACAATTCAACTTTAGCTTGGGAGTATAAGGAGATATCATTCCTTAGTTTTGCAATCTTAGTAGGTAGGAAGTATTTTAACAAAAATCTCTTCACCAGTTGTTCCTATGTAGTCAATGAAGAATGTTCCATGGAGTTTAACCATTTCTTGGCCTTCCCTCTTAAGGAGAATGGGAATAAATGCATTTTGATGGCATCATCATTAGCTCCATTTATTTTAAAGGTATCGTAGATCTCTAAAAAGTTAGAGATATGAGTGTTAGGGTGTTTGTCTCTAAGTCCATCGAATTGGACTGACTGTTACACCATCTGAATGATGCTCCGATTGATCTTAAAGTTGTTTGCCTAGACAGTTGGCCTTATAATGTTGGACTCGGCATTGGTTAAGTCCAGTCTAGCATAGTCTAATACAGTTCTCAGTTGGTTTGCCATGTCGTATGATTCTTACGTGACTATCTGACCTCACAAGTCTTCTATTCGAAGATCTAGTTCAAACTCTCACATTGTGTTCATCAAAGATTTCTACATGCTATTCTTTCAATATCTGGGTCTATGCTCCTTAAGTTTTCGGATATTCTTTGGGTCATAAACTGACTAGAAATCTAAATTTATGAAAAGAAATAAAACTAAACAATATAAACAAATAAAATAAAATAAAATAAAAAAGAATAAAACATGATAAAATAAATATAAACAATGACTAGAGTAATAAAATAGAGGTTTTCCTAATATCACCATCCATGGAAATGATGGGAAAAACTTGATTGGTTTAAAATTAAGGCCAATATTTGAATTAACAATAAGTGCACGACATAGTTATAGCTAGTACAGGCAAGTACAAGTCTAATATATGGGCATGCTCACATCTTATTATAGTAAAGTTTAGGGTTTTGGAAGATACACAAGCATGTATTAGACTATGTATTTTCCAAAATCTCTATAATTTATGATTTTGCACGGGTTGTGAGACATACATGGGCACAGACACAACCATGTATCTCTACTTTGCTTCAAATCTTTATTTTATGCCATATTTTTATCTGAATTCTTCTTCTTTTGGTCCATAAAGGAAATTATTACCTATAAATGCACTTGGAGCGAATTAAATACCAAAAATAAAATAAAACTACAAAATATTAAGCAAAATACATTAAATATGGGTGTATAAATATATTCTAATATGCATCTATTAAACACCTCGAACGAACATGTATGGCCCCTTGTACGATTGTGCTAGAGACTTCCTTGTGCACAATCATGCATAACCATACACGATCATGTCAGACATATTTCTTTAGCTTTTTCTTCATCTTTTCTTCATCTTTTCTTCTCTCTTTTTTGTCTCCACTCATCACCAAAAACATCAAAATTTGCTTGAAATATATAATTAAGACCAAACTCTTATCTTAAAAGATAATTAATAAAATCACATAAACAGACAATCATGCAAAAATGCAATAATGGTTCAATGGCATCAAATTTCACGAAATCAACTTAGAATAAACATAAATCACTTAAAAGGTTCCAACACACTAACCTATTCCATTTATGATAAAATGCTTTGATTTAAATGCACATATCAACTAAAATATCAACACCTATATACATATATGACATTTGTAATCATGCAGTCATTCTTAAATACCAATTAAAGAGGCAATCCATCAATAAATATCCATTCATGAAATTCTTTTTAACATTTAAGAAGAAGTTCCAAAGTTCTCTTTTATTGATAACATCATATTGATTGTGCTTAGTTGGTGTATGTTTCTAGCTTTTTGATGCAAAGAAAAATATTTTATTGTGGATACCCTCAGTTACTAAGCTATATCACAAATCATAATTAGCTACTAGCTCTATTCTTAATCTATTTTTTATTAGGTTAGCGGAATAGGAAATTTGTTCACAAATTTATTCAACATAATTTGTCGTCTTTTTTTTCATATTTTACCTACATCACTTCTTCTTAGTCAATCACTCAGATGAAAGGATACTAATAATGTCTACAAATTTAAATGAATTTAATTAACAAGTGTATCAAAAAAAGTGTCATAAATTTATATCATAAATTTATCTAATAAGTACAATATTTTACTTAACATACATATTTACCTCAAAAACACTTAAATCACAAACTTCAAAAGCTAATGCTTCTCTATAAATTAAATGATCATGTTTTCAGATAAGCTAATTCTTTTCAATTTTTTGCTATTGACACATTCACAAAATGCACACATCATACAACAAAATGATTACACAATGTGAAAATAATAAAAACTAACACAATGTAAATGCAATTTCACACAAAAATGATACGTACATGCATATATATGGAAAAACTTGATGAAGTTTTAAATTAGAAAAACTTTCTCAACTACAAGTATACAAATTGTAACTTATAATATAAAAGATATCGTCCCTTTTTGTAAACTTTATTTAAAGTAAACAATAAGATGAATAACTAATAATTACACTAAAAATAAAAAATTAATAACTAAGCAGCAAACAAATAAGCAATAAAATTGATTGATTGATTAATAATGAAAACTACGATTTACCCCTATCTTACTTATTTTCAGTTTACCTTCTTGATTTGATCATACTCAATCCTAGATATGTTATAATTATGATTACTCTTTCTTGAGATCTAATCAAGTAATCCTAACCAAAATATATAGAAATTGAATTGTAATCTGTCAATTTATTGTAACTGTTTCTAACTATATAACTGGATTTAAAGCAATCCTATAGATAACTAACAAACATTTAAGATCTCTATTAAACTACCCATTAGTTTGATGTTTATAGGTCTATTAAGGTACTAGCTCTTGCTGCGCAACACAATACAAGTGATTCAATCAAATCTCTCAATTTATATTGAATATAAAATAATAAAGATAAAAGTATATTTTATTAAATCAAGAATGTAAAGCTCAAGAAATAAATCAAGAGTAAATCCTCAAAAACAATTTGAAAATCTAGACTTGTAACTAAATATCTAAGTTTAATCATCATTAATATCTAACAATAATAAGGAAATAAGAAAAGATTAAAGAATTGAAACTGAAAAATTCTCTTCTTTGCCTTGAGTTAGAACATCCACGGCCTTATTCTTGAGAATTTTTCTCTTTTGATCTTCTTTAATTATGGTTTTACAACTATCAAGTGATATTTTTCTCTTCTATATATACTCTTGAGTCTTTTAAGGTTTTTTTTCTAGGGTTTATCCATATGCATATCTTCCAAAAGGAGACACAAAACATCAAAAGTATGAAAGAAACTTACATCTTGAAAAATTACCTTGCAAGATTGTGCATAGCCATGCATGATCTGCTCCAACTCTCTGGCATGATTTTGCCGAACTTGCATAATTGTGCTAGAGAGTTCTAACCTATTGCTTCCTTGGGCATGATCATGTATAGCTATATGCAATCATGCCACACTTATTTCTCCAACTTTTGCTTTATCTTTTCTTCTCTTTTTCCTATTTCCACTCATTGTCAAACACATGAAACAATATTTGAAATATAATTAAGATCAAACTCTTGCCTTAAACAACAATTAATCAAACAAAACACTAACAAGAATATAAAATATTTAAGTACTAAACATATGATTATTTTCTAACAAAATACAAGAAAAACACTTTAACACCTATCAATATCCCTACACTTAAATATTTGCTTGTCCCTAATAAAAACTAAACTACAAAACAAAAAACATACAATCAGACAAACACACAATTATGCAACAATGTAACAATGATTTAATGGCATCAAATTTCATGAAATCAACTTAGCCATAAACATTAATCACTGAAAAATTTCCAAGAAACTAACTTTTCCCATTCATATTCAAATACTTTGATTTGAATACATATATTAACCAAAATATCAACACCTATTCAAGCATCTATAAAACTTGTATGCAAGTTCTTATTTTTAGATACCAATTAAAGAGTTAATCCATCACTAAATATCCATTTATGAAATTTATATTGACATTTAAAAAGAAGATCCATAAGTTCTCTTTTATTAACAACATCATATTTATCATATTGGTTTGTAATATCATTATAACCTTTTGACACGAAGAAAAACATTTTATCGTGAATACCCCAGGTTACTCAACTATATTATAACTCACAATTAACTACTAGCTCTATTCTTAACTCGTTTTTTAACAGGTAAGCGGAATAGGAAATTTTTTCACACATTATTCAACACATTTGTTGTTTTTTTTTAATATTTTACCTGCCTCTCTTCTTCCTATTCAATCCCTTCCATGAAAGGATAATAATAATGTCTACAAATTTAAATGAATTTAGTTATAAGTGTATCTAAATAAATGTCATAAATTGATATAATAAGTACAACAATATTCTAATCTAACATGCATATTCACCTCAAAAACACTTGAAACACATACTTCACAAGATAATGCTTCTCCACAAATTAAATGATCATATTTATAGATAAGCTAATTCCTTTCAATTTTATGGGATTAACTCATTCACATAATGCATACATCATACACCAAAATGCATACCCAATACTAACCTAATCAAAAACTAACATAATACGAATGCAATTTCACATAAAAATGATATGTAAGTGTACATATGGTAGAAACTTTTTCAAGTTTTGAATTAAAAAAGCTTTCTTAACTGCAAGTATATGGATATAACTTATAATATAAAAGATATCATCCTATAAGGATTGTAATAATCACACAAAAAAATTTTAAAACTTTTTTAAGGTAAACAATAAGATGAATAACTAATAACTAAAATCGAAACAAAGAATTAATAACTAAGCAATAAACTAAATAGAAATAAAATTGATTAATTGATTACTGATGAAAACTAGGATTTACTTATATCCTTATTTGTTTTCACTTTATCGTCTTGATTTAATTATAATTGATCTTAGATATCCTATAGTTAAGGCAATGCTCTCTCGATATCTAATCAAATAATCCTAATTAAAATAGAAAGAAATCAAATTGTGATCTCTCAATCTATCATAACTCTTTCTAACTATGTAACTGGATTTGAAGCAATCTTATGGATAACTAATAAACAATTAAGATCTCTCTTAAATTGCCTATTAATTTGATGTTTATAGGTCTAAAGAGGTACCAGTTCTCACTATGCAACACAATAAAAGTGATTCACTGAAATCTCTCAATTCAAATTAAATATAAAATCGTAAACATACCAACTATATTTCATTAAATTAAGAATGTAAAGTTTGACAAATAAATCAAGAGTAATTCCTCAAAGAGAATTTAGAAATCCACAGATGTAACTAAATATCCAAGTTTAATCATTATTAATATCTAACAATAACAAATAAATAAGAAAAGTTTGGAGAATTAAAAGTAGAAGTCTTCTCTTCTTTACCTTGAACTAGAAAATCTACAGCCTTATTATTGAGAATTTTTCTCTATTGATCTTCTTTAATTATGTTTATGTAGCCATCAAGTGGTGTTTTTCTCTTCTATATATACTCTTAGGCCTTCTAAGGTTTGGTCTAGGGTCTTTTCATATGCACATCTTCCAAAACAACCACAAAAGGTCACAATTATAAAAGAAACTTGCATCCTGAAAAATACCTTGCATGATTGTGTATGGCTATGCACGATATGCTCCAACCCTTTAGCACGATTATGACGAAGTTTCATAATTGTGCTAAAGACTTCCAACCTATTGCTTTCTTGTGTACGATCATGTATAGCCATGCACAATATTACAGACTTATTTCTTAAGCTTTTTCTTTATCTTTTCTTCTCTTTTTTCTGTCTCCACTCATCATCTAACACATCAAAGAATCTTTAAAATATATAACTAAGGTCAAAATCTTGCCTTAAACAAATAATTAATAAAACAAAACGCACAAAACACTAACAAGAACATAAATTTAAGTCTTAAACATATGATTATCATCTAACAAAATGCTAAAAAACACACTTTAACACCTAAAAAACATGCTATAATTTACACCTGTCAACATCTCTACACTTAAATATTTGCTTATCCCCAAGAAAAATTAAACCACAAAATAAACAACATATAAACACGCAATTATGCAAAAATGCAATAATGATTAAATGTCATCAAATTTCATGAAATCAACTTTGCCATAAGTATTAATAGATTAGAAAGTTCCAACACTAACTTATTCAATTCATGTTCAAATGCTTTGATTTAAATACATATATCAACAAAAATATCAACACCTATTCAAATATCTATGAGACTCATAAGTATGCACTCATCCTTAGATACTAATTAAAGTCGTAATCAATCACTATATATCCATTTATGAAATTTATTTTGACTTTTAAGAAGAAGAGCCATAGGTTCTCTTTTATTGACAACATCATATTTATTATGCTTGGTTGGAGTATCATTATAGCCTTTTGAAGTGAAGAAAAATATTTTATTATAAATACCTCCAGTCACTCAGCTATATCACAACTCACAACTAGCTACTAGTGCTTTTCTTGACCTTTTTTTAATGGGTTAGTGGAATAAGAAATTTTTTCACACATTTATTCAACACACTGTTGTTTTGTTTTCCTTAGTTTACCTACGTCACTTCTTCCTTATCAGTTGCTCCTATGAAAGGCTACTAATAATGTATACCAATTTAAATAAATTTAAATATAAGTGTATCCAAACAAGTGTCATAAATTGATATAATAAATACAATATTCTATCCAACGGGCATATTTACCTCAAAAACACTTAAAACACAAACTTCACAAGCTAATGCTTCTTCACAAATTAAAGGATCATGTTCACAAATAAGCTAATTTGTTTCAATTTATGCTATTGAGATATTCAAACAATGCACAAATCATGCAACAAAATTTTTACATGATGCCAACTTAATAAAAAACTAACATAATAGAAATGTAAGTTCACACACAAATGAAATGTAAGTGCATATATGTCCCCACACCTGAACAACAAGTTGTATGTAATATGGAAAACGATAATAAAATAAAAACAACTAAAATAACAAATATAAAAAAAATAAAAGGAATAAAAGAAATCAAGACAAGAATGCTTACGGGGATTGTGATGATGATAGCATCAAAGGATGAATAACTCACTAGAAAATCATAAAAATAAGACAACAAACACACACAAAATTTTATAAAAATACTATTTAGGACATATCATGCTAATTTTAAGGTCATTAGCTTGACAATTTTAGATTAATTTTTTAACCAACTCTTCTTTTGAATATTAAGGTCCTATGTAACGTCACAATAGGACTTATACTTCTTATATCCAAAGTTTTCCTTCCCATGGCTCTCATTCTCTTTCTAATTGTCTCCACCACCTTCCTTTGTTGTTCCCCATTGTCTTTCAACTATAGAATGTGTGGTTTCTCAATAGAGGGTATCATGGGTGCTTCTATTCTTACTAAGGTCTTTACGTTCAATGGATCACCCAACTCCTCCTTTCCTAGTTCTCCTTCATCTACTACTTCTCAACACTCACTTCTTCTGTATAGCTCTCCTCTTGCTCTTTTATGCACTCATCTATTATATACCTTCATGCAAGAACTACTTTTCTTTAGATTCTTCAATACTTCATTCATATTAAATTCAACTTGATCATCACAAATCCGATAATGAGTTTCCCTTTATAAACATCCACCAAAGCTCTTCCTGTATTCTTAAATGGTCTACCAAGAATTAATGGAAAAGTTTGATCTTTTTCAAAGTCCAACACTTTAAAATCCACAAGAATAATAGACTTATCCTCTTTTACTAGCACATCCTCAACTACGCTAAATGGTTTCTTTATAAATTGATCCACCAACTAAATAAACATGGATATTGGCTTCACACCTCCTAGCCCCAATTTCTTGAAAATTAACAAAGGCATAAGATTAATATTTACACCTAAGTCACATAAACATTTAATAAATTCTAAATTACGAATAACACTAGTTATAATGAAACTCCTTGGCTCCTTCAATTTTGAAGGCATATGGTTATCAATTATCGAGCTACAGCTTTTAGTCAAAGAGACCATTTGATTGTCCTTCCAAGTTCATTTATTTGATAAGATGTCTTTTAGAAACTTAACGTACTTGGGTATGCTCTCCAAAGCTTCTATAAAGATAATTTAAGTTGTAACTTCTTTAACTTTTCCACGAACTTGGAAAATTATGCATTTAATTGGTTCTTCCATAGCCTCTTTGGAAATGGAATCTTTGATGTGCATGGAAGGGGAGGGACATAAAGAGTTTCCTCCTTCTTCTCTTCTTTCTTTTCCATTTTCTCTTAGTCTTCTAATTTGTGGGATTCTTCTAACTTGCTCTCACTCATATATGTGATGGCCTTTAATTACTCCCTTGGATTAGATTCCATATTACTTGGAAGAGTCCCTACACTTTGTGTAGAAAATGCATTGGCTAATTTGTCCATTTAAAACTCTAAATTATGGATGGAAAAAGCATGATTCTTCACAATTTGGTCGAATTTAGTTTCCATCCTCTTTTGGTTCTCATCTTGGTTTATGGGTTTGGAATTTGTCACTTCCATTAAGTTGTCCATCTTCAATTATAATGAACTGATCCTATCTTGCTAAAATCTTGGTAGGATTTGAGCTCTTATTAGATTATCTGCACTATTAGACCAAGAAAAATTATGGTGTTTCTTCCACCCAGGATTGTAAGTATTATAATAAAGATTATTACCTCCACAACCATATTATTCTTTCATAAAGTTGAGATACTCCATGTTTTTTTTTTCCACTAGAAAGCAACCTGAGATATGACTTTATTATCTATATATTTTGCATCCATACTAAATTGCCTTGAGTTAACTAGAAGAAGTGGCTTTCAGGTGGTTCAATTGTTTTTCTAAGTTTGTTACTTCAGTTTGTAATGCTGTCACTGAATCCACAACAAGCACCTTTTTAATCTCTAAAGGTTGGTTGTTATTTACGTCTTTCTAACATCTGTAAACAGTATTATTTGCCATCTCTTCTAACAAATCATATGCTGTTTTAACTATTTTCATCATTAAAGAGCCACTACCTATTGCATCTACGGTTTCTTATATGAGTGGATTCACACAATTGTAAAACGTTTACAAAAGAAACTCCTTGGGTAAGTTATGATATGGGTAGCTCTGTTGCAACTCTTTGAATCGCTCCCATGCTTCATATAATGACTCAACTTTAATTTATTAAAACTTTTTAATCTCCTTTATAAGTCTAGTGGTCAAGTGAAGTATTTAGCTAAAAAAGGATTACATCAGCTGTTCACATGTTGTGACATTCTCAAGGAGAGAGTTTAACCATGTCTTGGCTCGATCTTTAAGTGTAATAGGGAAAAGCTTCATATTGGCTGCATCTTTTGATAACTCATTATATTGGAATGTGTCATATATCTTTTAGAAGTTGGCTAAGTGAGAATTAGGAGCCTTATTAGCTTGTCCATAAAATTGGATGTTGATTTACAACATATTTAGCAATGCTAGTTTGATATCAAGCATGTTAGTCTGCACTGGTGGTCTCATTATTCCTTATTAATTTACATTGAACCATTATCTTATGAAGTCTATAAGGTTTCTTTGCTGTTCTCCTTGATTCTATTCCTTTGCCATTTTTCTTTGTATTCCTTCTTATGTCTCGCTTTTCGAATCTCCCTTTTTTACTTATTGATGTAAGAAACTTGTGTATCTTTTACTTTGCTCAAACTCCTTGTAAATCTTGTGTTTATACACCTACAATCACACAAGAAAGCTATTAAAATCCTTGAAGCAAACTAACATGAACTACAGTAGATGTTATAACAATCCCTACAAACAGTGACAAAAACTTTTTTAAGTTTCAAATTAAAGAACTTTTCTTAACCGCAAGTATGCAAATCGTAACTTATAGTATAAAAGATATCGTCCAACAAGGACTAAAATAGTCTCCTACAAATTCTTGTAAACTTCGCTCAAGCTAATCAATAAGATGAATAACTAATAATTAAACTAAAAATAAAGAATTAATAACTAAGCAATAAACTAAAAATAGTAAAATTGATTTGATTGATTAATGATGAAAACTAATAATTACTTTTCTCTTTATTTTTTTACTTTACCTTATTAATTTAATCATATTTGATCCTAGATATTCTATCGTCATGATTACCCTCTCTTGATATCTAATCAAGTAATCCCAATGAAAATACGTAGAAATTGAATTGTGATCTTTCTTCAATTCCCTATTAATTTAATGTTTATAGGTTTATTGAGTTACTAGCTTTCACTATTGATCACTGTTTTTCGATGTGTGTAAGTTCTAATTAATAAGCTCGATAATCCATAAGTGCACGAGTCATTCACATAGTACCTAAAGTGTCAATCTCATGAGAGGATTAATCTAATCCTAAAATTTAAGGCCAAAACAATTCGTAGTAATTCAAAATGTAATAAAACTAAGGCAAGAATTTAATTCAATCATACAACTTAATTCCAAGAATCAATTACGAAAATATTAACCAAATGGCAATTGCAACCCATACTTAAGAATCAACCTAAAGGAACTATCAATTGAGAGAAAGGAGAATTTTTACCTATCTTTAATGCTAACCTAATCGATTATGAATTATCAGATTATTGGTCCTAGACGATCCTAGAGTTAATTATTATCTTTCGAGTTATAATCATTAACCCTAAATTATAAACCCTAATCGGATTATGGAAAATTGCAATCTCTCAATTAACAATCTATCCAAAACCTTAATTATATCTGAAGTTGTCCAATAAATTATCAGAAACCTATGCGAGATCTCTCTTCACATAATTATCGATTTGATTAATTTCTCATGCTTATTAAATCACCTAGCTCTCATTAGCTCAATTTAATTATTTTTCATTCGATTCACACTCTTTGTCTATTACCGAATTATGCAATCACAGAAATCAATTCACCCTCTCTATCTATTACTGAATTATGCAATCACATAAATCAATCACAATAAATTTAATAAACATAAAAAATTAGATTTTATTAAATCAAAGATTAAAAAAAACTTGAAGGTGAGTATAAAATATCTCATCATTCATAAATCCTATCATCAAATTGCTATTCCCAATTTTATACAATAATAAAAGTGGAAATTAATAGGAAATATGATCTTAGATGGAGATGGGAGGTAGCGACGTCTGGAAATTCCAAATTTAGGAAGTATGTCGATGTCGGCTTCTTCTTCACTTCTTTCTTCCTTCTTCTCTTTCTCAATCTTTCAGCAATCCTCTCTGTGATTTTCTCTCAAAAGTGGTTGATGCAAAAGCTCCTTCCTTTCTTTTATCTTATTCTTTATATATCTTTTGTGTTTTGGGCAGCCCTAGGATTTTTTCGACGTCAAAAAGATCCAAAAACTCCCTCGAAACTTGATGTTTTTGAGTGTTTACACGTCTGCTCAACGCAGGCCACGACCGTGGCCCTGAAGGCCATGATCGTGGCCACATCCGAACCTTCTGTCATGATCGTGGCAAGCAAGACACAATCGTGGGCCGTATCTTGGGCTTCTATCACAATTGTGGCATATGGGGCCAACTACAATGCTTCAATCACGATCGTGGCATGTTGTGCCATGATCGTAAGCCGTTGTTTAGGCCCGAGTGACTCCGAAACTTCTCCGTTCTTCAATGTTAATCTTGAAATACTAACAAACACATCAAAGTACCTCAAAAACATAATAATTAAGCTCAAAGACTTGTACTAACTCATGAAAACAATTAAACACAATTAATTAACAAACTAATATAATTCTAACTTAAACACATACTAAACGGCTAAGTTAACAATTAAATGCATATCAAACTAAGCCTAAAACATTATATCCCTACACTTAAATGTTTGCTTGTCCTCAAGCAAAAAAAACAATAAACACATAAAAGCTCATACAGCACACAATGAAATAATGAGACAATGACTTTAACTTCATGAAATTAATTTAATTTTAAACACAATAATTTGAGTCATTTCAAATCATTAATGTGCAAAATCTGCATTTTGGGGCTTTGAACTAAATATACATATTAATCGAGAATTAAGTGTTACATTGTTGACCCTTTTCGATTGCACACATACATTAATAATTCTTTGGTCATTCAGACTCTAACTACTCCTAAGTATGTTTTCATAAAAAGTCACGCTATTACAAGTGTGGTAGGTTTTTTATTCGAAAACACACATTTTTTATTTACTTTTTGTGAACATGGACTTAGTCTTCTTTTTACATGGAGGCAAACATTGGTGATGAATGTCGATCCAATTACTCAAATAAGTCATGTTTTTTTACCCTACTGCAAGCTACAATCGTGGCTTGCACTTTTTTCACCACTGAATTTATTTTTTTTCCTTTTGTCCTTCTCCACTTTCTGAAATCACTTCTTAACTATTTATAGCCCTTTTCCCTCTCTTTGTGCACTTCATAAATAATAAAATTCATGTCGAAGTCATATGCCTTCTTGATTTTATTTGGAAACGATATAACCTAACTACAGAATTCAAACTATCTAGAAGAAAAAAAACTAAAGTGAAATAACATTCCATGGGTTGCCTCCCATGTAACATTTCTTTTAATGTCAATAGCTCGATGCTCTTCTTTAATGATGGTGGTTCAAATGTATGGTGCAATGGTAGTGCAGTCACTGATCTCACAATTTGTACACGAGCTACTATGCTCTAGATTCTACCTTCCTTGTGATTCTCCTTCCTTCGCCTTCTTCTACGTAATCGTTTCTTTCTGAATGTATTTTAAGGATCCTCAATATCTTCCCATTGTCCTCGAGGTTCGGTTTCCTTATTATTAGTTGGAGGTAAAGGAGAATTGTTGTCTTTCTTTGTTGCTTTCCTACCCTCAGAGTTAGTTCACCCCATCAATGTCAGTTATTGAGCGAGTAGTGACAAGGAACGATCGTCCAAGGACCATAGGGGTTTTCATATCTTCTCCAATATCCAATATATAGAAGCCTGTGGGAAAGTTAAGTTTATCAATTTGTACTTGCACATCCTTAATGATCCCCTTCGGTTGATAAACTGTTCTGTCGACTGTCTTTACTAATATCTTTGTGGGTTCTAACTCTCCTAAGTCCAACTTTTGACTAAAGATATAGGGCATCATATTAATACTCACTCCTAAATCTGTGAATGCCCTGCCTATGTTGACTCCATTGATACTACAAGGGATGTAAAAATCCCCTGGGTCCTCTTTCTTCTGTGTTATATTAGGATTTTCTTCCGCTATGCGCTCCTTAACCTTTTTCTTGACTAATTCCTTTAGTGTAAGCCTTATTTGTAGATTTTAAATTATGTCCTCAACCTTGTTTGATTCAACCTCTTTAAATTTTCTCATTGCCCTATTTGAAATTCACATCTGCTGAGCTAGAATAGGGTATGGAATTTCTGGTCGAGGTTTCTTGATTAGCTCAATTACGAGCTCACTTGGAAGGAATTCCATAATTACTTGTCCTTTTTCTTTATCTCTGTCTTCTTTCAAATGTTCAAGTTTCTTTTCCTAGGTTTGATTGATGATCATGATCCATTCCTTTGGGTTAGACTTGGTATTGCTTAGAAGGGTTCCTGCATTCTGAGTAGATATTACCTCCGCTAGTTGACCTACTCAGACCTCTAGATTATGTATTAAAGAGGTGTGGATCTTGGTGACTTGCTCGAATTTGCTTTCAAGCCTCAAGTGTGCATCCTCCATGCCTCCACTTTTATCTAAAATCTTATCCAACTTGGATTCCATTGAGCTTGGTTTATCTTGTTGAAAGCCTGATAGTCCTTGAGGTCTGAATTGTCCTCCAGCATTGTTCGTCAAATAAAAGTTAGGGTGATTCTTCCACCCAGGGTTGTAAATATTAGAGTAGGGATTGTTGCCTCCTCCTTGTCTATATTGAGCTCCTATATAATTCACTT
Organism: Erythroxylum flavicans; assembly: GCA_027576715.1. Taxonomy (NCBI): domain Eukaryota; kingdom Viridiplantae; phylum Streptophyta; class Magnoliopsida; order Malpighiales; family Erythroxylaceae; genus Erythroxylum; species Erythroxylum flavicans. Next base: position 7,832,045 of record JANZXP010000005.1, read on the forward strand.
ACTCTGGATCAATTTCCTTTATTAAGAAATAGTCCACCGTATTATGGTCTATTTGTCGATAGAGTTCACACTTACGTTGCTTGACCTTCATCGAAGTTAAGGACGAAGACCTTCATCGAAGTTAAGGACGAAGCCTTCATGTTGTTGAGCTGTTGAGTCAACTTATCAATTTTAGCTTGTATTTCCATCATTTGATCAACAGCTACAATTCCTTTTGTTTACAGATTGTAGTAGTTTGTCTACTCTACTCGTTCATCCATAAGCATCTATTACTCGACATCTCCTCTATTAGCTCTTTCGCTTCATCAACCGTCTTTCTCATTACTGATCTTCCTGAAGTTACATTAATCGTGCCTCTCGTATGTGGGGTTACTCTATTATAGAATGTTTTCAACAAGAATTCCTTGGGTAAGTTATGGTATGGGCATTTCTGTTGCAAATCCTTGTATCTTTCCCATGCTTCATAAATTGATTCCCCATCACTTTGCTAAAAGTTAGTAATTTCCTTTATGATCTTAGTTATCTTAGTTAAGGGAAAATATTTGTCTAAGAAGGCACGACCTAGCTGATCCTAAGTCGTGACATTGGCTAGGTTAAGGGAATGATACCAAGCTTTTGCTTTATCTTCAAGGGTAAAAGGAAAGAGCCTAATTCTAACCACATCTTCCGACATCTGATGGTACCTAAAGGTATCACAGATTTCAAGAAAGTTCACTATATATGCATTGGGATCTTTGTTCGTTAGTCTATAAAATTACACGTTCACTACAAGAAAATCATGCAATAGCGGCCAAAATTTTCCGACAGATAGAAAACCGATGCTATTTACCAACGGAAAATTACTGTCCGTCGGTAAATAAACTATACTATTTATATATAGCTATGAAACTATATATCCGTCGGCAATACTAGAGGGAAAGAATTTTGCAAAAAATCTTCGACAATATATATCGATGACACAACTTACGACGTCGGAATAAATTACAGGAACGGTTCCTGCAATTTAATTGCTTCGGATAGATACTGACAGACATAATTCCATCAAAAATTTACTAACGAATTAGACACCACCGTCGGTAATAAAAGTGTTTCAGCCCCTTTTATGTACCGACGTAATGTATTCCATCGGTAGCCTCTTAATTAACTTTACTGACGGAATTAGTGTTCCGTCGATGAATCATCGTGTTTATCAGACCAAATGGTTAACTTTTCATTAATTGTACCGACGGAAGGTGGGTTTCAGTTGCAAAAGATGCAGGTACAAAGGCGATGAACTAATTGGGAAATTTAAATACCGACGGAATATAAATTCCGTCAATAACTGTCGGCTATTTGCTAAACCAAACGTCTTCGTTTAGTTGAAGACGAGACTATAAAACTTGAATCACCGACATAATCTGTATTCCGTCAGTGATTCATCAGTTTTAACACAAACACATGGCGTGCATTTCATCAATTTTACCGACGGACTGAGTTTTTCTGTCGCAAAAAGAGCGGTAACCGCAGGTGGTGAAGTAATTTGGAAATTCAAATACCGACAGAATTTAGATTCCATCAATAAATGTCAGCAATTTGCCTCGTCATTTGGTTAAAGACGACGAAGTAAACCCTAAATTATCGACGAAATATATATTTCGTCGGTGATTCAGTGCCTTCAAATCGCGCTGCCCCACCATCTCCCCACCCCCCACCTTCCCACATTTTTTCTTCTCTCCTTGCGATCGCCCTCTGTTTTCCGACACCCTCTCTTGCATTTTCCAGCCATTTTTCAACTATTTTCTTACTCATCGTGCATCGTTTGAGGTAAACTCTCTAATGGGTGTGTTATTTCTCCAATAAAAACATATTTTTAGTGTTAACCGTGAGTGTTTGGTGATGAAATCTTGCTTGATTATTATTGTTGTTTGTAGTTTTTTCGTGTAATTGTTGGTTTATTTTTTGTTTATATGTGTTATTGTTAGTAAATAATGGAAAAATGCACTTGATTTGTGGTTAGATTGAGATTACACATATTGCTTATGAGGTGTTCGATAAAATGCCTTTTATGATGTTTGAAATGTTTCTTTGTAATTGTTATGTGAATTTGAGAATTTGAATGCTTAATTTCGATAAAATGCTTAATTTGAAGTTTGAACTTATCGAATTTAACATTTAAGTGTGAATTTAACATTTATCAATATTGTCATTAATTATTAATAATTATTATTAATAATAAGTATTAATATAATTAGTAATATAATTAGTAAGTATTAATTATTAATAATAAGTATTAATGTAATTAGTTTGATTAATCTTATGAAATTGATTAATATTAT
>JANZXP010000005.1:7834459-7874121 GCA_027576715.1 Erythroxylum flavicans
TATTATTATTATTATTATTATTATTATTATTATTATTATTATTATTATTATTATTATTATTATTATTACTATTATTAATTAGTTTTTTTAGTCCTTCTATATATCCATATTTATCCTTCTATATAGACTTTTTTATCTATCTATATTTTTCTCCCAAAGACGTATTATAGTAGTAACTCCAAGAGGCGTGAGGGCCTCATACTAGGAGGAATGGATTCTCATTACGACGATGGGATTTGTACCAGTGGTTCGGTGCGTGCCACAAGCAAGCATAATAAAAGGGACGACATTTTGAGAATAGGCTCTTGGAACATTGGGACCCTCATGGGAAAGTCTCTAGAATTAGTAGAGATTTTGGATAAGTACAAGATACACATAGCCTGCATTTAAGAGACTAAAAGGTTGGGAGCTAACGCTAAGGAGATAGGGAGGTTCAAATTGTGGTACTTGGAAAATACACGAAAGCAGAATGGGGTAGGTATCCTAGTGGTCTAAGAGCTTCTAAATCAAGTGGCGGGGATCACAACGGTAAATGATAGGATTATAATGGCAAGAATTGTTTTTAGCAAGGATGTTCTTAACGTAGTCTGTGCTTACGCCACGCAAGTTGGGTTAGACGAACAGGAAAAACATGTATTTTGGGCAGCACTGGATGAAGTGCTCCGAAAAATTCCTGACTCTGAGCAAGTTATCTTAGGAGGTGATTTTAATGGACATATAGGAGCTGCCTCAGATGGGTATACAGGAACTCATGGGTGTTTTGGATACAGCACTAGAAACAAGAGTGGAAATGTCTTACTGGACATAGTAGTGGCATTTGAGCTGGTGATAGCCAATTCCTTTTTTAAGAAAACAAGGCGCACTTGGTGAAATTTAAGAGTAACACGAACAAGACATAAATTGATTATTTCCTTGTCAAGAAGCGAGTTAGAGCATGGTGCAAGGATTGTAAAGTGCTCCCGGCCGTATGCCTATCAACCCCGTATAAATTGTTAGTTTTGGATCTAGAGATTAAGAGATGGAGGACACATTGAGTTACCAAGCGATGTCGTAAAATTATATGGTGGAATCTAAAAGGGGACATGGTGGAATGTATTAGGATTTAAATCTGGTATAAAGTTGCATGGGCTATGAGAGGAGATGCACATCGAATGTGGGAAGGAGTAGCCCCTATAATGAGGAAAACTGCTACAAAACTCCTAGGAATCTCTAAAGGGCAGAGGACAAGCGGATGGAATCCTGGTGGTGGTCGGGAGAGGTTCAGGAGATAGTAAAGGCAAAAAAGAGAGAGTACAAAGACTTGGTAGTAAGTACAATATATGCAGAGCGGGTGGCCAATAAAATAAGGTATAGAATGGCAAAGCAGAAAGCAAAGAAGAAAATTGCAGTAGCGAAAGGAGAAGCATTCGATTCTATATACAGGGATTTCGATACATTTAAGGGAACACAAAGAATTTTCAAGTTAGTGCGGGATAGGGCACGTGCGACGAAAGATCTCAACCAAGTCTACTGTATACGCTATGAAGCAGGTCACGTACTCACAGAGACACAGGCCATCAAAAGTAGGTGGCAAAGATACTTTTTCGGTTTGTATAATAAAGGCATCTCGGTCAATAGAGAGTTAAGTGAACTTGTCATATCAGAGCATTTTTCAAACTGGTCCTAACCCGGTAGGGTTACAAGGGGCGAAATGATAAAAATTTTGAGAGTGATAGGGAGCAGAAGGGCAGTCGGGTTGGATGAGATCCCTATAGAGGTATGGAAGCAGATACGTTTTATAGGTATTGAGTGGTTAGTTCGCCTTTTTAATGTGATACTAGACTCAGCCAAAATGCCAGATGAATGGAGATTGAGTAGGTTGATCCCAATATACAAGGCCAAAGGGGACATCCAACAGTGTCACAACTATAGAGGTATCAAATTATTAAGTCATACCATGAAGCTGTGGGAGAAGGTAATCGAGAAGAGGGTTCGGAGAGCAGCTTCTATATCAATCAACCAATTTGGATTTATGCCTAGTAGGTCCACTACAAAAGCAATACATCTTCTTCGTAGGCTTATGGAAGGCTACAGAGAACGTAAACAAGATTTACATATGATCTTTATCGATTTGGAGAAGGCATATGATAGGGTTCCTTGGGAAATCTTATGGAGATGCTTGGAGGCAAAAGGAATCCATCCGACCTATATACGTGTTATTAGAGATATGAAAGAAGGAGCGGTGACTAGCGTAAGGACGATAGGGGGTGACACGGAAGTGTTTACTATTGATATTGGCTTACACCAAGACTTCGCATTAAGCCCTTTTTTGTTCGCCTTAGTGTTAGATGAGCTTACTAAACATATCCAAAGAGAAGTACCTTGGTGTATGCTATTTGCTGATGATATTGTCCTAGTAGATGAGACTAGGGTGGGGGTTAATTCCAAGTTAGAATGTTGGAGAGAGACGTTAGAGTCCAAAGGTTTTAGACTGAGTAGGTCTAAGACGGAGTACTTGGAATGCAACTTTTCAGGAAGTCAGATAGTCCATGAGGCGGCGGTAACAATTGGAATTGATGTCATACCACAAAAACAGAACTTTAAATGCCTCGGGTCTATCATCCAGAGAGATGGTAATATTGATGACGATATAGTCAATTGTATCAGAACCAGGTGGAGCAAATGGTGAAGCGCATCAGGAGTCTTATGTGATAAAAAGATCCCTTTAAAGCTCAAATGGAAGTTTTACAGAATGGTGATTAGACCAACCATGTTATATGGGGCAGAGTGTTGGCCGGTCAGAAGTCAACATACAAGATAATTGTTAGTAGCAAAGATGCGTATGCTTCGGTGGATGTGTGACATTACTAGGCGAGATAAAGTCCGCAATCGTGTAGTGCGAGACAGACTACAGGTGACCAGTATTGCCAACAAGATGAGAGAGACTAGGCTTCGGTGATTTGGGTATGTGAGCAGAAGGCACTCGGATGCTTCGGTAAGACGATGCGAGCAAATTATTCTTAGTGGCTACAAGAAGAGAAAAGGCAGGACATACAAGACCTGGAGGGAAGAAGTTAAGAAAGATATGTAGAGTTAGCCCTTATAGTGGAACTTGTCAGATTTAGAAAATTTTGGCGGGATAGGATAAAGGTAAGGGAAACCCTTTAAAGTACAACAAGGTAGTCGAGTAAGTGTATTACAAGGGTTTACTGTCATGCTCGCACACTCTATTCACCTGCGTAGGAAGTCTAATATGTCTTTTCTAGTCTGAGAGTCGCAGACCTTTTTTTTTTGGCAAGTGTCCGGAAACGATCCAACAAGAATGTCGGACCCTGTAGGATTGTCATACACACAAGGTAGCAACGCCACAACTCCTAGCCCACATAGTGACCAGCAAAGCCGATCTGTTGCAGCCTATCAGGTATTTAGAAGAGCTGGGCTCCATATCAGGTATGTCCTTTGTTCCTATTTCCTTTCCTATTTTTCGTTATTTATTATTTATTATTATTTATTATCATTATTTTATTATTAGTATTTTGTATTTGTATCTTTATTATTTGTATTATTTGTAGCTATTTTATTTGGTTTTGTTTCATTCTTTTTCTTTATGTACCTATTTAATTTTATTTACCTCTACTCTTAACATATCAGTTTTTATCTGCATCACTTTTTATTGTCACATCTGCATGTGGGTCTACCAGAAACAACCTCTCTACTATGTAGGGATAAAGCTGCATACTATCAAACCTCCCCAGACCTCGCTTCATTGCGGGATTTCAAACTGGGTGATGATGATGATTATAGATATTCAATATAATGACACAGGGTAGAGACAAAAAGAAGGTGACAACTAGCAAAGATGTTCTTCCCTTACAAAAACCAGATCAATCCGACCCTATCTAACAACAACAATCGGCTTCATCCACCAATGAAATCAGTTAGCAATAATCTCTATCTACCTCAATTAGTGCTGAGGGATCTTCAGGTCTGTTAATCTTTACCACCTATAATTAAACTTATCCTCAAATATATGTTTACATTTTTAATGTGTTTTTTCTTATCATTGTTTTTTTTGTCAAGTTCCAAAACCGGCATCAGAAAAAGAGATAGAGGTATCACTAAAGGTTCTAAGTTGCAAGGCATGAATGTTGCATTGAACAACAAGTTGTCTGTGCATATTGATACCTTGCAAGGTCATTCTATTGACAAGATTCAATCAGCAAAATTATCTAGTAAGTTAGGGGTCATTGTCAAGACTGAATTACCTTACCTTTAGCATGCCAAGCAGTTGAAGGAAAACTACTTGCTACATAATGCTTTTGATAAAGTTTCAGTAATATTTCAATTTATTTAATTATATGCAATTTATTTTGCTTATTTAAAGATTAATTTAACTTTTAGTTGTTGTTAACAGATGAAGCTCAATATAATCGATATCGAGAACCCTAAAGTTTTAAGTTGTGTAAGTTCACTGTTGAAACAAAAGATCAAGGATCATCGTTATCGACTATATAAATATTATAAACATTTTCCTTCGAATGAGGAGGTAATGAAACACTTTCCTGAACAGGTAACTCCAGAAAATTGGAGCCAAATGCGTGATTATTGGTCATCTGCCAACGTTAAGGTTTGTCCTCTTTCTCTTCACATTTGCTTCAGTTAATCTTGTTACACAATTTAATGAATATTTTTTTCTTTATTTAAGAAAAGTGTGAGAAATCTAAGGTTAGGAGAGGAAAAATAAAAACTCCTCATAACCAAGGCTCCAAATTATTTGTTGTTATACAAAATGAATTTGTAACTGTTTAGAAGTTATAATTATGTCAGTAAATACATGTCAGATGTTTATTCTAGTATCTGGAGCATGAAATTATTTATTGTGTTTCAATTTTTTTCATAAAACAGAGTTTGAAGGAACTACATAGAGAAGAGTATGATAGGACCACACTCTACAAACTGACACACTACAAAGAAGGTGAAGGTCGAATGTTTGAAGAAGCATACAATAATTATGTAAGTATAAAATTTGTTTAGTTTTTAAGTTTATTTATTTATGTAGTTTTAACTTATAATATTTGAATTAAATATTGATTTTTAAAAATTTTAGAATAAGATGTAAGAGTTGTTGCGAAGATGATTGTCTAAGAAAAATGATTCAAATATATATGACATTTGCAACAACGTCCTTGGTACAAGATCAGGTTACATCAAAGATCTTGAGTATGACCCTAAGACAATTGATTCATCCTCATCATGACTAGCATATATATGTAATGATACTTCAAGAGGAGAACCAGTAGCTTAAGGCTAAGTTACAGTGTAATGAACAAAAGTTAGAACGTAATGAACAAAGTTAGATCGTACTGAACGAAAGTTGGTCAAGCTTGAAAAGATAGCCAAACAAATACTTGACTCAAATTATGTAAGTAGTAGTGCTGATAAAAACATGTCTTAATTTGTACTTAAGTTATTTTGTTAACATTTGTAATTCACATTTAATGACATTTTTTAATATAAAATGGTTCTAATTTTTAATTATTTTTAATTTTATTTTTGTTTAATTAATTATAAATCAAAAAGTCTAAATATTACAAACAATAAGATGAATTAAAAATCTTACCAATAATATAATTAAATGAAAAAAATTTTAATAGGAATGTTTAGTAAGATATCAAAATTCGTCACCAAAATTTTTTAGTTATGTTACTAAAAACGTCGCAAATAATTTTTAAAAATTAAATAAAAATGTAGGTAAAAAGATTTGGCTATAATTTTAATATTGTCACCAAAACTTTTAGCTACGTTCTTTAAATACCATTGCCAATAACTTTTATCTATGTTCCGAAAACAATCACTAAATATATTTTGCCACGAAAACTTAATCATCACAAAACATTATTACTAACGTAGCTAATAACTTTTAGTCACTAAAGGAAAGCATCTCAAAATGTCATTGGTGACCATATATTTTTATCCTCACCAATTTCGTTTGGCGACATTTTTGAAATTGGAGCGAAATATAATTTGTGACGATTTTGTAAAATTATTGCCAGTAATATTTTGCTACCGTAATTTTACAACGATTCGTGTGATGAATTTTTGTCATCGCCAAAAAGTTTTGTTGACGAATTTGAGGCTTTTGCGATGATTGTAGTGACATGAAAATATTGAGAGATAACAAATTGATTTCTTCCTCATCCCTAAATACCAAAGATTTCACTGTAGTTAATTACAGTTTCGACACTTGGCAGATTGTTCAAGGCAGGCAACTCCTACCAAATATAAGTTGGAGCTAGTATTCAAGTCTTTTTACTTACATTGAAGAACTCAAGTACATGAAACCATTGGACCCACCTCTTAAGTCGATGGACCGCCACAGTTTCAGGGATAAGTTCATGAGAACACTTTCCGTTTGTCCCAGGATAGTCATACATTGCCGGTTTATTAGAAATTCTGATCTTGGCCTTCTTTCCAATGTTCAACCATTTTCCAACCAACTTGTCCTCAGGACCATACGTGTAATTTGCAACGATCTCAGAACCCGCTATCCACTCGACAAGATCCCACGACAACAAGTACCCCATCCCCGACATGTACTCCACGTAAGGGTTCATGCTTTTGCATGGGATCACAAAACCATAGTACAAGTCCTGCCTAGGCAATGGTTTTAGGGACAGAGACAGTGGCTCTAGCCTGATGTACACATCGTCGTCAGCTTTCATGACATAGTCGTAAGCATCCGAAAACCGTGGCAGTGAAGAGAAGAACGTGTAGGTCTTACCAGAGTTCTTATTTTCTGAGCAATTAAGAATAATGATGTCGTCAAAACGTTTGATCTCCAAACCGACGAGTACCCTTTGCTCAGGTTTGGTGAGTCTGCCAAAAACAAACTTCACATCTATGTTGGCTATAGAGGACGATTGGATTCCATAAACAAGACGGAGGAAATGTCGACGATCGTAGTTATCAGCGCGGGTTATGATACCTATTAAGATGCTAAACTTGGAATGTTTATCAGGGAACTTGGCAGTTCTGGTAGATGTTTTGGAGGATAGCAGAAGTGGCTTAACTCCAATGTTGACAAAGAAGTAGAGGAGGAAAAAGAAGAAGATAAAGAAGGTTAGCAATCCTATAATGAAAACCCGTCTTCGTTTCATTCAGTTTTTGTAAGCTATCAAACAAAAGTTTGATCTTTGCATCTGTTCATGGTTGATATTGTGAAGACAGGAGAAAATATAAGAGGAGATCTGCAAGTGAGCTATGGAGGAAGGTTTGGTGGTGAAGTTCACGTTTTGGGCGAGAGAGGTCCATATTAAACATGTTTTGTCCACGAGAAAGAGATGATTGGAGCAGGTAAAGCATATCGTGATTGCCACCTTCTTAGGTAAAACTTGCAATGTTCACTTTGTCAACTTAATATAGGGTGAAAACAAAAGTTGGAGCTGATAAATAGAGTGTCTTGAGACCTGATGCTACACCTCCAGCTTTCAAAATGTTTTAAGCCAATTTATTCTGAAAAAAACTGGCCTTTTTCCCATTTTAAAAAATTATTAAAACTATAAAAAGTAATTTTTTAATCTCTGTTTTCTCATATTATGATTTAATATTATATTAATTATTTAATATAGTAATTATTAATAAAATTATGAATAATTTAATTTAATATTATATATTTAATTAATTTAATTAATTATTAATATGAATTATGCATAAATTAATTTTACTTAATCATTTTATTTATTTTTTTAATTAAATATAATTAAATTTAAAATATTTTCAAAATATATAAATTTGAAATAAAATTTGATTTAATAATTAAAATATACTTAAAATAAATTAATTTATAAATAAAATAATTTATAAATTATTTATTTTAAAAAATAATTTGTTAATAAATATTGTGTAAAAAATAAAATAAATTTATTTAGTTAAAAATAATTTATTTTTAAGTTTGATATAATATTTAATTATTATCGGTGATAAAAATAAAACTATAATTAATATTAACAAAAAATGCATTTTTGTTTTTAATTGAAAGAAAAAATAAACTAAAAATGAAAAATAAAAACTGAAAACTACAATTAAAAAACATTAGTGAAACCGACCACCTCTTAATTTTAACCTCAAAACTTGGAATTTATAATTAAGTGTGACGTTTATTAAGATGATATTTTTTAAAAATTTTTAACAGAACTAACTGTCACGTGTAAAATAATGAACTAATAATTTCATAAATAAATAAACTTATTTTCTTAAATTCAGTTAATAAAACCAATATAGTATAATATGATCTATACGTACGAAACATTTAGGGCTACTGATAAATTTTTAAAAATTGTGGAAAAATGTTGAACCATCCTAATTAACAGACATTTTAACTTTGATAAGGTAAAATCAATCACAAAACTCTATGAAAACTTAAGTTTGAAATTACATTCTAGTAAAAACTTTTTTTTCAACACAAAGGCTGCGAACAGATTAAATATCAAGTTAAGCGTACAGGCGAGTAGACGTTCTCTAGTAGCAAATTCACCGAGCGAGTATTACGAAATATCAAGTCAAGCGAGTATAACGAGAGGTGGACAATTTCAAGAACACGAGGTCATGCCGTTGCACTCGCAAGCATATGGGAAACCATGTTCGTCTAAAAACCCATTTGTCAATTTGTACAAGGAGTTGACTCTACTTCTACCAACCTAACCTAACCGAACCAAGACGAAATTGGTAAAAATACAATAAAAACAAACAAGGTTTTAAAGGTACTTCGGTATTTTGGACAAAATGAAATCTCTATCAGCAACACAGCCCGCAGCAGAACTCCATCCAGTTGACTTGACGCTTGAAACGTTTGAGTTACCTACACACGGAAGAGACCACTCTCGTCAAGGGGGGTTTGAAAATAGAATCAATTCAAGTTGCACTCTCTAATTCACAGCTTCGATACTTTAAACAATCTGTTGACCAAAGAAGGCTTGTACATTTATCTGTTGATGCGGTAAACCAAAAAAAAAACCTTTGAACGCAGAAGAGTAAAGCAATATGGTTATGGGTTTAAATATAAAGTAACAGATTTCATTTATTTGTTTGATTGTGCAGAAAGAGTCATGCCTTTCACGTAATCCCTACAATGTTATATTTCATTGCTCATTTGTTGTTCACACACAAATAACAGACGAGTACATCCGGCGCACTTGAGGGCTTTCAGTCACCGAATAAATACCACAAGTTCGACAGGGGAACAAAAAACGGATATTCAAGTATACGTGCAGCAAGAGCATAGTTCTGTACTAAAAAGGTTTTTGAAAAACTAGTAGTAGCCTAGAGCTGCAATATAAGTGACTTAAGCTACGTATAGATCGCATCACACAACGCCACTTTCATCCCATGATCATTACTTACTTCCTCAGCTGTTCAAATTTACCATCACCAATTGGCATTTGGCGCACGTTCCGGTGTCATGAACTAAGGAATAGTCCTACAATGGCTAAGACCTCTCTTGTATACGGCAACGTTAGTTTTGGACATTAAATTTGAGACGGTACGTGCTTCATGATAAAAAAGTATTATCAGCAAAAGCTCTTATCTTCTCGTTGGAAAGAAGAGAGCAATTCATGTATGAGTTTTTGGGTCCTTTCATTTTCATGATCCTTGTAAGTGATGCAAGGACCTGTCCCCATGACGACATGAAACCAATTAATCAATAAAGAAACAGCCAACTGAATAACGCAGGACATGATCAACCTCCTGTGTTGTGACTATTTTATCCCAGTTTGAAGCTTATTTCGCTTTTACGTTGTCAGCCAACAAGAAATTGCTATCTAGCTTTGCACACTAACCCGCAGCAAACTCCCTCCTCCCATGGCACATTCAGTTCACTTTAACGCTAAGACACCCTATAAGTTATAACCAAATCTCAAAACGCCGGCTAAAACCAAGTTACATGGTCACAAGTACATGTTTACATAATTCGCTAAGCGTGTTATTAATCATTCAAATAGAAAATTGTCGATTATTTCTTTTGCCTTCAACTTTTGACAAACCTTCAGCGAATAAGTTTAAGCTTTTGCAGTAGACTAGAAGGCTAGAGACCATGTCAGAATGTTTGCTGTAGGATAAAAACAGGCCACATGTTTTAATCGATTGCCTCTTCTATAATTCAGAATAAGCAGTAGCTGGTTAGGCGTTTAGGATTATCTGGCTAGTTCGTGTTTATAAAAAACAGGTAACTACTAAGAAAGAGCTAACGAACAGGTCAGTTTTTTTTCAGAAAGATTAAACAACAGGTCAGTCTGTAAACACTTAAAAGCGTCTCATTAACCATTAATCCTTTCGTACTTGGGACCAGATTGTAGGCATCGATGTCAAAACAGGTGAAAGAATATAATTCAAAGGACTTGGTTGATATGGTAGACTTGACAAATATTTCAGACACAAATAAGTCCAGATCTAAAATGCAAATCTCTTACTTCTTTCCATCTAATTTTTTTTGTAACTTTTGGCTTTCACTTGGTCATTCTTAACATGGCATGCAAATATGTTGGGCCTGAATTGTAGTAGAGCGCATTTGACTTTAAAAACATGTCAACTGACTCATTTAACACATTTTAAAAGATAGCATTAATGCTCTTAATATCTTAAATAAATCTTTTGTAGAACATAATCATATCTAAGAATCTAGCTACAACTCTCAAGCATTTATATCACAAATCCTGATAAAATATATGAGTGATAAACATAAATTGACATTGAGGTGAGGAAAAATCGTAAATCAAGGAGAGCTATTTCATGATATAGACTAAAAGAAACATTTAACACATAAAACAACAAAATCAATTTCATGATATAGATAAAAAGAAAACATTAATAAAACAAGATAAGAATTAAGAGAACCAGATGTGCAAATAAAAGTCAAAACAAAATTTTACAATTTAGGAACTACTCAGTCAATTTAAAGAAATAGGAAAAAAAACTCAAGAATGCAAGAACATCTACAGAGAAGAGTGTAAATATTGACCAGACCAAGTATCACTAAGAAGACATGATGGATGACTGAACCTTCCAGTGCCCAAAACAATCTAACTTGGCCATACCTAAACAAGAACACTGGATGATCTCAACATGAACGTAATAAGCTAGTAGTATTACTTATGGTCCTTATAACGTCTGATGAAACCCTCCCAATACAGTGTTACACATTGTTTTCTAAATTTCATCATATCAACCAAACCTTAGATATCACCACAAAACAATCAACTTTGTCATATTATCACTTCCAGAAAGCTCGAATCTATTATCCCCCAGTGCTTCTCAATTTTTAATTAGATATCATCCCATTTACTATCACTTTATGATCAAATAGGCCCCAACATATTAGCAATTTCAAGGCCATATAAGTAAAAGATCGTGTCTGCTACCGCCCAAAGTCAAGCCAAACTGATCAGTATAATGCTAGTAGACAAGTGTACTTCCAACCAGACAAAACAATCCATAAGTTCTATTTAGAAACATTTCTGCACAGCCAAGCACCAGAAACAGTGCAACCTAAACATCAAACTATCCTTCAACAACATAAGAGAAGCACAAATTATCAGAATCAAATTCCCATGTTACGTCAGATCAGTTGTCTTCTTGACCTAATCTTCCATTGATATTCTATATCCTTCTCACCAAATGTTATGCCTACAATATTGCATTTGAGAGATGCTTTGTAATTTGGCATCTCTTCCTGATATGTTCCACAATCTAAAACAATGTGCAATTCTATGATGTTGTTTAAGTACTCAGAAACTATTCTTCCAACCAACACCTAATGTTACTCGAGTAAATGCAACTCAATGTCACCTAAATGTTCCAGATTCTCTGTTTACAAAGCAAAAGTCCACCAGTCATATCCATGTACAGTCAGAAGTAGAACAAGATCAGTGAAAAGAACAAAAGGTCTATTTCTCTCACACCAAAACAAAATCTAAACAGAAAAAATCAACAAAAGGTCTCTTTCTCTCACACCAAAACAAAATCTAAACAGAAAAAATCAACAAAAGGTCTATTTCTCTCTCACCAAAACAAAATCTAAACAGAAAAAATCACAGGCATTCATTAACAAGAAAAGCAGAAAAGTTAATGGTATTACTGTTTCGTTATCATATAGAAAGCAAACAATATAAGTAAGCATCAGACTAGTAAAGTTCAGAGCAGTTACCTAGATGAAAGAACCTCACTGCTGATTTCCAGATCCACGTGTAGCTGAGGTACTTGATTGATGTTGCTGTTGCTGCTGTATTTGGAGGAGGAGACTTGCTGCAAACTGTAATGTAGACTGGTATCGCTGATTTTTGTCAGCTTCATCTTTGGAGGTGCTCTGACCAGCTGCGGGAAAAGTTGTTTGAGATTGTGGCATCTGACTGGGACTCTCCCAGTTCACTTTGTCAGCAGTCAATGGCACCCCAGATTGAGCATGGAGATAATTTGGACCCTGAAACCAAGTGAACAAACCAAAGAGATTCAGATTACTGAATAACTGGTCAACTATATGACGCCAACCAACTGTTATCAACTAAGTAACTATAAGGAATGTATGAAACATCTGTCTAACCTGCTGGGGCAGTGCAAATTGACCACTTTGAGCAGCAAAACTGGTTGGTGGAATAGATTGAATAGTACCCTGATGCGGTATACTGTTCGTGTAATCCTGCATTTGGACACCATCGGGGACCACATTTGCTGAATAAGTGGCAGCATTTGACACTGACTGATAGGGCTGAAACTGAGGATGAACCTGAACCTGTGAATTGAACTGGTTTCTGGATGGTAAGTGTGTTGTGCTTCCAGAAACTTGATTTTCATGATTCCAACCCTGTGCAGAAGTTCCTCTATCAGGAGTAACTGAGGAAACTGAAGTCCTAACCATTGAAGAGCTTGGCATCGTCTGGCCACTATCTGAGGCAGATGACTGCACATTTGGCAGTAGAGATGCAAGAGAAGCAAGAAGCTCAGGTGTTAAAGAAACTCCAGCTTGGGAAACTACAGTATTACTAGAGCTGTGGGTTTGGGAAATAGGAGGTGGCACAACAGACTCGACTGTCGACGGATAAAATGATTTTGGAATGAGTTTGGGGTCCTCATTCAAAACCCTGTTATAATCTGCTGCCATCATCTGTTCCTCCTTTCCATGGCCTCCATTAAAGTCTGCTTCTGAAGGATTAAGGTGAGGCCTACCAATATGTTGTGGAAAATGGATGGGCTGACACAACTGAGGCTGAATGGATGAACCACCAGGGACTTGTGGCAACTTGAGAACCACACCATACAGACGCTCAGGTCCTGTAACTTTCAACACCTCAGATAAAAAATCTGATGGAGGTACCAAAAACAACGTCGTCCCATCATCAAACTTTGCAACACCAGCTCGGTTCTTTGTACCCAAATAACGAAGAAATTCTGTATAAGATGCAAAATCTTCTTCACTATCAGGTAAGAAGAACACAACATCAAACCCAATAGCCTCATTGTAATGTTTAGCTAGCATGTCCAGCCCCGTTCTGGCCGAGCAATTTACAACTTCAGGACTGTAAAGCAGAAGTTCCAAAGTTAGTATGAAATGATAGCTGTTGAAGTACAAAAAAGGCCATAACGAGAAATGTAAAGGTTTTGCATGAAAGAAAGTTATCACCTGACATTATTTAGATAAAATTCAAATCCAGAAAGCAAGCAAATATGTGATAAAAGTGCAGACATATTCCATGAAAATATTTAACCTCCAAAAACAACTTGAACTCAAGAACAAAACATGAAAGGTAGAGATATTTTATGTTGCAAACATCAGCAGTCCAAGAAGTATGTCAGCAGAAAGTCACGAAAGGTAAACCACTATAGTAGAACTTAATGCATCATTCACAAGAGCCCATTAAATTTTCTACAATGTAGCACTTGCAAGACCCACAACACTACAAACAGAGTAATAAATTTAATGTCCCTGGACAAACATTGTTAATTTCATAGTGACCGGGTAACACCAATGAAGAATACTCACTACCACAAGTATTAGGTAAAGGCAGTTCCTTGCACCTCAAGCCATTCCTTATAATAACACAACGTATGACATAACTTGAGATTTGAAATTATTTTAGAACAATATGAGCTTGTAACACCATAAGCATGCACTACCAGCACCCAAGAACTGCACCATGTAATTTGAAATCGAAAATAAGAGTGAAAAAGACACCTACAGGTCAGACTCAATCCCATTTCCTATAGGCACACAACGAGCATGGCAAACTGGAGTTCCACCCTTTGCAATGGTACCACGCCATATATAATCCACATCAAGATTACCCTTGAGCTGACCCCTCATTATGGGCCTACCACCAACTGGACTGAGACTATTCTTCCCCATAAGATTTGGAGATGGTCCCAACATGCCTCTTTCAGAAGCTCCAAGCCCATACGTCGGCTCCAAACCTAAAGCACGCTCATCAATCCTTCTTGGGGGGAAAACATCATCATCCAGAGATGGTGTACCATCAATTCTAGTTCGTTTGGCTTCCCTTTCATATTGATTCCCGTCAAGCACATCCCACCCAGATGATGACCTTATTGGTGGCCTAAACCTCACAGCAGGAGAGGGGAGGAGACCAGATGCAGGAGGGGATGGCCTCCTCCAGTTTGGGCCTCCAGGAAGAATGGAATTTCCATCTCGTAAACCATTCACTGTAGGTAAATCATTAAACTCTGTCGCTGAAAGTACAGGGTCAAATCCACCTTGAGGGCCAATTTGTCGAACAGGTAGGCTTGATCTTTGAGAACTACCATGTTGAAAAGGACCAGGAAAATGCTGACGAGGATCCACTACATCAATTTCTCCAGGACCTAAAGGATTGTCGTTAAACATTTCCAGTCTTTTGACACCAGGATAAAAGCTAGGGTAATCTTTCCCTGGAGAAATTTCACTGCTAGAAAACATAATTGTTATGCGAGGATCATTAAAAAGCCGTCCTTGTAACCCTTCTTTGGCACGTCGGGCTTCATCAATGCTCCTAAATTCAACAAATGAATAGTGCCTTGAAGGAAAACTCTTTATTCTCTCTATCTCACCAAAAAGGATCATTGCATTGTGGAGCATTTGTTCATCAATCTGCACAGAAGCAGGATAGCCTACCCATAAGACATTACTCGGATGGCCTTCTCTTCTGTCCACAGAAAGCTGAAAGTTCTGCAAGACAAAAAAAATCAGAATCTATAACGAAAGTTCTGGAAGAGAAAAAAATCAGATTATATAACCTAAATGTATAAATCATATAAGATTTTCAGTGCCTAAAAGGTAAGCCAGGAAAGTCACAACAAAGCACAAAAAATTGAATTATTGCGTGCAACTAATTGGTGCACATATCAGTGGATATGCCTCATTGCACATGGACTCCACATAAACAAACCAGATTTAGGTTTAATGAGAACTGCAGAAAACCTGAATTGCTTCAAGAGAACAGCACATAATACAAAAAAAAATCACATAATTTTGCTGAGATCAAATAGTGACATCATAGAGAAAACACAGTTCATTCTTTGGATTAACACTGTTGTCGAAATTGGGCACAAGTCACCTGATCTCTTCTTAGTCCAGGATGTAGAATTGGAATCTGGTTTTCTCTTAGATCACGGAAGTCAGGCAACATTTCCTGCAGAAATAGTAAAGAAATGTAATCCACCATTTCTGCGTGCTAAGAGTAAACAGGTAGGAGCACCCAACAAGCATCAAATTGTAATTGTGGAACATTTAGAGATGTAGAGGACAAGATAAAAACAAAAATTATAGACAAGCCATATGGGACCCTTTTCTCCTTCAGATATGGCAATGATTGATTAGACAAGTACAAAGAAAGAAATTGAAAGAAGATATGTGAAAACTAAGCCATATCAAACTTTTTGGGGTACCTCTACATAAATCACATTATTTAGCAGGCTCATATCCTAAAGAGATCAACTCACCCTTCTAGAGGGTTGTGATCGAAGGTAATCAACCCGTATCTGATCACCACCAATTCGTTTTCCATTCATAATTTTCATAGCTTGAGAAGCATCTTCAAGTCTGAAATACTCAACAAATGCAGTATTTCGATCTCTAAGAAACTTGAAGTCCTCAATTTCCCCAAACTTGAGAAACTCTTCTTTCAAATGTTCTTTAGATACAGAAGGGCTGATTCCACCCACCCATAGATGTCTAGAAGGTTTTGCCTGAAAGAAAAAAGGAAAGACTTAATAGACACCTAGATATTGCAATTTTTCAAACCTAACAAATTCCATCACATGAAGAATAATCTTATCAGTAAGCTTAAGGAATATGTAACTTGAATGTTAGGCTCTCATCTCCATGTGCATTAAACCAAGATTTTGAAATAAAAAACCAATTATGGTGATGATAAGCTTTTTATGAAAATTTAAATTATGGTGGTAGTGGTACTAATAAGGACGTTTCAGCCTCAGCCAAACATGGCCACTAATGACAATCATCTTATAAAGTTGACGGCACTGATAACCGTATTTGGGTGTGCACCATAGCTTGGCAAAGGTACTGTATCTGTCCGACTTATTAACGCCAATAAGATTCAGATAAAGCTCTTGCATCTATCAAAATTGCTTGAAAAGGCACACGGAACCTGCTGCTTTTGGTGATGGTTGCCATACACTAAAAAACAAACACAAAGCATGATATACCCTTTGCTCACTTGTAGAAAATTACGATTATGAGTATCAGCAAGCGCCAGCATCCTGCTGTCATTACGATTGTCATCATAAGTCATGACTGGAATCATCTCCTCATCTTACATAGCAATATCATGATTTTTGCTCCACTAATTCGTATTAAAACAAAAAAAAGGTAAATACCTTCTGCTCTTCTGAAAGGTCATGATTTTTTTTATTATGTTTCAAAACAAAATTATTTGGGATTGACATTTCCAACAAGCGAGTACTTACAAATTAAACAAAACGAATGCGGGGCAATAAATATTTCTTGTAACTTTACCAATTAGAAACATAAAACAATAGTCACCTAAAAAAGTCTCCAAATATGGATATTGCCCGACCTAAAGTTTTGATCATCGGATCATTGGTGAGTACAGTAATTCAGATTAAACTTTCACACTTAAACCAAAAGTAATAATAATGAAAAACCAACGCGTTTTCGTTCTGGAACAAACGAGTCAATCAGATGTTCTTTATTCCGGATAATTTCTAGGTTGACATTTTTCCTCATGATGAAGACTTGAAAGCTTAATACCTCACAAGAATTGAAGCCAGAATGTTGAGCTAATCCCGCACCCGACTATAATTCCACAACAAATTATCAAGTAAGTATCAAGTTGGTTACGGAACTGGTGAGGGCTATGTCGTTCTTTTGATTGCATCAACAATAAAATCTACGTTCGTTCTTTATATTGAGAGTTAAATCTACGTTCATTCACATCTAAAGACAATTGAATTGTTCAAAGTTGATAAATTTGACTCTCTTTCTGGATAGGAAATCGCAAAGGATTCAAATCCCCAAACCAGGGTACTCGATATCGGGGTTTTGGTTCTTTAGCGAACGAAAATGTATGCCGTATTGTTTTGGATCGAAAGAGATCATGAATACGAAATTCACAAAAAGCCATTTTAATAATGAACCATCAATATTTACTGAATCAACAAATCGACGAACCAATGACAAACAAAAAGATCGCGAAACGACAACCGAAATTAACGAACAATGACTAATTACACCAAACGAGACGCAGAGGAGAGAACAACAAACCGGTCTTGCAAACTCAATCTTCAATGCGTTCCCACGCAAAGACGTGCCCTGGAGAGCCTCCTTGGCGGCAGCGGCGTCCTCCACACGCTTAAAGTACACGAACGCGAAGCTACGGGCAGAGTACGTGGTGACTCTGTCCAGAGGTCCGAATTTAGCGAAAAGATCCGTTAGATCGGAGTCCGTCGCGTCAGCCGACAGGTTCCCCACCCATAGGTTGCTTGACGGAGTATCCGAATCGTCAGAGTCCCGATAGCCTGGCTTCATCGATTTCATCGGCGGTGCCATTCGCTATAAAGTTGTGGTTACAAAACAAAGGAAAATAAACCCAACTGGAAACCCTAAAATTTGAGAGGATAAGACAGGAATTAAAAACCCTACAATGAGGGCGAGGGATGTGATGATATACATATATGGATAAGGCTGGTGGGCCCTCGCGGGACAGGGGTAAATGTGTAGTTTCACCTTAAACGCTTTGGACTGCAGGCTTTCTACTGGGATCCAGAGTTTGGGAAAAACACTCTTTTTAAAAAAAAACTTACACAAAATAAAACAAAAGCATCGACGTCACCAAAACTTTTATTTTTGACAAATTATCAAAAATTGTTAACTGTTAAAAATTATGAATAATTAAAAAATATTACACTTGTTAATGTTTTTGGCATTACATTTATTTCTGCCGAATGTTTAATACATACAGGTCACACTAAATGTATTTATAGATATTATTCTTTTTGAAATGCGAAATTGGTAAAAATATGATAATAAGCCGCCTTACTTTTATATAATAGGAAAGTTATTTTCAATAAATAAACATAATAGTTACCCAAGTAAAAAAAAATCTCATCATTAGAACTTTGCTATTTATATTAACTAAAGTTTTTGTACGAACCCTTAAGACATGGTCGAGTTGATGGAGTAGAAGGATATAGAGTTAAAAGGTCTTGTATTTGAATATCCTTATTTACACCCTCTCGATTGAGTCTGTTGTATAAGGCTTATTTAGTATAGAGTACCTGATTGACTTGATTTATAGACTATTGCGTCACTCCAAAAGTTTACCCAACACGTATTTAAAAGATAACGACTGCAAATTTCTCTATTTAAAAAAAAAGTTTATGTACTAGTAAAAGAAAAAAAGATTGTTAAATGCATGTAAACAAAACACAAAACAGAAAGGTGACATTGAACTAGTAAATTTTATTTTGGTTGTATTGAAAGTGTATTGCGTGTTGTCTTTAAAATCGAGACCTCTGGAAAGAAGCCATGACTTTCTACTAAATGACACGGTCGTATAAAGTAAAAGAGACTACTAAGGCGAAAAAGGCACAATCGAGCTAGTACAACCACTCGTCGAGTTTATGAGCTAAGTAGAATCGACCTTAGTGCAAGCAGATTGGCGATTTGACAAAATTTTAATACACACATAGGTTACTACAATAAGTTAAAGCTTCTAATAATTTTGTAAAAACAAACGATACTTGTTTACATACAATTGTTCTTTTTTTTGGTTTTGAAATTTGGATTAGTTGAAATAAATACTCATAAGATTTCACCTTTTAATCTTTTGGGATCAATAATAGGACCACTACTGGCTGCTTCTCAAGAAGGTGGTTGTGGTTGTTATGGCTCTTGTTTGCATGACCTCTCCACCTCGTTTGTTTCTAGACTGGCCACGACAATGGCGAATAGTGACAACAATGATGAGTGACGGCTGGCTTCTTCAACTTCTTAGGATGGGAATGCAGACGTCTTCAGAGAGAGACAGAGACAACTAGGAAATAGGTTCTGCTTCTAAAACAATGACAAGTTCTCATCTTTCCGTGGATTTGCTGGTATGAAATGGCTTTGCTATTTCCGATGTAAAATGCTTAAATAATCTTTCAAATTGTAGCAATCTATTGACAAAGGAAAAACAAAGGTACGGTTTGCTACATGGTTGTACGTGACTATCCTACAGACAAAGCCAGCATTATGTTCTTCAATCTTAAAAGTTATCCTTTGCTTGGCGGATGATGCCTAAGGCTTCAGCATCATCTGCTGTTGCTGAAATCCCCAATGACTTCCGGATTTCTTCACTTGAAGTTAGAAGGAAAGGATTGCACGCCTTCTCAAGCTTTAGTGTGGTTGGAATCTGTGGCACCACCAAGAATAGTATAATGATATCAGAAAATAAAACCAACAATGGTGGAATTGTACTGAGAAGTTAACCAATACATGGCAACACCAAACGAAGCACAATGGATTGTCATTCTCTAAGATGGTCTCAGGCCAGGTTTAGCGCACCACAATGATCGACACGGTAAGATACTTCTGACAAGTCAACAATCCATTCTTAAAATCACGCATCCAACTGTTTCAATTCTCTAAGCTATTTCGAGAAATTTTGGAGTTCGTTTCTTGATGCTTTCAAAACGCCACATTGAATTCTAAAGGTTGATAAACAACAAATGCACAAATTACAAGATCTTTCTTTTAAAGAGTAATCTGTTGACAGTTCTAGAAATTATCAGCAAGCGGTGAAAGTGCTGTGGCGGCAACCGAAAATTCAGTTGGCAAGTCTGTTGAGCTTGCACCTAACGCCTAGAGTTAAATCCTGCGACTCTATAACTTAATTAGTTACTAGGGGGCGAGAGAAGGAGCTACTCATGAGGTTCTATAGAAGTATGAGTTGCATGGAGTATGTTCTGTCTGCTTAATTCCAAAAAGGAGAAGATGGTTAGGACTTACAGTTGGAAAATTCTTGCTCCGAAGATGGGCCACCTGAGCTGCATAGGACCGAAGTGCTTCATTGTTGGGTTCTATAGACACTGCAAATTTTGAATTACTCTGTGCACAAGAACAGCAGCTCATATTCAGACCCCTACACTTACATAGATTCAATAACCAAAAAAAAAAAAAAACTGAAAGGAGATAGTGACAAACCAACGTATATTCATGACCACAGTATATATTTGTATCATCTGGCAAGGACATGATTTTCTTGAGTGAGGCAAACATCTGTAACAAAGAAATTCAGTTACTCTCTTCGTCCAACATGTCCAAAAGGTTGACTTGTTCTAAAAAATTAAGATCAGGTATGGGAGAATATTGGGAAGTCAGAGGCATGTTTAAAATCAACCTGGGGGAACAGAAAGAGACAAAGTTAAAATATCTAATTTAGAGTATGAAAAAGAAAAAAAAATCCTTTTTGTTATCCTTCCCCACTAGTCTCTTTTCTAAAGAGAAAGGGCAAGAAGTTTTAAGGTTCACTAAATTTAGAGTTTCATGTAGCTGGATAAATGGCCTAAAGGTTCATCTTTGCATACAAAGTTTCAATCTCAATAATCCAAAACATAAATACAACAAAACACACAGGACACTCCATTCCATTCAAGGTTAGAAGGTATTAAACCCAATGCAAGTGAAGTTGTCAACCTTGGCTCCTACTGGCATTTCCTAAAAACACCACTTATACATTAAAATTATGCATTTACGTACATACGGATCCTATACCTATGAACAAGAAAACATGGGTTCCTTGTTAAGCACTACATGCTACATTATCAGAACCAAGAATTGCCCATAAGAATGAATGAAAAAGAGGATATTGGTGGAGGCTCCCAAATCCGGGGGCTTGGCATGGACAAGCCTGTATCACATAATTACCTGCTCTGGGGTTCCTTCGAATAGCTTGCCACATGATAAGCTAAATAACGTGTCTCCAGTAAAAATTGCCCCAGATCCAGGGAAGTAAAAACTTATGTGGCCTACAAGTAAGTCACTTGTATCACATAAAATCATTAAGAAAATATGCATGGAATAAAAAATAAACAGATAATAAATACAAACTGTTTAAAGGTCAAGATATGATGGTCAGGAAAAAGACATAATAAAGTATAAGTTGGCTAATGCAGCAAGTTCTAATTGACAATAAAAATAAACATGACAAATACATGGACTTTCTTCAAAATCTAACAAAAATCAACCTCGAGTATGACCAGGACTTTCCATTACATGCACTTCATGGCCTGCAAACATCCACTTCTCACCATCATTCAAAGCAATATCTATGCCAGGAATCCGCTCCCTGTCAATTCCAGAACCAATCACCTGCACAAAAGAAGTAGGGTTGATAAACCTAGTAACTTTATAAGCATTTAGATAATTTACATTAAGAGTAAAAAAAGGTGGAATTGCATTGTGTTCACTATGTATAATAAACCTAGTAACTTTATGAGCATTTAGATAATTTACATTAAGAGTAAACAAAGGTGGAATTGCATTGTGTTCACTATGTATACTTCATAGTACATTTAAAACCTAAAATTTGAAAACAGCTTGATGTTGATTATAATAACTTTCCAGTGAGTTGCCCAAGGACAGCATCAAATGCATGTCATTCTAAGGCAAAGGTGGGAGAGAACTTAGGAAGCACATGCACATGTAAACATCAGCAGGGTTCTGTTCAACTCAAATAGCTTGGCCCCATCTATTCTGTTTGCACCAAACTAGGTGCTAACTAACTAAGATTTCAGAAGTGCTCACTTGTTGTATCAAGCAAATGTGCAATGATCTTATAAAGCACCTCTTGTTTAATTTCTTTTACTTCTCTTTACCCACGTCATAAAGAAACCCAAAAAAAAAAATGCCGAAGATAAAAGGTATATAAATGACATTATGATAATAGTGAAGCAACGCAGCTTCTTAGCAAAAAAATAAAAACAAAAGAGAACTGACAATCCTTCTCTCCAGTTTAAAAAATGGTCTGCACTTTGGCGAACAAAAAAATGAGTCCAAACCTTAGGTTCATGATTAGTATGACCAAGCTCTGCAAAGGTTGAATTGCAGCACCCTAACTCATTAAACATGAGAGAAGAAAAAGAATTTTCACTAGGAAATATTAACATACCTTTGCCCCATACCTGGCTTTCAACTCTTCATTGCCACCGGTGTGATCATAATGGTGATGAGTGTTCAATATGTAAGTCAAATTGCGATTTTTTCTACTTAAAGCATTAATAATTGGTATAGATTCAGAAGGATCAACAACGCCAACTGTGCCCGTATCCACATCATGCAAAAGATATGCATAGTTGTCTCTAAGACATGGCACCTGAAAAAGGGTGTGTTGGGTATGGTAATTGCCAGAAGCAAAGCAAAAGCTTGAATTATTATGAAATGCTAACAAATATTCTTACTAATTCAATTTGCAATGAGGAAGACACATTAGAAACACTGCAGAACTGAGTAATTCTAAGTGTTCGACCAGCTCCACGCAAGGTTTTCAATGGCAAACACAACAACTGCATGAATCCATACACTAGGCCTTTTCTTAGGCAAAGTTGTCTCGTGCCTGGCCACACACAGAGCCCAGTCCTTGCCTGAAATATGAGATCCCAAACTCAGGTTTTGCAATATTTAACTTCTCTTCAACTAGAAAAGTGAACCACGGAAAGTTTTGACATGATATGAAGTGGAATTAGAATAATGAGATTCTGTAATATAAGGATAAAGTAGAAAATATGAAACTTATATAGGCAGTTCTTTAGCTGACAAGAAAATCAGCATCCGGATTTGCATTATGTGCATACTGGAATT
The DNA here is from genome assembly GCA_027576715.1 of Erythroxylum flavicans. Taxonomy (NCBI): domain Eukaryota; kingdom Viridiplantae; phylum Streptophyta; class Magnoliopsida; order Malpighiales; family Erythroxylaceae; genus Erythroxylum; species Erythroxylum flavicans. The sequence continues at coordinate 7,857,801 of JANZXP010000005.1, forward strand.
ACGCAGAAAGTGAAGTCCAAAATGATAAGGTCATCAGAATTCCATTAATTACAATCCTCCTGTTAAGCCACTACTTTCAAGATTTCAAAAGGACTCTTAAAATGTCATCCTCTCACAAGAAAAACATCAAAATATTCCAACATCAGTTTGAATTACTCCATCCCCACATCATAAAGTTTCACAATTTTCATCAGTAAATTAATTCGCTATCATCCATCATCTAGTTTTACAGAACAAAGCATGACACGACATAAGCGACTACAAAAAGAGTCAATTCCCACAATCCCACTGCGCGCATCAGGCAAAACTGGTGAGTGGTAAAAGACACTTGCCTAAAGAAGAAAGGGTATAAAAACAAGCCAACGCCATCCCCAATTCCACAAACAGAAAAATGCCACAACTTTAACACAGAAAAAGTACAGCAAATACAACACAGTCCAATAACAAAAATTAGACGAAACCCAGTTCCTAAATGGACTCAAACACACAGATCAGGCATTTGACTCAAACGGTCACAACGTAAACAAACATGAAGCCCTTCATTGAATGAAAAGAAAAAGAGATTAAGTATCAGACATGTAAGCGTTAAAATGAAAAAGAGAGAGAGAGAGAGAGAGAAAGAAGAAGAAGAAGAAGAAGAAGAAGAAGAAAAGGGAACAAACCCTGGAACAAGTAAAGGAAGCCATAGCACAGGAGGCTTTGGAGATCATTTGCATCCCCAACTTCTTGAAGCTAAATTACTTTCCTTTATTATTTTGTGTTTCCTTAGAGAGAGAGAGAGGGGTGTCCGTGGAGTGTGGGGTTGTTGTTCAGTATAGGTGCGTGGGCTGGTAACCTTTTTCAAGCGGCAGTTGGCACCACTTGGTGCTTAATCATGTCTTTATTACCAAAATTTCAGATGATTTATAAACATTAAAATAAAAAAGAGATGGTTGGGTGACAACCACAACGATAGGACATAGACAGGACGGGTGAAGAGATGCGGGGATCTCACCCACCGCTTTATACAAATATCATGCTTGTTTTGTATACCGCGTTCAGTACGTGTGAAGTGGACGACTCGGGGACTTTCAACCACTTCATGCTGGTGTTATTCGCACTTCCTAAAACGTAATTCACATATTATAAAAGTTATCATCTTATTATCACAAAATTGGGTCTTGTTCTCCTCCATCAATTTGGAGTCCACCAACGTTAACGTGAATGACTTAAAAGCTGTGTGACGTTACGTGTAGTCACTATCGTTCATCATTATTTGTGTTAAAGAGAGGTCCAACAAGAGTGATCATTTTTCGTACACCCAAAGACCTTTCATTTGGACAGTAGGCAAGGTCTGACGTTGCAAAGAGAATATCATAAAATGAAATTTCAAATAAAGTTTCTTTTACATTGATCCTCAGTCAGTAAGGATTCATTTTCCAGGCAGCCAACCTGTTTTTTCAGTCTGTATAATATAAAAATGCCTTCTTCTTCTTGTCCATCTATACATGAGTGCCACCGTGAAGGAATTTCATTTATGTACACCAACTACCTCTCCACTCCACCACACTTTTGTTGGGTAAAAGGAGAGCAGCACTGCTTGTAAATCTTTAAACCCTATTATCATATCATATCATATATGCATCATCACCCACAACACACACTTCATGCATCCAAACCTAAGCTAACCTAGCAAGACAACAAATAACGTCACTTTCTTGTTTTAGTTGTCACCGGAGATGCTTGCGATCCACCACCTAGTGCTGCAGCTGCAGATTCAACGTGAGTAAGCAGATACTCGTAAATCTTCTTCCTAAGACGGTCCACGGTTTCCGCTGAAACATAGGTTGTTTCACCGATATTGTCTAACCAGTCATTCACACTCTTGAGTTGTGTTAGCATCCCTGCTATTTGGCCATTATCTGTCAGAACAGAGGTATCCACATCTGTGTCCAAGAACCTCTCCACATACCCTAAGAACCAAGCCTGGGACTCCATCTGCAGCTTTTCGGCCAAATCTGCAGCCTCACTAAGGCCGTTTCCTCTTATCCACTCTGGTGTTGACTGGGGCTGCACCTTTTGACTACTGATGGCAGAACCATCCCCAGGCTTGCGAAGTGCTCCAGTTGCCACAAGCTTGGATCCAACTGCCGGACGCATTTTTGGTTGGCTCTTCGTTGTGCCATTCTTATTAGAGTTTTCAAGTACTAAAATAGATTGACCACTAACACTAGTCTTTTGAACTTGAGTGGAGGGACTAAGTTCCTTGGTGAACACAGAAAAGGGAGACAGATTGGTGGTCAATGCAGCCTGCACCCAAGAGGCTGCATGCTTACGTCTATCTGACGTTATATTCTGTGCTTCTTCTGTCGGACTGTTTTCAGAATCTGCCAATGAACCACTTGGAATAACTTTAGGCAGAGAATTGGCGATCGTGCGAGTATTGTTCAAGCTTGACTGGAGGGTCAAGAACTGCTCCACAGCAGGTTGAGGATTTTCTTCCTTGGCAGATGAAGTCAGCTCAGAGTATATACTGCAAAAGTAAAACAGCACAAAACAAAATTCTAAAGATTCAAAATGATTGACTGTATTGCGTACACATTTTAACTTGATTGAAACTAAGAGATTTTCCAAAAGTAGATCTTGAACTTTCGTACAAGACTTGCCATGTCTTGTCCACTATCTCCCTAGTACAGAGTACGTATTACTACAGGGTAAGAGGAAACACAATATCAAATCTTGATGGGATTGTTTATGTTCATGAACGGGTTTTTGAGTTATTTTTAGGATTCTGTTCTACTCCAAGTTCCTCATTAGTAAGTTTAGTCAATGCTTAAGTATCATTACCCGAAAACACTTACATATACATATTCTATTACAATCGTACTCAGGTTTTGACTAGATACCATAAGGTGTTCTAATCTCAAATCAACGTCATGTAAACTGCATCTAGATTTCAGAATTCTTGGATTATTAAGTTTGACATTCTGCCCTCACAAATGTCTGGTGGTGTAGAAAATAGAAATGCCATTTTGTGATAACACTTCTACCACTTATAAACCACAATCATCCCCTTATTCAAAACCCTGAATATTTTTCAGGCTGTCAAGATATTGAAGAATATTCAGACCTTTATCTTCCTATTACACAATTAAAACAAAGATTTCATTATCACCACATTTGCTTAATAAACCTTTTGCAGTTTTAGGGGTGATGTAGCAGTTTAAAGAGTCATAGTTCTACATATCTATTTAGACTGATTCTTAGTTTCTCATGTTGAGGCATACGTGCCATTATTTTCATCTAAATTATGGTTAGATATAATTTTGAGCTTCAACCTATCAACGAAGAATGTCAGAAAAGCTCTAGAAGTAAACTGATATTCGCAACACAGAATCTTAGACTATCCATCAAACAACGCTAACAAACATATGAAATCACCAAAGATGAACAGTAACGGACAAACTTCCAACCTTAGACATCGAAGCAAGCTTTCTGCGACAGAAGCTTCTTGGAGAGCATTTACTGCAGCTGTCTGTGCAGCATCTCTATGCCTCATAACTTCCTGCAACAAGATTTGCACTAAGATGAGATGAGAAATGACCAGGAACAGAAGGGTTAAACTTAGCAGGCTCCAGGTTAGTATGCATTGAACTAAAGACTCCTGGACTTTACTATTTGTTTAACCTTCATAATTCAAGAAGAGTTCTTAATTCTTTCACCCTTTTTTCGCAATAAATCATAATCTCTTTTAAAGGGAATGCTTCATTCGGAAACTACCATTCCGGTTCCCTTTTACATGTGCATAGGGCAACAAAAAGGTCAATGAAAGAAACCTCACCAAAGCATGTAAAAATGAAAGGGAAACAAAACAAAATGCTCATAGAGAAGTAAAAATGTCCATGAACTTACTAACACAGTTACATTACCTTTCCCAGCTTTGACAGAGAGGAGGGAAGTGAATTCCATGAAACACTACCCTCAGTCAGTCTTTTATTAGTTGTTGATACCTTAACTAAGTTTCCAAGTCCATTATTCGCAAGCTCTCCCAATGATTTCTTCCCGATAGACATTCTTGGCTTATTTGATTTTTCTTGATCATCTACATGTCCATTTGAAGTAACCTTTTTGTTAGATATATGAATTTTCATATCCTCCTTAAAAGCCTTTGCAGATATTTGGGCCTTATTGTCTTCCCTAGATGGCAACTTTTCACTTGATGTGCTCTTTCTTGGAGCCTGTAGAAAAGATTCGTATAAGTAGAAGTTTGACTTCAAGAAGACATCCAGAGCGAAATTCAACTCAAGAAAATTAGCAGGCAGCATGACATCCAAAACATTTCAAGAAATTGTCAAAAATGAAGAAGTATCATTAATGGGGCATAAATGAACAGTTTCGTCCTGCAAATAAATGACCGGAGTAAAGAAACCCTCGTTTGAGCTTCATAATGAAGCAAGAATTCATAAAATCGAAAACATAAACAACTAAGAAACAACAAAAACAGTTTCAACTTGGTCAAACAGCATATCAAATATGAACAATATCAGTCAAATCACACATTTCACAATTTCATGACCAACAAATGATACTTACAGAAATACTTCGAGTTTCAAGTTTTGGAGCAAGTTTGGCAGTTGTCTTTTTCGATATTTCCTTATTCTTTACCTCCATGTTCCCTTCCCAACTCTTCCTCAAAGCCTTGGCCCCTAGCTCAAATCCATGAACTATGTTCTTAATCACTGGCACCCTCTTCACTGTTGGACTGGCTAAGCGAATAGAACTTGCTTTTTCTGCTGCTATCAACCTGGGTGAGCCTTTCTCCAATCCTTTAATTTTTGCTTGCTGGCTAACTCCACTAGCAAACTTCTCAAACGAAGTGGGCAATGAGTAACAACTCGTTGGAGACGAAGGAATTGATCTTGAACTAGATGTCTTCAATTTTGCCGAAGAGTCCCTCTTGATATCAAGCGTCAGAGCAGGTTTTGACAATTGGGACTTTGATCTACTCAGAGAAGATGACTTCTTGTCTGAGAAATCCTCCTTAGGACTTCCATTCAATTTACCTTTTTCCTTCTCTCCTATACTTAGACTCCTTGAAACACCTTTTTTAGGTGATTTGACTTTCTCTGAATGTTTTGGAACTGAACTTGTATCATGACCATTGTTGAGGAACCCAAGAGAGTGAGTTGCCACAATATCTTCAGGGCTACCGACGCATGGGTGTCTCCCAGGAACTGGCCTTACGCCTCTAAGAATGGGGACTGGTGAAGCTGATTCAAGCCTTTCAACATGAATAAATTGTCCCAATTGGATCTTATCACTAAGAATTAGATCATCATGCTCATCAGGCAAAGACACATAGGTGGCATGAGATGAATCTGACACCTTGAGATAAAACCCCTGGTTAGGGAACAACTCACTACCTGCTAATGCCGGTACAATGCTCACAACTTGCAACAGAGAAGACCTATGCTCACCAGCTACTTTCACGTCTGTGTTCATATGCTGCAATAACTTGAGAAGAACTCCGGGGACAAGATTTGCCATTTCTTGTGATACCTTCAATTTGCATCACTCTACCAATGCCCAGATGTAGAATTTTGTTTTTGGTGTATAAACCCTAAGGCACCAAAAGGAGTAGTTGGTACAGGACCGGTCTTTGTCAATACCCAGATGGAAAAAAGGAACCAAAGACTGTGGACTTTGACAAGTTACTGACTGAGAAGGAAATAGAAGATCATACTTTAAAGCTAGATAATATTTATTGCCAGAAAAGGTATCTGACGATAGCAGATTCAGACCAAGAAGAGATAAACAGCTCTAGATTTGGTTTACAGGATGCTTAAGCTTGTGGAAACATGTAACCCCAACTCTAATTTATTCAAAAGCAACAATAAATGGGCAACCAAATTGAGACCTGTAGTCCGGATGATACATTAATTACAGAAACCAACAGGAAAATTCGCAAAATCAGTAGAAACACTAATCAAAGATGAAACCTTTTTTGTCAAGAAAAAGAGTGATCATATAACCCAACTCTTAAACTAAAATAAGGTGTTTAATAATGATGGAGTAATAATGGCGTACAGCTTGTTCAAGGAGAAGTGACCCGTACTAAAAAGCTCAGCAACCCAGAAGAAAAAGGGACTGCATCTCAGAAGTAGCAGTTAACATTTTATGGGAAAAGAATCAAGAACAAAAGAAAAACCATTAATGCACAAAACCCAAAATGGAAAAGAAACAAAATTTTTGGAAACTCTCTCTAGCTGGTTTTGTAGTTTTATCAGAGAGTCATCAGTCATGAGAAAACAAATCCAGATAAGCAAAAAGGGCAAACCTTTTACCTAGTAGACGAAGGAAAAAGAGAAAAAGAAAGCACATAACTTGTTTGTAGAGGTGTTCCGAACATGATATGATGTGGAGCTGAAAACTAGCCAGAAGGAACAGAAAAGGGTAAAAAGGAATAATAGATGACAGGCCTATTTTATGATTGCCATTACTCAATACACAACCATCTCATCCCTATTGAGAGAGAAAGAGAGGTGTCAGCTCAGCGCCTGACACAAACACATATAAACACATGCAACATTTACAATGAGTACAAAACAAAAGAACTGAAACTGACCCCCCGGTAGCTAAGCTGTATAGGTCTGAAGTAAAAGCAGAAAATATTGCAAAAGAATTCCTAATCAAACAAAGGCCTCTCTTGAGTTCTTTTAAACAGCAACCAGAGCAGACAGAGGAATCTTAACAAGGGAGCTGAAATTTTAACTGACCTGTTTACTCCAACCAACTGGTGGACCCTTTTCAAGAACACATCTATCTAAACACATATTTTATTTATTTTTTAAAATATCTATTGTATTTTATGAGTATGGTAACGCAAATGGGTGCATGTGCAAGGTAATGTGGGGTGTTAGGAACAAGGTAATGGCGTGTCCGCTACCTGAAAAGGCGTCACAGCTCCAAAGATAGAAGTGCAGTGCAGTTGTGCTGTTGCATTCTTCCCAATTTTTAATATTATTTTGCTGATTTGTTTTATTTTAATAGTTACTTGGCAAATGAGCTCAATTGTTTCACAATCACCATGAAACTGAATGCATGTGAGACTAGTGTGGACCAATCAACATTCTTATTCTTGCAACTAATTAATGTCCTCCATGCTGAAAATGATCGACGAATATTTTTTCTATTTCCCCATTATTCATTTTCAGTCAACAATGACGGGTGCAACATTTTTTTTTTTGAAAGGAGACCAAACTTAAGCTTTACAAGTCAAACGTATCCGATGTATAAAACTTCTTGCTTTGCAGAGGTCCGAAAAGAGTCACAAAATGTTGAGTAACATAAATTCAATTTCAACAAATTAAGTGCACAAAACTTCCTATTTTGTGAGAATCTGATAAGGGTCTTCTTTTGTATTTTTATAAAAAGTTTGTTTCGTAACTTAGAACTTACGAACTTGTTATATAATTTAATTTTTAAATAAATAGTATGCTTATTTTATATTTTTATTATCTATTCGTACTAAATTCCCTTCCTTATATTAGTATTAGGTTTTATTTTTTCCAACACCACTCTCTCCTCATCTTAAGAATGAAATAATGCCTCCTGCATACCATGCCAAAACCATGGGGGTTTTACTTTACCTGGTATTTATCTTCTGAAAAGAAGAAGAAGAAGAAGAAGAAGAAAGCAACCAAAAGCAATGATGAGGCATTTCTATGATTTTAGTGGTCGACATGGCTCGAGTCAGACCACATAATTTTAAAGCAGCATGACATTGTCCATCAAGTAGAATCATAAACGGATTCCTGTTTGCAACACTAATGGCTGCGGAATTTCCATGTGAAATTACCAACACTATTCTTTTTCCAAACTAAGCTGAAAATGGTTTACATCTTAAATATATGATGGATATAGACGTGTTCCATAAGACTCATGTTTGAAGAAAAAACACAGAATGGGACATGTCCCGGGTCGTATCCCACACTGAACCGAAACCTCTAAACTGTTTAGTGAAGCACAAGCATGTTTTGCCCTCACCTGAACCGTGCGAGGACTTGCGTCTTGAACACGAACTGAAAGTGTTTGAAGTTGTGTTCCAATTAATTCATATTTGATTAGATTGCAAACATGTTTTAATAGAGTACATTGAATTGTCAATTATGTGATAGAAAAGAAAGGGAATCAAATATGTTTATTAATGCGCATTGTTGGATCACCCATAGAACTTCAATGTACATAAAATGTATTATATATTTCATTTATAACTTAAAATGTTAATGTATGAGCATTGATCAGTGTTTTTTGTAACATTTTCTTCTATTTCTCTTTATTTACAAGTTTCGTTTATTTTAAAGAAGGAACAAAAGAATGATAAGTGTCATTTGCATGCAAAGAATGTTCACATCAAAAAGCTTCCCTAAACCATAAGGTATGGTTTGAAAAAGATTGTAAGCCTAATGCTTTTGTATGTTTCAAATCAATAAATTTAATAGAAGTTCTTTTAAATGCTTAGTGAATTGATTTTAGTTGCACCACTTATTTTTCAAATACAATGTAAATATTTCTTACAATTTACCCATAAATCGAAATGAAAATTTTGTGTTTATAAATAATCATAGTCAAAGCTCAAGTTGAGTATTTGATGTTAGATACTGGTTATTATTTAGATCTTTTCTAGACATTTTGTATTCCTATTATATCTCAAATTTTGATTTCTTTGTCAAAACTTGATACAATTAAATATTCTTTTAAGTTTTTAAATGCATGTTGCAGTTTATGTAAGAATAATCACTTGATTGGTTTTGATGTTAATTGTGAAGGTTTATACAAATTAAGTTTAATATCCTCTGTTGAGACTCTATTAACTTTGCATTATATTGTTGGAATTAAATATGGTTTAAGGAATAAAATTTTAATTTACTTATGATATAAACGTTTAGGTCATGTATCCAAAGAAAGAATACAAAGATTGGTAAAGAATGAAATCCTTCCTAATTTGAATTTTACCAATCTTAGTGAAAAAAACCGTAGGAGGTAGTAGTTTCGCAAACTTTCCGATTCGTTTCTAGCAAATAAAAAAAATCAGAAAAAATTAAAAGAACGAAAAAATAAATCAATACCGAAATTTGTTAACGCAGTTTGGCACACCTTACTTATGTCTGCAGGGTCCTTACCCAGATTAAATACTTTCACCGAAGTACAATAGATTTACCCAAGGCTTTACTGATCCGACATCACGCAACCCTTGACACTATCAACCTCACTTCCCATGAAAGTTTTTCATACTCAATAACACAACCGACTCGTGTTAACCTGAACAGAAGATTTTTCTCTACAACTTTTAATGAAAGAGACAATAAATGAACAACTTAAGCGATTGAGATAAATTAGAACAAAAACGAAAATATTTGAGATATAAAGGAACAAATGATCCTTTCAAGACAGATATGAAAATTGTTCACAATTGAATAGTCGTAATCTACTACCCAGATTGCGTGAAACTCCAATTGAAATCAGCTATACTACATTTTTCAATCAACGACAAGAACACCAAAAGAGAACACAATACCCACTCAAAATCAACTTCGTCTCTTATCACAAACCACTGTAGCCAACATGAGACAATCCCATCTAAGAACAAAGACTTGGGTTGCATGAAGAACTCAATTGGAAGTAAGTCATTCACCCACGTTTGAGGCAATTTTTAAAAAATGAACATTAACAAAACACAACCATAGGCACATACTAACTCATTATGCAAGACGTCTTCTCTGCATCGAGTTCTTCGTTTAGCACCCTCTTTTGTCACATGATCCACACAACATCTTGCCAAGATACACATTAATTAGTGATAGAACTCTATCACAGTTAGAAGATTATCCCCAATAGCTTTTTGAATCCAAGTCAAACAAAGATACATGATTAGCTATCATCATCCAATTAATATCTTATAGGTCCAATTAATAATAAATATGTTAAAATAAAATAAGAAGATATATACCATATATCTAATACTTAGTATATGTGTGAATTTTATTAAAAGAAACTACACAAGGTAAATAACTAAGAAAGAAGTCACAAGTAACATATAACTTATTGAACTTATACATACTAATATATATAAACCTTTTGACATTCCATATTTTGGTGAAGGTATTTTATTTCCTTTATTAATTATTTTCACATTATAAATATGTCTATTTATCGTATGAAAAATATCAATCGATAAATACCTTATATTTGTTTATTAGTAGGGTTGAAAGACAATTAAACAGAAAGGAGAACATTGTCAGGTTTGATATAGGTAGCAAATATTATCAAAAATATGATAAAATTAGGCAACATCCTCTTTGCTAAATTTCTTAAAAAGTTTGGCATATGTCCTCCTATTTACAATTCACACGGAGTCTTTGCAACTGCCTTACTTAGAACATTAGAATATAATAATGTTATAAGAATTGTCCTTCAATGGGCTGGCTTCAAGTATATTGAGATATTCCTTATTATCCTTATTATTTTGGTTATATGCTTTGAAAATCTTCATGCATTTGTTAAACAAGGTTCTTAGTAAGGTAGTTGCAAAGACTCCGTATAATTATAAATGGGAGGAAAACCCACTTTGAGAGGCACCTATATGTTTTGAGTTATTCGACAAAAGTAAGAATTTATAATTCATATAAAAATATAACTCAAGAATGACTAACATTTTCTTTATTGGTTACCCAAAAAAAATCTAAGGAGTATATATTTTGTTTTCCTAGACATAATATAATAATTATTGAAATCAAGAATGTAATATTTATTAAAAATGGTGAAATCAGTGGTAGTGTGGAACTATGTAAAGTTAAAGTTCAAGAAGTAAGGGTGGAGATTCCTTTTCTTAAAACTTCTTCTAATTTGTTGTTTTCATAGTTGTTGAACATTTTGACAATATACAGGAACAATAAATAAATAATGAAGCACCTGAGAATGAAGTTACTGCCAATAAACATATAGTAGATGAACCACATGAGATAGTATTAAGAAGGTATGAAAGGTAAAGAAGATCTGCTATCTCTAATGATTATATGGTTTATTTACAAGAATAATAATTTGACTTGAGAATTAATTATGATATAGTTTCATTTTCATAAGCTACAAAAGGTGATGATTTTGTCAAATGATTAGACATCATAAAAGAAAAGATGAGATTAATGGACCATAATAAAGTCTGAGAACTTTGCCTAAAGGCTGTAAAAGGTTTAGGTATAATGGCCCTTTCAGACCAAGTGTAACTATAATAATAACATCAAAAAATACAAGGCTAGACTTATAGTTAAGGGTTTCACCCATAAAGATAATGTTGAGTACAATGAGACTTTTTCTCTACTTTGAAGGACTCATTCAAAATTATCATAAAATTGGTAGCTCATTATAATTTATAACTCTTTATGGAGATAGCAATTAGTCAAGTTCCCTATGACCTAAACTTGACCTGATTTTTTTCTTGACTTGAACCCAATTTTGACCTAAATTCAATCAACTTTGGATAACCCAAAACTTAATTAGTTAAGGCCAAAATGATCATATTTTAGAAAAACTTAACAAAATAACAACATTATGATTGATGGGTTCTTAAGCCATTTAACTATAAAATGATATCATTTTATTAAGTTTAAAGTAAAATAATATTGGTTCACTCAAACCATTAGTTCAAGCTATTTAGGCTAAGTCAACATTATTAAGCCTAAACTTGACTTATAACCCAGTTAACTAAGGATTAAACCATTAATTTCTGGTTCGATTGAGACAAAGCTGTCATCCTTAGTTCCATTAAATAGATTTGAAAATTGGGTTTGTAAATGAGAAATTAGATAAATAAGTGTACAAGAATCAAATTAAAGGTTTAGGAATTGAAGTGAAGGAATACATAATGTGTAAAGAAGTCAATACATAAACTTAAGTAAGCTTCCCAACAATAGCATATTAAGTTCTATGATACCATCATTTCCTTTTGGATTTAAGAAAAATATTGTTAGTTGATGCATTTATCTAAACGTTAGTGGTAGTAAGTTTATAATTATCATTTTATATGTTAATAATGCCTTGCTAGTTGCTAATGATCTTGGTTTATTGCATAAAATTAAGAATTTTCTATTTAAGAATTTTGCAATGGATGATATAGTTGTACCATATGATATGACTGGAATAGAAATATTTTATGATGAATCATAAGGATTGTAATAATTTCTAAGAATATACTAATAAAGTTCTAGAGAGATTTGAGATGAAAAAGTTTGTTGCACTTATTATTTCAAAGGAGACAAATTAAGCCTTATGTAATGTCAAATGAATGAATTGGAATGCAAAGAAATGGAACAACTTCCTTATACATATGTCGTTTGTAGCTTAATATATGTTCAAACTTGTACTAGATTGGACAGTTTCTTGGTTGAAATGTTAGGCAGAAATCAAAATAATACAGGATTGGATCATTGGAAAGCTATAAAGAAAATATTAAGATACATATAAGGAATAAAGGAACATATTTTCACTTATAGGAGATCAAATCATCTTGAAGTGATAAGATATTCAAATTCAAACTATATTAGACGTGTAGATATAAGAAAATCCACATTTGACTATTTATTCCTTTTGGCTGGAGGAGCAATCCCTTAAAGAATGCGATGCAGTCAATCATTATTGCATCCACCATGGAAGCCAAGTTTGTGTCATGCTTTTATAGTCATCTCAAACTTTATTTTAGGACATCGACTTTTAACAATATTGTCAAGCAATTGAAAATTTGTTATGAAAATATTATAGTTTTCTTCTTTTCTAACAATGATAAGAAATCAAAGGTACTAAATATATATATATAATTGCAATACTTAGCTATTAAAGAAGAAGTTCAAAAACAAAAAGGTGTCTATTGAGTATATCAGCACTAATTGCAAAGTTTTGGATATGTTTACAAGAGGATCACCTTCAAAGACATATAGTGAATATAACAAAAGATGAAAATTACTGTAAGCCATTGTTGACATTATGATGATATGTTATATTCTTTACTTTTTTAACACTTTATACTTGTTTATTTAATGTTTCTTATACTTTAATTGATCACATTTCATTATACTAGCAAGTGTATATACATGAATGAATTATATTGACATAACAAGATTTGTCTCTGATAAAGACGTTATTATTAGACCAATATGATGTCTTTTATTAAGTGTAGCATCATTGTATAACTAATATTGTGATATATAAAAAGGATTATGTGAATCAAATGACGTACAATTGTTATCATTCTTATTAATTTTCTAATTAATAATAATTCATGATTTAACAAATTTATAAAGGATTGTAGTTTATGATTTTAAGCATTATATTCTCTTATTAGTCAAAAAATTAAATATTATTATATGGACAAATGGAAGAATGATGAATATTTTTTTACAGTGGATGACATGCCATATTTTTATTGTTTTTTATTTAGTTAAGAGATTATTATAGTTTAATAGTTGTTGTGTGTCAAAATTTTATTGATCAATAGAAATAAATTATTTTTAATTAAAACATATATTAATAGAGTATGTAAGATTAAAAAACTAATTAAAAATGACTATTCTTTTGTGATACATTTGTCATCTTAAAAAATATAGATTGCTAAGTAAAGGACTAAAAAATTAGTTCTTTTTTAGATCTTTTCAAAATAATTAGTATGTTCAAGACTCAATTATATATTTAGATATATTTTCTCTTATGAAAAGTTATAAAATTATAAGATAAATATATTATTTTTTCTAAGCATTAAGATTTGATTTACATAATTAAGAATATTCCTAGTAGTATTACATGTGCCAAATGTTTATTTTGATGGTTATTAATTACAATGTTAACAAGCTTTAGAATTGATTTGCTGATATTATTACAACAGATTGATGTATTGGCTACGTTTTTCTTGGAGACTATTTTGAAATCGTCGACAAAAGAAACCTTTTGGCGACGATTTCCACATTCGTCGCTATAAGTAAATGATAAAGGGGAAGTATTTTACGACGATTACACATCACTATAGCAATAACAATAGGTTTTAACGACGTTGGTATGCTTTAGTCACCTAAACGTAAGTATTTTATGACGAACAACAATAACATCAGTAGATGTTGGGGAAATCAATGTAATTAGCTTCAATTATGGTGAAGTGTCACGAATAGTTCGAACAAGTAGCGACTAAAAATACGTTGTGTTGTCAAGTACGTATCCTTTTTTATGATGATTAAAGTAATCGTTGCATAATGGCCTTACAAACATAATATTGAGCAACGTTAAAAGAAATTGTCGCAGAATGTTGACTTTTTGAGACAATGTATGCCTTTCGTCGCGAACATTTGGCGAGGACTTGTAGAAATGTCACGGATGGTTGCACATATGGCAAGTATTTGTTTTATTCGTCGGAATATGGCCAGGATATTGTGACAATTATATGTTTCGTCACAAAAGGTGAATATTAAATATTTGGAAGATAGTTCGTAATGATTTTTGTGTACTCAATAATCATAGTTAAGGGTAATTATAATTGACATTTTTGTAACCTATCATAGTTAAGATAGCTTTTGTTGTGAAGTTGTTTTCAATGTTTAAAGCATATTGTTGAAAAACACATGGTAAGTTATTTAAAATATGAAAAGTAATATATTTTGGACATTAAAATATTTGTGAACCAAAATTTTGAAAGTTAGTAGGATAAGAACACCATAAATTTAAGTTAACAAATAGTTTTAATCATTAATATTTAGTAACAGGAAAATAACTATTTATAAAATTATGGAAATGGTATAAATATAATATAGTAATATATGGTCAATACTACAAGGTTTTAATTGGAAGTTTAACAATTCTTATAGACATAGAACAACAACAATAACAACAATAATAGTATGCAGCTTTACTCCTAACTAGTAGAGAGACTGTTTTAAAAATTCTTACAGACAGAAAAATAAATAAAGTTTGAAGTTGATTCCAGCTAATACCATTGATAAATAACAATGATATAATTATTTTTTTAGATTCCAAGTAACATAAGAGTCAGTAAAGGTAAATGAATCCCTTATGTCTAGATTCTTAAGAATGATTCTTGCACATTCGAAGACACTAATTGAAATAGTGAAAGATCTTCTCTCAGGTGTAGGTTTGTTGACACCCTCTTCTAACAGCTTCTTCACTATAGCTAAACCTCTAGAGAATACAGTGAATAAGTTCCTAGATTTAGTATAGAAGACAACTTGATCAGATGAACTGCCATTAGTTAAGAGTTATATTCCTCGATGAATTATGGTAAGAGTTATATTCTGCAGAAGTTAATTTAGGATAAAATTCATTATGTTCAACAAATTTTTGATGATAAGTGAAAATACTACAGTTTAGTAGTTATACATCTTCAATTTTTCTTATGAGATGAAAGTTATATTTATTAAAATAAAAGTAACCCATTTACCCTTTATATCATATTTAAATTTTAGAATTTAAAGTATATTACACATGACCATGTTCTTGATGTACAGAAATATAGTATTATGTATATAGGGTTATATTACTATTATTACAAAAAGAGTTAAATACATTTTTAAACCTTTCATCAAATAGTTTGCAGATGTTCCTGAAAGAAGTATTAAAGGTCATAAAAAGAAGTCAACCTATATACAACCAATAAAGGAAAACAATAAATCACCTTCGAATCACAACTACAAACACAACTCATACAACAAATGCAAAAAAAAGAACTCACAATAAACACCTAAAGGTATAAGTAAAACTTAACATAAGATGGAGGATTTGAAAATAGAAAAGAAGAACAATACCAACGCAGTTAAGAATACTTCTTCGACGGTGATGACCACAATACACGAGGCGAGCACCAGAGAGGGAACAATGGTTATTGGACTGTGAATGTAGAGGAAAGTTGACGGCTAACACGAAAATGAAGAGAGGTTCATTGTGGGTAGTGATAAAAACCTAATACAAAACGATGTTGTTTCTTGTTAATGTAAACGATGTCGTTTTTTATTTTGTAGGAAAAAATATAGTACAATTTTATTAGTAACAAAAAAATCGTTGCCAAATAGGAAGATATTTTCATATTCATTGTCACCTTTGCCTAACATAATTATATATAATATATAATTTATATGTTATAGTACAAAATTTGGCTTTAAAATTTTGATAATTTTTATTACACACACACACACACACACACATGTATATATGTATACATTAATAATACATTAAGTTAATTACCATATATGATGATGATGATGATGATGATGATGATGATGATGATGATGATGAT
>JANZXP010000005.1:7883220-7896008 GCA_027576715.1 Erythroxylum flavicans
ATTTGTAATTTTTTTGTTTAGAAATTATTATATTAGTTAATACAATATAATCTATTGTCTTAAAATTCATATAACAGAGTCAGACTCAACTACATAGATAAGAGTGTGATATGATCACACTCTACAAACTGACACACTACAAGGAAGGTGAAGGCTGGACGTTTTAAGAGGCGCAGAATAATTATGTAAGTATAAAAATTTTAATTTTAGAGTTTATTTGTTTATGTAATACTAACTAATAATAATTGAATTACATCTCAATTTTGTCTTTTAAATTATAGGATAAGATGTAGGAGTTGTTGCAGAGATCATTGTTTGACAGGAATGAGCTTAATGTGGATGACATTTGCAACAATGTTCTTAGTACAAGATCAAGGTATATCAAAAGTCTTAGATTTGACCGTAAGCCAATTGGTTCATCATCGTCATGACCAGTATATGTAACGATACTTCAAGAGAAAAATCGATCGCTTAAGCTCAGTTATAATGTAATGAAGAAAAGTTAGATCGTACTGAAGAAAAATTACAACATAATGAGCAAAAATTAGAGAGTACTGAAAAAGAATTAACCAAGCTTAAAAAAATGGTCAAACAAATACTTGAGTCAAATTATATAACTAGTAGTGATATGAGGAGTTTTAGTTTGACCATAAATATTTTGCTGTTAAGTTTTGTAACTAACATTTAATTATTTTTTTATAAAATGCATTTCATTTTTAATTATAAAACATTTTATTTTATTTTAATTAATTGTTATTTAAACAATTTCACCAATAATAATTACAAAATGTGACTTAATTATAATTCAAACCATGTTCAAAACAATAACTTGAATTAAAAATGTTATTAATAATTATAATTAAATATTAAATTAGTAATAGGGAAGTAAAATTAAAAATAAAAATTTGTCACTTTTAGTTACAAATATAAAATCATCACCAAATCTTTTTACCTATGTTTCCCAAAATGTTTCTAATAACCTGTAGCTATGCTTCAACAAACGTAGCTAAACATATTCTGCTTCGCAAATAAATTGTCGGTAAATATTATTACTTACGCTTACGTTAACAAAATTAATTACCTTTACCCACCAAAATCAAACGTCGCAATATGTCATTTGCGACAATTTTTCCTCTCCTTGCCTATTCCTTTTTGCGACGAAGGAGTGACCGTAGCAAAATTAGTTAGTCGATGATTACGTGAAAATGTTGCAAATAATTTTTTGCTACTGAGCTTTTGCGACAAATAATTCAACAATTTTTTTATAGTTTTTGCCGCAATTTGTCATCTTTCAGTGACGAAACATTTCGTCGCCAAAACCCTTCTTTGTTGTGGTGCACACTTCAAATATTTAATTTCAAGTACATATGACATTAAAGTTGTCTGACACACCCTATGTCCTAAACATGTGGGTAAAGCCTTCTTATGAATAAGAAAACAAAAAACGCTAATCACATTTGGAGTTTTCTTTAGTTGTTATCTTAGAACATTATAAAACTTTGTTAGAAGTTGCAATTAATTGACTACGTGATAAATATAAAGTGAAGTCAAATTCTGCCAACTAATTTTATAAAAGAGTCGTACAAAATCATGTTGCAACGCATTAAATTCTCCTTTCTTTCGTCCTCCTCCAAATCTTAAATAATCATTTTGGTTTTACATTACCTAAAATGAAAATCAATCAGACAAAGTAACTCATTCATAGAACCAAAGGGTAGTTGATAAAATTGTATATTCGTTAGAAATGAGGATGTTTATGAACACGAGAAACAAGAAGTTGGTCTAATCTTGAATGATTGAGCGACAAAATGATCAATAAATTGCTAATAGGGACAAATTTCAGGACAACACGTCAAAAAAATGTTGTTGGAACTGATTAACGTGTTTGTTGATTGTAATGTTGCTTGCACCTCAACTAAATCTGTTAGGATTACTTGCGAACAAAGTTGGTTAGTGCCCAAATCTTCTAGCTTTATTAGTTTGGCACCCACTTTAGCATAATCTTATATCTAATTATGCTGCTTTACTCCTACATTCATTTTGCCGACACTCCTCCTTACTAATCATTGATTGATTTAAGTAGATCGAGTACGAGCTACTGAAACTTCAGTTTTACACTTTCTTTTACGCAACAATACAAAATTTTACTTTAAAAGAAATAAAATTTTCTTTTCAATATTATTGTAAAAAATAACAAAAATATTGAAACAATTAAACTAATCAAGTTAATTTTGAATAATATGTTTAAATAAAATTTATAAATAATTTATTTATTTTTAATTAGAATTACACCAATTAACGTTCGATTAATTATTTCGATGTAATTAAGTATTAATACTTGCAAAATTAAAAAAATCAAACGAACTATTTCTTAAACATCCCCGATTTTGGTATATCTTTTTACTAAGTGAGTTAAATAGATTTTTTATGTTTGCCATAATTTCTTCAAAAGGTACATGCTTTTTGATTAGGTAAAAGAAAGAATAACACTGAAGAGACGGCAGCTCATTTTCCTTTTGCTTTGAGCAAGGATTTACCTTTGTTTAAGTTCATAATGGAATAGAAACAGCTTTCTTTGAATGATTTGTTCCAGATTTGAGAAAGTCATCAGCACCTAAATAGTAACAATGCTCATGCTCATGCCCAACAAAGACCAATCCAAAGGATAATATCATGTAATAATTCTACTTTCTTCCATTTTCTGTTTCCTTAAATAATTTTTTGTAATGTTTAGAGAGAATGCCAATGCTTTTATGAGAAATAGCACTAATTCATAATTCCACAATAATAACTTAGCTTCTTTTTTTTTTCCTCGACAATCCAAAATCACTATATGCACAAAAGTCATTTCGAGTAATATATACAACAACAACAACTCCAAGGCACAAGACTCCCTGCTTTGCGATGATCGAGGGAAGGACGTCAATTATACGTGACCTTTCTTTTGCATTTTATAAAGAAGTTTTCGTAATTCGAACTTGTAATATTTTTGGTCACAAATGAATAACCTTATTGGTTACTCTGAAACTCGCCCTCATTTTGAGTAATATACAAGTGTAGAAATTAATTTTTAGTTGAGAAGTCATGCACTAAGGCACAATCTTGGTGTGAAATTCTTGACAAATGATTTAAGGCATGTCCATTACCCCTGTGGAAAATAGCGACGGCAAGAATTAGGTTCATTTGGTAAAGGGCGATAGTGATACTTCTTTTTCTTTAAGCACCAAAGAAGGAAAGGTGTCAAACATCCATCGTCACTAAAGTCCAAGATGCTCCTAAACTAAGCAACCTGGCAGTGATATAATGTCTTAGGGAATCTTAACAATGAAAGACCATCTAACTATCCACCTCATTCTCAACTTTCTAACTTACTATTTAACATTAAATTTAACAATTTCCAATTTTGTTTTTTACCCCCCTCGTCATCCATAACTTAATCTTAAAAAACAGCATTCAAAGAAGAGATTCTAAACATTGGACAAAAACTCTTTAGTGATTGATACGCGTGGACTAGGTGTGGATTGAAGGGTCAGAGGTTGGCAGAGTACCTTCTTTGAAAGAGAAGGCTGGGCTAGGAGGACGACGTTCACCGACAGGAATAAATACAACACAGACCATAGTACATACGTACCACTTCACTGGTTGATTTTTGCCTCAACTAACTAATATGCTTCGAGTAACATACACTAATTACTTTCGAAAGTCTTTAGGTATCGTCTTCTTTAGGATACTAATTAGCTGTGGAACGTTTGAAACAATATCTCAGTTGATGTTTGTTCTAGAAAAGGTTCATATAAGTTGAAAGTTGATCTGAATAGGGTAATAATAATTATAATAATAACAAGTAACAATACAAATGGAGTTACTATTGTTTCAGAGTTCAGACCGTTCTGAAGCATTGTGACCCCACAGCCCTTCTTCTGAAATCTTCTTCTTTATTTGTCAATTCAACGGGCCATCCCAAAATGGTTAAATAATTTAGTATTATGGGTTCCAATGACCTAGATCTTGCTGTTTGTGGTCAAGAAAGAAAGTACTATTCAAGTTTCTGGTACAAGGACCTATTGATTGAAGTTTCTCCTACCAAAATCAGTAGAACAAAGAAATGGGTAGATGAACAACCTCACTGTTTAATTGTAGATATCAGTGGAGTAAATAAAGCTTTGAGTAATGACACGATGGATTTGGCTCATATATGATTGGAATTTGGGTTATTCCTTTGGACGGTGCCTTTCAGCCGACCACCAAGGTATGTGCCCACCATTACCGCATCAAGTAGGCTGTAAAGCTAACAAAATGAGTGATGAATGCAACTATATTAGCTCTCTGGCGCACCAAATTCATGATAAGGAAATGTCATGTTGCTTGAATGAAAAGATCAACACCAAGTCAAAATGCATAATGTGATCTTTTCATCAATGTATGTTGGACCTGCAAGAGACTACAGATCTCACAAATTAAATGAATAAAAGGCTGAGATGAAACTTCATATTTCTTATGCTATTTGGTTTCTCATATAAAACACTCACACCCCAAACCTTCTCCTGTAAACATTTTGCAAGATACAACCACTTATCAGTTTGACTCGACTATATTTTTATGAAGAATGCATCAATAAAACAAGTAAATGAAAACCCATATTTGAAATTTGCATCTGTAAATGATTACCATACAGGCAACAGAACTTCCAATGTTACATAAATGAGATGATACCAATGGTACTTGCAATATTGTATTTGATTTTTCCTCAATGTTAGAAGGGATATGGTATCCCCTTCAAAACTTCTTAGAGGCTCTTTGCAACAAAGGAGATACCGCCAGAAACCATTCATTTGATCTTTTACTATTTTAACAAAAAAACACCCGAAAGAACTCAGTACTACCTTAGCACCAATGAAAATAATGCAAGAAGCATGCAAATGAAACCAAAACAATGAGCCTAGGTGCTAGAATTGGCTAGCTCCTCTCCAAGATAAAGGAGGAAGAAATCATTTTTGCTACTTGAACAACCACTGAAAGCGGAATTGACCTTCAATTTATCTTCACAATAACCTACTGAGAGATTTGATAAGTGCTTTTAAGTTACGTCTTGTGGCCTCATCACCGGTGAATCCCAGGATATCAGAGCTTATATTCTGACGTTAATCAAAAAAGAAAAATAGGAACAGGTTAATTGAACATGATCAACCATGATTATGCAATAATGCAAGGTGTATAAAGCTGATGATTAAGATCTCACCTCAATGTTTTTCAGAGTGAAAATCAAACTGTATACGGATTTTTGAATCAACTCTGTGTTCTCAGGAGTCATAATGGATGTATGCGCCTTTCTGCATTAGAAGAAAATATAAACACTCTCAGATTGTAAAAAATATCAAGCACCTTGGGCATTAAGGATTTAATTTTTTTTTTGTCTGCTAGGAATAATTGGATTTATCTTGCTTCAGGCTGCTAATACCAGCAACTATCATCAAGTAAATTCAAATTCCTCAACACCCCAAGTCATTGCTCAACTTTGAGATCTCAATGTAAATGGATAACTGGCTTCAAAAATATGTTTAATAGGCAAAAAGTTAAGAGAAAGGAAAGGAAAATGCATCAAGAAGGCAGGAAAAGGATCCCATCAATCATCTTAGACATATCCGTCCCTCAAGCCTAACACAGAAGGAAATTGATTGAAAAAGGAGAAGTAGCCAGAATGAACAGGAAGCTTAATTCAACATGCTACAGGGTCTTATAAATGAATCTAGCAGGGAATTTAGACTTTATATCAGTTAGCCACAGCCCCAATTGTTTTGCATTCACCAGTCAAGTAGAAAATATCAAGCCAAATCTTTCAGGTACTTCACCTTAAATCTTCAGAGGCTTGGGTTAGGCTTCTGGTCAAACTCTCAACTTCCTTTAGCAGACCACTATCACGAACATCAGTAAGCAAAGGTTGAATATCTTCAGTCATGGCTTGGATCTGAGGGATCACTACATCAAATGCAAAGTGTGCATGAGTACACATAAATGTTCAGAGTTAGTGAAGCAAGATTGTCCACATGGCATCTAGACATGCAGGTAGAGTACATACAGCCATTTCGAAATTAAAAGAACACCTTTCAGAACTTACTACAGTTTAAAGAATATGTTTCATTGGTATACTTTCCAATTTTATGGTAAAATGAAGGGCAGTCCAACCACCTGCAGCACAGGCCTCCACCAAGAATGGTTATTATGAACAATTGCACGAAAATATCTGTTAGTGGAAAGACTGGAGGATTGGAATATTAAATTGAAAAAAGTGATGCCACCTAAGTCTTATTCGGTAATTAAATTAATTAGCAGGCAATTCAACCTAGTTTCTTATCACTTTAAGTTACATCACCATGCTAGCAATAAAATGCCTCCAATTAAGAACAATCAATCAGGGTTGAATTTTTCAACCTTTCCACACAAGGGGATTTTGATAACAATTTGCATATCATCCTCAACTAAATGGCATCCACAAAATTTATCACGAAGTTTCTAGATGAGTTTTTATCAGCTTCTATGTTCATCAGTTAACATCTCGCTTGGAGAATTAAAAGTCCTGCAGAGTCCACAAGTCAGAGAAGAGTGGGAAAACAATAGAAGAAGGTATTAGAAGGGCATATCACACCTTTGTCAGGAGAGGTTTTGCATCCTCAATCACAGCAGCAACACGCTCGGCCAGTGAATAGCTCTTGGCAATGCCAATTTCCTCCATTTCACGTCCAAGGCGAGTTACTATCCCAACCAATTCATCTAAACTTACCCCTTGATATCCCTTTATCTTTTGCCTATCGCATAAGATTAGACCTTCTTTAATGCAATCAGCATCAAGAGGTCCCACAGAAGGTGTAGGAATTGGATCTCTAGGGGTAATGTCTATCAATGTTTCCATAAGAAGACCTGACTGGTTCACCTCAACGAGACAATTTCTAGGTATAATAATTTTGTCATCTTCAACCTACGAAATATAAACACATTGTGTTACTAAAAGATCATACAGATTGTTTTAAGTTCACCTACATGACCAGCAATGCATATACCTCGACAGTTGCTTCTATATTTCTCAATGAAGGATTCACACGAATGACATTGCCAACAGTTACTCCTCTAATCCGAACTGGTGTTCCAGTGCAAATACCACTTGCCTTATCAAACTCAAATACAGCCAAGTATTTCCTGAACTTAGACCTCAGATGAAATCCTCTAACCCAAGCCAAGCTGAGTGCAAGAAGCACTGCACCAGATGTAAGAAACAGCCCCACTCCACCTTCCCATACGCTCCTCCGACCAAACCCAAAATCACTTAATGGCTTCAGTGTCTGCCTCCAAAGTTTTTGAGGAACTTCCACTGCAACTGCAAGAGGATTTTTTGTCTCTGATGAAGAGGGTGGCTGGGTGGGCTCAACATCAGCAGACATAGCTCTTACCCTGAAAAACTTCGTCGCTCGCCTGGCTGGAAAATGCGGCAACAAGTTTGAAGAACCAGGAGAGACTGTAATCAATGAAGAAGATAGCACACTGGGACATGACGGCACTTTGACTATTGAATTCCCAACCATCTCCCTAACCAACCGAATGCCTCTAAGGATTTGGAAGGCAAGAATTCTTTAATTACGACCTATTCTTTCGCCAAATCAAAATGAACTACAATTGGGTTTGATGAAGCGAAATCTTCATCAGTCAATCCATCCAACTGCAAAATAACAACTTGGGAAGTCAAGAATCAGAAGCAAATCAACAAAGAGAGACAGAGAGAAGTCGGTATAGTTTACTTAAACAGGACAAATGCAAGACTGAAAATTGAATCGTGAATCATGCTTGTCCGTCGGTAGATGTCCTCAACAAGCAAACAGAAGAACAAAATTGAACAAATTCTCATAACATTGATCGAAATAAATAGTAAAAAACTAAGAATTATAAAGCAACAATGAAAAACTTATGAACTTTCAGTGAACGAAAAGTTGAAATTCAACTCTGACTTCACATCAAAACCCATGTGAGAAAAGACATACAGAACATCAGAAGATACTTTCTCAGTCACCAAACGGGTAAAACGGACAAAAACAAGGCAAATACAACCGAGAAGAACACCATTAACTTCGATTTCTAGCGTACTAACCTACCTAGAAGCTTGGGCGACCAATGGGTCTTATGGCTTACTCTTCTCTACTTAACTATAGTTCGGCAAATCCGAGGAAAATGTGGGAGATGAAAGCGTGAAAGAGATGGCTAAATTTCTGCTCAGTTATATTTTAATATATCTCGGGAGAAATGAAAAAAAAGTGAGGGCTTCTTTGGCTTTTCACAATCTTTTAGGAGGTAATTATTAAAAGACTGAAAATAACAAATATATATCAACTCCTGGTTTACACCATTTTCACTTTAGTCCTTAATTTTTAAAATTTATGAAATACTCCATAAGTTTTTGATACTATTTCACCTATGATCCCATGATATAGCTACGTAACGCATGACCTTCGTTCTTATCGTCTCCCAAAAACAGGAAATCGTTTATATACAGAACAAATTTAATTGAGTCTTATGTCTCCCAAATGTTAGAATGTTACGTAATACAAACATAACATGTGTTATGTTGTGAGGCGAGTTGTGATTGTGCTGTGTTCATGGCTTGCATGGTCTGCATGCTGATCCATGTTGAAGTTTGCTGTTGATGGTTGTCCGAGTCTTGTGGGTGAAGTTGTTTAGTTTGTTAAGTTTAGATTGAGTCAATAAATCACGTAGCTTGTTTGTTAAGTTTACCGTTACAAGTTGTTTAGGCTGTTAGGAGGTTCCTAGTTTCTTACAGGCAAAACTCTTCAAGTTTGTATTTAAAACTATAGCTTTGTCTAATAAAATATAGCTTTATTTCCACTTGTGTGTGAGTGTTCTATATTCAAGAGGCAATCTAGTTTTTAACAAGTGGTATCAGAGCCACTTCAAGGGCCTGATTTGAGGAGTGAAAAAGGTGAGAGCACCTATATTGAGAGTTGAGTATTTGAGAAAAACATAGTGAAAAAGGTGAGAGCACCTAAATTAAGAATTGAGTGTTTGAGAAAAACAGTATTTTCTCGCATATCTTAAAGCATGACGTCAAATGAAGGGAGCTTCGTTCAACTTTCAATCCCTAGATTCGATGGTCACTATGATCACTGGGAAATGCTGATGGAAAATTTTCTTCAATCGAAAGAATACTAGAGCTTGATCGAAAGCGGGATTTCTCCTGCTACACCTAGAACGGTGTTGACTGAGGCTTAACTGAAGGTCAGGGAGGAGCAACGACTCAAAGACTTGAAGGCCAAGAATTATCTTTTTCAAACTATTGATCGTACCATCCTTAAAATGATATTAAACAAGGACACCGCAAAAGATATTTGGGGAAACAGAAATATCAAGGATCTACCAAAGTTAAACGTGTACAGTTGCAAGCTCTTCGTCAAGAATTTGAAATTCTTGGAATGAAGGAAGGTGAGAGTATAGATGAATACTTTGGCAGAACTCTCACCATTGTTAATAAAATGCGAGTACATGGTGAGAAAATGGAGCAACTTACTGTGGTGGAGAAGATTTTGAGATCTTTGATACCTCGGTTTGATTATATAGTGTGCTCCATTGAAGAATCTAACGATCTTACAACAATGACTATCGATGAACTTCAAAGCAATTTACTTGTTTATGAACGACATATAAAAGGACATCAAGAAGAGGAGCATGCTTTGAAAATCACTGTTGGAGAAAGATTTGGTGGGAGGCCTAGAGCAAGAACAGATGAAAGGTTGGATGGTAGAAGGAACTTTCGTGGCAGCTTTCAGGGAAGAGGAAGAGGACGTGGAAGAATGCCCTTCAACAAAGCCACAGTGGAGTGTTACAATTGTCATAAACTACGGCACTTTCAATATTAGTGCCCTGAGTTAGAGAAAGTTGCCAACTATGTTGAACAAGATGAGGAGGAGATGCTTCTCATGTCATACGTAGAGATTCATCACTCACAGGGAAAGGAGGTATGGTTCTTAGATTCAGGTTGTAGTAATCATATGAATGGTAATAAATTATGGTTCTTTGATCTAGACGAAGAATTCAGACAATCTGTCAAGCTGGGAAATAAATCATCCATGGCTGTGATGGGTAGAGGAAGTGTCAAGTTCACCATTGATGACATTACACACAGGATTAGTAAAGTATTTTACATTCCTGAGTTACAGAACAATTTATTGAGTATAGGGAAGTTGCAAAGAAATGGATTAACTATACTCATAAAGGATGATGTGTGCAAAATATTTCACTCAGTTAAAGGTCTTATCATGCAAACAACTATGTCCTTCAATAATATGTTTGCAATATGTGCCTCAATGATTCCCAGAGAGACTTGCTTTTAGACAAGCTACACAAATGACATACATTTATGGCATAGTCGATACAGTCATCTTAGTTTTAAAGGGCTAAGACAGCTCCACAACAAAAAGATGGTTAAAGGGCTTCCTTTACTGAGAAATCCTACCAAGATTTGTTCTCATTGTCTCATTGGTAAGCAGAATAGAGATCCAGTTCCTAAGAAGAGTTCGTGGTGAGTACACAAAAATTACGGCTAGTACATGCTGACATATGTGGACCTGTGAAACCAGAATCACATGGGAAGAAGAGGTACTTCATAACCTTCATTGATAATTTCAGTAGAAAATGTTGGGTATATTTCTTGACTGAGAAATTAGAGGCGTTTACTATGTTTAAACAATTTAAATGCTATCTGAGAAGGACATGCCAAAAGAATTTTGGCTTGAGGCAGTCAAATGGTATGTACACGTTTTGAACAAAAGTCCCACTATGGCTTTGAAGGATCTCACACCTGAAGAGGCATGGAGTGGCAACAAACCAGACGTAGGATATTTTCAGGTGCTTGGTTGTATTGGTCACGTGCATATTCCTTATGCAAAAAGAATCAGGTTGGATGATAAAAGCATCAAGTGTGTGCTTTTGGGTATCAGTGAGGAATCTAAGGCCTGTAGACTATACAATCTTATCAGAAAGAAAATTATGATCAGCCGTGATATAGTTTTTGAAGAATGTGAGAAATGGGACTGGAGAGGCAAGGAAGATACAAAGCATTTGGACGACGAAGGTGACATGCAAAGTGAAAGGGAGGAGGAACATGTAGACGAAGTAGATGACTGCCCTACACCTACACCAGGTTCATCGAGAAGAAGTGATGACAGTCCTGCAGAAGAAATAGATGATTGCTCTAGCCCAGGTTCATCGAGAATTAGAAGGGCACCAGGTTGCAAAGTGAAAGGGAGGAGGAACATATAGACGAAGTAGATGACTACCCCACACCTACACCAGGTTCATCGAGAAGAAGTGATGACAGTCCTGCAGAAGAAATAGATGACTGCTCTAGCCCAGGTTCATAGAGAATTAGAAGGGCACCGGGTTGGATGAGGGATTATAAGACAGGAGAAGGGCTATCAAACTCAGAAGACCGACATGATCAGGCACTATATGCCTCCTTTATTAATCCATGCTCATTTGAAGATGCATCAAAAAATCTGAAGTGGAGAGAAGCTATAGACATAAAAATACGCGCAATTGAGAAGAATGGTACTTGGGAACTTAATGACTTGTTGAAAGGTGCAAAGAAGATAGGAGTGAAGTGGGTTTTCAAAACCAAGCTCAACGAGAAAGGAGAAGTTGACAAATACAAGGCACGTCTTGTAGCTAAACGATACGCACAACAGTATGACATTGACTATACCGAAGTCTTTGCACTAGTTGCTAGATGGGATATGGTCAGAATGATCCTGGCCTTAGCTGCTCAAAGAAAATGGTGCGTGTATCAGCTAGATGTGAAGAGTGCTTTCTTGCATGGAAAGCTTAATGAAGATGTATATGTAGAATAACCTCAAGGGTATGAGAAGAAGGGAGGAGAACATAAGGTGTACAAGCTAAAGAAGGCATTGTATGGCTTAAAACAAGCTCCCTATGCATGGTACAGCAGAATTGAAGCCTATTTTATTGAGGAAGGTTTTGAGCGTTGTCAGCTAGAACACACACTCTTTGTTAAGAAGCAAGGAGAAGGAAGAATTCTTATTGTAAGTCTCTATGATGATGACTTGATTTTCACAGGAAACGATGAAGGGATGTTTAAAACACTAAAGGCTTCAATGAAAGAAGAATTCGACATGACAGACTTGGGAAAGATGAAATATTTTCTAGGAGTCGAAGTCATACAAGGAGATGAGGGCATATTTCTCAGCCAAAAGAAATATGCACAGGAGGTGCTAGAAAGGTTTGGAATGGAAAACTCCAAATCTCTGGGAAATCCTTTACGTTATGTTTAGTTCCTGTCCCCGTTAATGGGGACAGAAGACAAAACATAAAAATTCTGTCTCCATCGCATGTTTGGTTGCTGTCCCCCTTATTTTGTCCTCCGTCCCCGGATGATAGGGACAAGCGTTTTTGTTCCTCCGAAAATCGAAGGACAGAAACGCTTGTCCCTGTCTCCGAAACACAAAAGACAGCAACATCCCTCCCTCATCCACTGCACTCTCTTCTTCGTCTCTGTCGCCCAGTCCTCTCTATTGACCCACAACTCTCCTAGCTTCTCTCTCGCACGCTGCCCTTCTTTCCCAACACGTTCGTCTCTCCAGGGTCAAGTAAGTTTTTTTTATTTTTTGTTGGAAAAATGTCGCTCTTCCTTGCTTGACGTTTCTCTGGTTGCGCAAATGATGTTGTTGAGTTTCCTTCATCTCTGCACGTTTCAAGTTTGTTGTTTTTGCTTTCGG
>JANZXP010000005.1:7896108-7911855 GCA_027576715.1 Erythroxylum flavicans
TTATTAATATTGTTATTATATTTAAATTTGTATTCATGAGAGACCCAAAGTTAATTGTTATTATTTGTTAACTTTTTCAACTAACACAAATAGTTCGTAATAAAATTGTCAATTAATTACATATTTCTAATCATATTAAGGATCAGGGGCATTTTTGTCATTGTCACAATTTTTTCGTTCTGTCCACTGCAACCAAACATATTCTGTCCTCGAGACAGGGACATAAATTTCTGTTAAGTCCACCACAACCAAACACTTCACTGTCTCCAGTTTTTGTTCCGTTCCGTCCTGTTCCGTTTCGTCTACAGATACCGGAGACAGGAACCAAACGTAGCGTTAGTACTAGGATTTAAACTTAGAAAAGGACGGAGAAGGAGATTATGTAAATGGAACTCAATACAAGCAAATGACTGGAAGCTTGATGTACCTTACTGTGACCAGACCTGATCTTGCATATGGAGTAAATTTGGTCAACAGGTGTATGGAGAAGCCAACACAGATGCATATGAAGGCCATTAAGCGTATATTAAGATATGTGAAAGGGACAACTGAACTTGGAATTTATTACAGAAAGTTAGGAGATCATGAAGAAAAGCTGGTGGCGTTTTCAGACAATGACTATGCTGGGGATGTTGATGATCGCAAGAGTACCTCAGGTTATATATTTATGTTAAGTAATGGAGCTGTGGCTTAATCCTCAAAGAAGCAACCAGTTGTTACACTTTCAACTACTGAGGCCGAGTTTATTTTTGCTACTTCATGTGCATATCAAGGCGTTTGGATGAGAAAAGTGCTAAACAAACTTGGCTGCAATCAAAGTAAGTCCACCACCATCTATTGTGACAATAATTCCACCATTAAATTGTCAAGAAATCCAGTTTTGCATGGGATAAGTAAGCACATTGATGTGCGATTTCACTTCCTTCGTGATCTGTGTAAGGATGAGGTGGTGGAATTGGCATACTGCAACTCTGGAGACCAGATTGCAGACATTATGACAAAGCCTTTAAAGCTGGAGGTATTCGTGAAGCTAAAAGACTTGCTCGAAGTATGTGTTATTTTGAAGAAGTAAACTGTTTGCTCAACACAATACAGTTTAAGAGAGGAATTTGTGAGGCAAGTTGTGGCTGTGCTGTGTTCATGGCTTGCATGCTAGCCCACGTTGGAGTTTGCTGTTGATGGTTGTCCAAGTCTTGTGGGTGACGTTGGTTAGTTTATTAAGTTTTGATTGAGTCAATAAATCACGCAGCTTGCTTGTTAAGTTTACCGTTACAAGTTGTTTAAGCTATTAGGAGGTTCCTAGTTTCTTGCTGGCAAAACTCTTCAAGTTTATATTTAAAACCATAACTTTGTCTAATAAAATATAGCTTTATTTCCAGTTGTGTATGAGTGTTCCATATTCAAGAGGCAATATAGTTTTTAACATATGTCACGTAACATGTTAGAAATCTAATAGAGAATGACATTAACAATAAAATGAAACAAAAATCATAATTTAAGAGGCCATATGAATATGATAGTTTTAAAAAATTGGAGAATGAAATGAGAAAAGTTGAAACTATATGAAAATTTTCAAACTTATGTATTTTATAGATATTTTATATTTATAAAATTATTAAATTCATAAAAATTTTATTTTAAAATTAGTCTTAGAATTTTTAAAAAATGTCATAATTATGACTAATAAATAATATCAAATAATTAAATAATATTTATTAAGTTAATACTAAAATCACATTACAATAAAAAATTGAAAACTAAAAACAATTTTTCTAATTCAAGAGAAGCAACAAACCATGAAATCAAAAAAACACAAGATAGAAATAGAAATAGATAGACTTGCAACGTTTCATTTGAAACTAAACTCATTCGAAGTTCTCTGAAGAATAGAATTCCCTTATATTTTCGAAGCCTGATCTGGATCTTTATCCGTAGCTAAGATGACTCGTAAGTGTTTACAATAAACCATCTCATGAACCGATTCAATTCTTCTAAACAAAACCACATTATTAGAAGAGTTAAACCTTAAACACACCTGAGCCTAATCAACCAAGTTCACACTCAAGACTCAATTAAAAAAAATTATCTCTTTTAATTTTAAGAAAATTATTTTAAAAAATGGCTTTTGTAGGGATGTGTTAGAACCCTCCCGTCTGAAATCACTTGGATTCTCATTTAAAGCCATTCTAACTACAACCGAAAGCTTCCGCCTCCAAAATCTCCACAACCGTAAATCAGAAACAAACAAAAATTTCACCGAATTCGACGTTTTCCTTATTGGACTTCGACCATATAAACTATCCATGCAAAATCATTGAAAATCAAATACCATACTTATATATGCTGCAGATAGTCCACCTACCAGTAAATCACCGTAACATGATGTATATGTTAAAGCATCATAAAACTCTAAACCTTCAAACGTTTCTAAGTTCAGAATACCATCAATAAACTACTCATTATCCCTGAAACAATAACAAGTTTCAAGCAAAATACATTATAATGCATTTCAACCACAAAAACAAGTAGCAAAATTCTTGTTGAAAACATAAAACCAGGTCGCCCACATTCACAGGTCTTGTACACTCAAACCTGCAACAATTGGACAAATAGATTAGTGGTAGCTAGACTAGTCAGATCAATTAGTGTCAACAAGAATTCTTGTCTTACAACCTGATAAGGAAAAGTTAACTAGACAAAGACCAAAAAGAAGCTGTGTGAAATAGTTTAAAACAGCCATTTCAATTATTTGAGACATCTCAGGAAACCAAGTCCCAAGTTAGCATAAAACTTCGTTGTTCTTACAACCCAGAAAACAACACCGCATGGTTAAACGCCAAAAAAAATGGGGTTCAAGAATTAACCTGGTGGAAGAGACTGCTTCAACTTGTCAGCCTTCTCAGAGTCGAAGACACAAAGGGTATACAGGTACTTGGAGCAGCGAACCTTGAACTTGACGACATCCCTACTTCTCTTGATCTTCACAGAGCGAGCATCTTTCCTTCTAGCAGTGAGAAGGAAATCCTTGATCTCATGGATTTGCTTGGGCTATGCATCAAAACAGAGAACAGACAGATAAGGCATCGAAACACAGAAAACATAAACTTTGAATTAAAACTCAGACAACAAACACCCATCAAATCATTAACTAAGAAGAGCAGACTATCCAGAAGACCAAAAAGCAAGGAAACAAGAATAATATCTAATCCATTGCTTGCATTACAACAGCCCGCAAATTTCCCATATTTTTATATATTTATGATGAATGTACTTCGAATTTATCTTTCATATTTGCTGAAGTACCACTTCTCCTACATGGTCAAAACATCCAGAGGTACGATTTCATTTATATTACAAAAAGCTCACAGCCATACGCATAAACTCAATAATGAGATCCAAAAAAATCTAGCCCACGCTTTCCTCTCTTCTCAATGAGCTAATATTGTACACTTGACTGGTCTGTGTTCTAAACGACACAACACAATTGTGGTCTCACTTGAAAACAAATCATCTACATGCAATGCCATAAATATCGATCTATTACAAACCACAACTGAATTCTAACTCACACACGTCCCGTTTTGAGCTCTTTGTTATTCCTTCTCACATGTTTGATCGTAAAAAAGATGTATAACCTACTAAAAAAATAGCAATCAGCCGTAATACGAAAACTCCAACTGAATCATTCCCCAAAATCGTCAGTCATGATTCGATAAAAGAACTAATAATTTGAAGAAAAAAACCAATTGAGAGGAAAAATAGAACAATCCCAAATCAAATCAAACACAGACATAGCCCCGATCAAAACTAACACAATAAGTCAGTAAAATCCGTGTAAACAAGAAATTAATAAACGGAGCAAGAGATATTTACCATTTTGAGTGGCGTTTCTCAGAGCTCAAGTTACAAAGATGCACACCCCAACCCTAGCCACTCACTGCTTTTTCGTAAGAACATATATAGGACAGCTAGCAAAAGTTTTATTTTTAAACCCTAGTTCTCTAGAGGGTTGCCTGTTTTGCCCCTTAACTTACTAAGAAAATGGGCCTTAACTATTTTATAAAATGGGCTAATGTTATTAATCTTAGTCTATATAGTCTTTGGACAAATGGAAATCCAAAGTTGTTGTGTTTCATTGGACCAGACCAGCTTCTCAAAATCGTTCTACTTTATTTTTAGGGGAGGATTGGAATAACGCTTCCTTTTTTTTAGTTGTATCCCTCAAATCTCTTTTAGTTACTTTTAGACCATTGTGTTTTGGTTAGATTTGTATAAATCTAGTGGATCAAATCTAACTAATATTTTAAAAAATAGACCAAAAGTTGAACTAGTAAGATAAGATAAGAGATTTAAAAGTTTAAAGAATAATTGAAAAAAGAGATTGTTAAATGAAAATTAATTGATTTATTTTGGTTTATAAGAACTTATTAATTAATAAAAATTAACTGATTAATTAATAAATTGATCATTTTTTAATAACAAGAGTTATAACAATAAATCAAACCAGAAATTTGAAAATTGAAACAAAAAGTTAAACAGTTTAAGGCTTTTACGGTTGAAACGACCGAACCAATTGAGTTTTTTAATCATTTGAATCTAATAAAGTCTTTAAGTTATTAAAAATCTAGCTCATATATTCTATTAAATTCAAATTTGATTTGTTATAAAAATTTTAACTTTAAACTCAATCTATAAGTTCATAGAATCTCTAATTAAAGAAATAAATATAAAATTTTATAACTTTGATAAGTTGTAAATATTTCATTTTAATTAGATAATCTAGCTATCAATCAGCAAGTATTGGACTTGTTAATGCTTTTGGGCATTGCATTTTTTTGTTCTTCTGATATTAAGATCTGTCTTTCTTTTACTCATCTCATCGTTAAAAGAAAGAAGAAAGATGGGACTCTCCCATGTACGAAACAAAAAAGAAAAAAAAGACCATACATGCTTTGTTGATAGAAGGAATATTGTACTTCTTAAAAAAGCTGATCCATCATATCAAACACTACAAAGATGAAAGAATCTAACTAAGATCTTTCCTACAAAACCAGCAATGATTTTACTGGAGGTTGGCCGAACTTAAAAAAAGAACAAAATAGAGTTCAAGCGGCCTCTCCCAACATTTTCGTAGAAAACATCAGCAATCCCCATTGTAAAAGCATCAAAATTATCATATCTCGTGATCCGGAGGACATACTTCTGTAAGTAACTTCCTTTGCTTAGACCACAAAGGAAGTATACGAGTCACTTCATTTATTGTGATAAAACCGTAGGAGTTTACTAGTTTTGCAAACTCTTATTTATTACAGTCGTTTCTAACACAATTAAAAATTGGAAAAATTAACTCCATCAAATTAAATCAAAACTGATATTTGTTAACGCAGTTCGGCATACCTTGTCTATGTTTGCGAGGCCCTCATTTATCTTAATTCTTTCACTAACGACAATAGTATTATAGAAAGTTTTTACTGAGCCGACACTACTCAACTCTTGATATTATTTCTCGTCCTCACTACCGGAGAAAGAATTTCACATCCAATAGTACGACCGCCTTTTACTAACTTCAACAGAAGATTTTCTCAACAATCTTTTAACGAAAGAATAATAAACAAATAACTCAAGTGATTAAACGAAATTCAATATAAGCAAAAACACTCGAGAAAGAAAAGAAAAATAACTTCCTGATAGGTTCAGCTCCACTGAAATAGATCTAAAAGTCAATCATCACGAAATATAAATGTTTATATGCCGAAACGTTGTAAACATCAAAGTTGCAAAATTCACGAGGACTATTTGAATTTTTTGCACACAAACACTATTATCGACAACCACAAAATCACTAACACTGCTAGAATTTTTCACACAAAATCACTATCGATGACACTGAACAACCCAACAAACTCACACAAATACCATAGAAAACCAACTGCCAAAACTGCACACACTTCACAATAGAACAACCCAACAATAGTCGTTCAAAGCTAGAAAAATGCAGCCCTAAAAATTACACAAACGCAACAACTTTTCAGCCCACTTAGATGTCATCCTCGCCCGAAAAACTAGCAATAGGATGGATTAATTATAAACATAAAACCAGCAGTGTTGCATTCCAATCCAATTGACAACCATAGATCTAAAAACTCTCAGTAAAAAATACATCAATAATGTAAAACAAAAGAAGACCCATCTGTGAAGCACATCAATGACACAGCCAAAAAGGGAATCACAGCAAGACCTTGCTGTCTGTGAAGATATACACGGCAGCCAGAATGATTGCCCAGCTGATTCACGCAAGGACAATAACAAAAACACAGCTGCAACAATCACAAAGATCATGCAATCAACCAAGACATATGTATTTTTCAGAATGGTTCTTTCACACTTAAACAATTATCCAAAAATCCAATTCAAACAATGACTTTGTTATACCTCATCTTAATTTGCATTTTAAGACTTGCATTATCTTGAAGATCCGATAATCAAAAATGCTAAAATTAAATAATAAGATATATAACAAATATCTTAACATTTTTGTATAAGAAAGAATATTATAATTTACCCTCATTTATATGAATTATTTTTTATCATTTTGCACTCATTGATGTTATGAAAAAAAACTTTATTTATGAAATTATATTTGGACATTCATTATTCTAGATATTAAATTGAGGGCATCCAGATTTACTTTAACTTGGTATAGAGAGATCCTAGTAATTGTGGAGTTTTGGATGAATTAAAAGAGTACAGCAACCAATTATTGAAAGCTAGCTTAGTACAAAAGGGTTGGTGGTTTTAAATGACGAAATCATATGTATGTATGCGCGCATGTGATGATGCAAAATGAAAACTTTGATGTGTATGTTATAGGCTTCAGAAGGTAGATTCATGACACTGAAGTATATGTGAAGAAAGCAGCACAAGTCTTATCTAATTCTAGAAAGTTGTTTTCCACTATATAATGTTGGCCAAAAGTCGGTACATTGATGCGTACTGTTGTAACTAAAAGCAAATTTGCCATTCAAATCACTAGACATAAAGGCAAACATGGGATCTAGTTGGTATTCCCATATGTTTGCCACCAATGTCTCTTCTCGGTCCCTCTCTAGCTAATTCCTATTCCTCTCCTCTTTGTGTCGATTTTAGTTGTATGTTTCTTCGCCATCTTGTCCTCTTCTTATGCATGAGCTACTCCTGTCCTAAGTTTATATAATAATTGGATACATCAGTTAATAAGATCGAATTATACTAAAAATACAACACTTGTGTATCCAAATTGATCTTAGGAGAAGGTCTAAGATGAATGCAATTGCACTTTAGCATATAACTAATCTTGTGTCTTGGAAAGACAAAAGGATGATGTCACGCATGTAATTTGATACGAACATGTCCTTGGGAGTTTGATAAGCCTGAAACTTGGAACTACAGGCGTTTCTGGATTGTTTTCTCATGGCTGAAAAAATCACAAACGAGTACAAAAAAGAACTATAGGGTTCTCTTATTTGTTGATTTTTTTATATACCCAAAAATAGTGTGAAAGCTAATAAAAATTATAAATTATATGGTCAAAGTTAAATTATTTGAAGGCTGATAAAAGAGTATAAATTTATATGGTTGAAAGACTACTTAAAAGCATCTTTTAATAAGAGATCCATGTATTCTATTTGGCATTATATGATATGTTAAATTCGGTAATATCCTTAATTTATTAAAGCATGGATGAGTATAACTAGTATTGTAGAGTAAAGCTGTGTACTATTAGACCTCCCCAGATCTCATGTATTAGCGAGATTCATATTAGATATTGTTATTGTTGTATTGATTTTCCAATTGGTTGAAATCTTATATAACCTTACAACATGTAATTACTTTATACAAGAACAAATAAACTGATTGTTCTGCAGGCCACCGAACTAAACAATCTTAAATTGTAAAATTCATTAATTAAACTAAATGAGTTGTTTAATTTATTTATTTTTCTTTCTTTGTTTTATCTATTTATTTTCTTGTTCCTCCGTGCAGTTATGCCGTCAATAGCCAGTTTGGTGGATAGTACTTTTCCAAAGCTGAGGGATATGACTTGTTTCTATTCCATTGCACCAGAAATCAATTAGAAGATTTAAAGGCAAGAGTGGGTATAGTTAACTTTCCCTGTTAATTAATCTTTTTCCACAAATTACTCGGAAGCTCCGACTTTGCATTAGGGATTGAAGAAATTAAATTAAGGGATCTATACTTGGATGGCTTCTTTCTAGGTATTTATATCTTCATATAAAAATGCATGGAAAGTACAAGTTAGTGGCATAGAAAAGTTCAGGTTTTTAGGTCATTCATCTATAACTCTCATTCTTCTTATTACAGAATGCCCACTATTCCACTAGGGGTTGAGGGGAAAGATACTAAGGAAGCAAAACCAAAAAGGAAATGGGATGGAGAGGTACTGAAAAAGAGGCACAAGTGCAAACACCTTCAAACAAATACAATTATCTAAAAGCAAGCAAAAAAGGAACACGAACTCCCAAGCATAAAGCATAAAGAAAAGTTGGAGATGAGATAAGCTCCATATTTGCATGAATGATGAGATAAGATTTTGAAGTATACTCCACGAGATTGTGAATAAATTTGCAAATGCTAAGCCTTCACCTCGATGTGTAGATTAGTCCACAGATGCTGTGTTTTTAGGGTTTCCATGCTGATGCCCATACCACAGGTTCCTCCTTCCATGTTAAGTAAACTCCTGATTCATCTCCTTGAGGGAGCACAAGTGACCATCCGGCCTTGTACCTTTTAAGCAATGCCTTGACATCATCAACAACATCGTCGCTAAATCCAACCGGATAAAAGGCCGTCCGGAGTCTCTCCAACCATTGGCTTCCCCTCTCCCTTCTCTCACACTCTCCACCTCCATTTTCCTCATCACAAGCCAAAACCCTAATCATGCTTCTTGAGCACTCCCTCTCCAACATCAACCTTTCATTACTTGTTGGCACAAAGCTTTCCTCTAGCATCTCAAAATACAGTGTGTAGTATCGAAGACACTCCTCAAAGCACTGGACAAACTTGTATCTAGAGCTGGTGAAATCAGCTTCTTCCTCAACAACTGTCACAACCCGAGGATTGAGTGATTGAAACATTCGGATCACTTGACTTCTTTCATCTACTTCAACTCTTCTCAACGCCCCTATACAATTAATTGCAATAGCTTCATCTTCTTGAACACCTAGTCCTTCCTTTGTAAGTTCTCCTAGATTGTTTAGTCCACTTATAACATTGAATTCAAAGGGAACTCCCATTAGTCTAGCAAACTTTTCCATTCTTTGGCCTATTTCCTTCATGACTGATCTTACGAGGCTAGCTGTTACTACAACAGTGAGCTTCAAGTGCGGCGTCTCATCGT
This sequence comes from Erythroxylum flavicans, assembly GCA_027576715.1. NCBI lineage: Eukaryota > Viridiplantae > Streptophyta > Magnoliopsida > Malpighiales > Erythroxylaceae > Erythroxylum > Erythroxylum flavicans. The sequence goes on from JANZXP010000005.1 coordinate 7,905,506, forward strand.
TTCTGGTGGCTAAAGCTTCTAGTAGAGTAGGCCACTGGGTGCAAAGGGTATTGCTAATATCGATTATGTGAAGTTTGCTTTCACCATCTAAAGCCTCCAAGATGGCACCATTTGATGCTACATGACCAAAAGTTGTCCATGGACTTACCTCCTGGAATTTCAGTATCAACTTTCTCGCTGAGTCAAAGGAGTGACTCTTCTCAGCTACTGAATTTAAGGTTCTGAAGCAACGTTGGCCGGATTCGGTGGCTTTACAAAAGAGAGCTTGCAAGAAATAAGATGCCAATTTTTGGTCACAATCTCCATAAGGGGACGCAAGCTCATTCAACATCCATAGAAGGTGGTGGATTTTGGTGGAGTCCTTCTCGGATATGGCTCTTGCACACTCCCTAAGAAGCTTTCCTGCCCATTTGTTACTCGAATCACTTGGCTCGCCTGAATCCGATGAACGGCTGGTCGATGTATGGCTGTTCTGAGGCTGATTACTGTTGTTGTTGCTATTGTTTTGCATGTCTAGAATTGCTGCCTGATCATAGCTCTGCTGGTGCGAAAGGAAAAAGCGTGTGTGCGTGTCTTTGAGGGTAAAGAGCGATATGTCCATGTGCGATAAGGAAAGCTTTTCTTCGACTCTAGAGTCTAGACAGGACCCTCAGTACAATTTGATCTCATTTGAGCTTGGAAATGGTCAAGTACAAAGCTATATGATATAGAAGGGCCTTTAATATATTGTTGTGGCTAGTCACTTTCATGACATTTTGTTATTCATTCGATGTCCAGTATTTAAAAGCAAACTCTCTATGGTAGCAAATATATATAGCTACACACTTCCTATGCAACTTCTCTAACATCGTAACATAGGAATTCCAAAAAAAAAAAAAAGCCCGGACTGCAGTTGTCTTTCCTTTGTATATAACACAAAAAATGGGTATATAATGTATTTATGTAGTTGTGTAAAGGCTGGGACAGTGGCACAATTACATTCCAAAAGATTTTGACTCTAACAGTGCTTGGAACAAGATCACAACTTGCAAGAGCCCTAAGTAAGGATCGTAGAATAGCATTGGCTAATTACATTATTGATAGTTTCTTTTTATATAGAAGTATGCATGAGTCACATTAAATAACTCTATAATCTTTTTTCATAAGAAGTTAAAAGCACAGAAAAAAGATAGCTCTCCATAAGAGACATTTACTTTCATATATAGTCTAAAATCACTAGGACTGGGATCTAAATCAATAGGTCTAGGATCTCTAGGCCCCTGCATATCAGCTTGAGCATACGGCTCAGTTTCTGATTAGTTAACCATCAGCGTCAATGGCCCTCCTGAAAGCACTTTGCAGCACAACCTCAACGAAAGACTTTCTGGAAATAAACCCTTTTGCAGTTAATCATGAGTAACTTGAACCGTCCAGACATAGGTGTTCCAAGCTGGTATTAAAAGCTGTCAGGGTACATTCTTGGTATGAATCCATTTCAGGAGGGATTAAATCCTCGCTAATTGATTCAAGTACAAAAAAGAAAGACAACAGGTTCATTTCTTAGTTTAAAAAACGTTTTTTCTGTAGTTTTTATTGATCATCGGTTTTTCCAATGTACAGCCATTTGACAGTAATGCACTTAGACCAAGCATTGGAGTAACTACATTAGTTTTTGCAAAAGGCCATGGTTACATAGTAAACTTGTCTGATAACTTAATGAAAGGTGAACATAGTGTCTCTTGTACCATTGTGATCTCACAAAGCATGGAATTTCTCAATGCACCCAAAACATATGACAGGGCAGCAACCATTAAAAACCATATTTAAATAGCACTAAAATTAGAAAACTATTAGGTCCATATCATTGCAGTAGTTATGGAAAGGAATAAAACATATATTCCCATTTCCCAGAAAATTATATAATACTCCAAAGGAATCAGCATGGCTCAATAGCAACTGAGAGAAGTTAAGGGGAAAAAATAACGCAAAATACATTCACTACGTACTAATTATTCGAGCACTGCCAAGAAGATGATGATACAAGCAATATAAAGCTTGAAATAGATTAATACCCTTGGCCATCCCTTTAATCTGATACGATCTTTACCTCCATAAGCTTTTGTCAACTTTAGTAGTCACCAGAGTCATTCATTGCAGATAATTCCTTGTACCTAGCTCCTATAAAATGAATCCATTGCCCGGTATAGTTCATCTTAACTAATTACTTGTTCAAATGGCGCCAAAAAAGAAAAAGAAAAAGAAAGGTTACTGAAACTCATAGGTTAATAAGGAATGCTTTTAGTTTACTGTGGAGTTTATAAGTAACAAGTATAGATGAAAGCTACCAAACATATATAAAGAAAAAGTCAATTAAACTTGATCAGGCAATGAACTCGGTCGTCATTGGTTTATTATATTCAATGGATGATCACCATCAGCAATTGTTTTTTTAATTAGATTATTATCTGTTTGTGGTCAGAAGCAGATTCAAATTGAGCATCTCTCTTTTTCTCTGTGCTTCATCATGTTACCAATGTCAAGTCAATCCTTGTCCAATTTGTTATTTAAACTCATGGCTTGTTAAAGCCATAGACAATAGTCCAAGCTTATTATATAGTTCAAATGGAAACTTACTGTCTGTGGCAAGAACAGGATAAAGAGAAACAAGCACTTTAAAAAGTGGCTAGAAAGGACCTGTCAGTAATAGTTGGTTTTGCCCAATAAGAGCTGCTTGTTTAACTTCTCTAAAAGATGTCAAGCTCATGCTTTTACTTTACAAAGAAAAGCAGAAAAAGGGAAAGGAGAAAGAACAAAAGGAAGAAGGCCATTTTAGATGGTGACTTGAGTTGGGAAACTCAAGAAAGAAAGCAAAGGGAAAAGAAGAGAAACAGAAAAGTCACCTTACCATAAAAACAATTTGCAGATATTTCGAGAATCGAGTACCATTATGTCTCAAGAATTATCTCGTAAACGATCCAATTATTCTCGTACAGTTCCTTCTAAATCGTCTTATTATTAACAAATATGTTTGAATCGTGTCATCTTGTGATTATAAAAGAGCAATTTGTATCACTTACTCTAAACTCTCCCCTCAAATATTACTGTTTAAATAATTATAGTTCTGGGACATCTAACATAATCTATATTTGTGGTGCAGACTAGCCGATAAAGATGTGTTTTATTCAACTCAAAATCATATCCCATATAGAAAACATACTTGGAGAGATTGAAAATGAAAGGAAAGAAAAGAGATAAAAGATAACACCAAAACTAATGACATCTATTGTAGTTTATTCCACACTGATGATTAGACAAGAAGACAAGTTTGAGGGCTCCTGTTTCACCATCCAATCATTGGAGAAAGTCTTAAGCGGCTTCATCTCACCTTTTTTTTTTAATATAAAATTCTTTGTTAATTTTTTATTTTTTCGTTCTTACTAAATAATATATAGCCCTTGTTGGGGGTGTTTTCCATTCATTGTGATCGAAGATTTTGCGCCCTACCTTGTCTGCATGTATTTCCGAAACATCTCGTTTTGCCTATATGTATAAGAAGCATTCATAGAGGAAGAACAAAGCTTCCACAGGGCAGATTATGGAGTGCGTTACATGTGTTTTGCAGTGTACTTATTCCAACTTTTGCCATGAACTCTGTTAAATCCAAAGGATGTAATGGTTTCGCAAACTTACAGATTTTTCCCAGTCGTTTCTAGCACAAACAAAATCAAAAAGATTAAACGCATCAAAATTAATCAATACTGAAATTTGTTAATACAGTTTGGTACACTTTACTTACGTCTGTGACACCCTCATCTAACTTAATACTTTCACCAAAAGACAACGATAGTTTTATATAAGACTTTACTAAGCTGACACTACTTAATCCTTGACACTATCCCTTCGTCCTCACTACCCGTGAAAGTAATTCACATTTAATAACACGACCGACTCGTGTCAATCTTAACAGAAATTTTTTTAATAATCTTTTAATGAAAGAACAATAAATGAATAACTCAAGTGAATAAATAACCAAGAACAAAAACAGAGAACACTTGAGATATAAAAGAAGAACAATTCTGGTTGGTTCTGTTAGATATATGGTAATATATCTTCTGATTTTGTTTTGACATATTTATTATTAATTGGATCTATAAGATATTAATTAGATGATGATAGCTAATCATATATTTTTATTTGACGTGGATTCAAAAATAAAAAAGCTATCTTGGATAATATTTTAGATGTGATAGAACTATATCTTGACTAGATATTTGGTTGATTATGTGATATGGCTGAAGGGTATTGTTGGAAGTTTTTTTTGTGATTTCAGTTGATATACGTAAAAGAAGAGGAAAAAGGGATATAGTCGTATGTTTATGTTTGTGAATTAAGTGACCTTATGGAGAATATACGATAGTGGGTTTTTGGTGTGCAAAGAAAACAACCTACGACTATGTGTGAGTTAAAAAGGAATTACACCTACGGCTGATGTGTTCTCAGGTGAGAGTGTGAGTGTCCTGTGGGCTGCTTTTTTTAATCCTCAATTGTAAACTTGTAATACAGTATAATTTTAACTTAAATATGATCAAAATAAGATATGAACTGACCATCAGTAGATGTTCTTAATTCATTCATTGTAACAAACGCATTTTTTTTTCTAAATCATATTTTCAAGTTCATTATAATCAAGATCAGGCAATGGTTTTATCATTCATTCATGTATTCCTTTAAATGCTAGATGTTTCTATCATTCATGTATTCCTTTAAATGCTTTAAATTCACTGTATTTTCAAGAAATAATTGATGCTACAACAGCAATAGCATATATTGTTTTGCTATTAAATGACATTTAAAACGAGGTGTAAGTGTCGATGAGTCTTGACTCCTAACTCCAATTAATGTTTCCAATACATTACATTTCTTTCTCTTTTTACAACATAATAACCTTATTTATAATTCAAAAGCATTCACCATGACAGTGAATTGTTCACCTCTCTATCTAAATTATTACATAAAGGATCTGTTTCTTCTTCTCTATTTATCATAAAATTCCATACTAAAAGATACTTTCTTTTAGGTGAAATGGTTAGGAAATATGTACATTCGGTGCATCAATCTAGCTATTGACAGAGATTGAATATTTTTGGTTTGCTTGGTGATCAAATCTCAGTAGCTTAAAAAAAAGGAATTGGAAACAATCTACAAGAGTTCAAGCCATATCTCCTATCAGTGTTTTGATTTCTTATCAATAAAAGATGACAACACATGACATCTAAGCAGAATCGCTAATCGATGCCCAATGGGTGCTCCAACCATTGTATTACTGCTGCTGCTCTGAGTCAGCGGCTTCTTTGTTGTTGTCCTTGAACCATAAAGTGCTTCATGCTCTGCAGCAAACTGTTCTTGCAGACGTTTCTGCTTCTACAGAAGTGATGACACTTAAGTTAGTTTTGTCATCAAAACCTGATGTTCTAGAACCATGCTTAATTAGGTAAAAAGAAGGCTAAAACTATTGGAAAACGACAAATATATGAGCTAGATCATTTGCACTATAGTGTTTAAGTAACAAAACCATAGTGCTAGTAAAGTTCTTGACTAGTCTTTTAGGCTCAATTAGTTGTATGGAGCAACGAATTGATTGTTTCCAGGCCACTAAACCAACTTTTTTAAGTAAAGCATGATAGAGAACATAGTTTTGCTATGATCTGTTATGTCATAAATTGCTTCTATAGTCCAATCAAGTCACAGATTATTTAACAGACTAGACTACTGGTTGAGATCCTAAGCATTTGAAGATAGGCAAGTAGCCAACACTGCCCTTCTCTGTAAACTTGGGTGCTTTGCTTGATTAAAATCAACCAAAACCAGTTCTAAAGAATATTGAGTCCTCATTCTTACTACTGATATGTAAGAAATGCCAAACAGTCAAAAATAAGATTTACCTAAGATCGTCGCTTCTCCTCTTCCCTCCGCAGCCTAGACAGGTTGTATTCTTCTAAGGAATGCAAGAGAGGAGCCTGGACATCAGAAACAAATAACACACCCGCAAATACTTAGATATTACTAACTTCAAAATTAACCAGGGGATTTGAGGAATCACCTTGTCATACAAGAAGGGGACTCCTTTTTTTGATTCCCAGGCTTTAATTTTTGCAGTCAAATTTTCTACAATAGCTACACAACCATAGTTATGAAAGTTAGACCAACACATTTAGAACAATGAAAACATAACAAGTACATAAAATTCTTTCTACAATTTTCTACTCTTCATAGACGATTCACTGATGTGTTCAATATTTGTTTAAATATAACATGTTATCCAAGTTACTCCAAAAATTGAGCTTAATCACTCATCCTCTTTTGGACATTAC
>JANZXP010000005.1:7913154-7945020 GCA_027576715.1 Erythroxylum flavicans
ATAAGCTTGCATTCTTAATATCATAGATGCAGCCACCTCTTTTAACTATGTCGCAACCTAACAATTCTACAACTAATAATGCACACAACTATCACTTCTCCTTGGATTAAAAGGTGGAGATTCGAAGTTTCTCTCTTAAAAACATAAACATACTTCTAAGAGGAGTTTTACTGGAAATATTTATTAATTAATTTTTATTCTTTCAATACTTTAACATATTACATAATCCTTTCGAAGATCTCTTATAGGGAATAATTTTATACTAAAATGTTCAATTTTTCTATGGAAAACTAAATTATTATAAGTAATTATAGTTGTCTTGTTATTTATCATCATGTTTATCCTCATCTTTGGCTCAAAGTGTAAATCAAATAAAAATTTTCTTAATTATAGGATGTTATTAAGAACTGCTTTGGATGTTATAAACTCTACTTCAGTTATTGATTGTGTAATACTTTCTTATTTTTTGAACACCAAGTTAATAGCTATGATCCAAAAAATTGAAGCACTATCTTGAGATATTTTCATGTCATTTAAAAACCTTGCTTAATCTCTATAAGAGTAAATTTGCAATAAAAAATTTTGTGATGAACAAAATTTGATACCATAACTTAAGGCACCTTAAACATATCTTAGAACTCTTTTTGCTACTTTAAAATGAAACCTATCTGCATATTTCATAAATCTTGAAAGTGCATTTACAACATACAAGATATTTTGTCTTGCTACTACAAGATACATTAAGTAACCAATTATATTTTTATAAAGTATTTCACCCATTGTTCTGTTCCATCATCTTTGCACATGTTCTCCTTTTGACACAAATAAGTACTCATGTTTTTGTAATTCTCTATGTTGAATTTCTTTAAGATGTTTTTTGCACACTATCTGTGATAGATGAGAATCTCATCCCTTTTCTAATATCCAATTAAGTAATATATTTTTTTAAGGTCTATCATCTTAAAGACTTGCATCTCATCTTTTATCAGTCGCTGAATAATTTTAACATTGCTACCTATAATCAAGAGATCATCAACAAATATAGAGATTATAATAAAGTTAGCTTGATCACTATAAAATGGATATGCTAATACTTTTAATAGAATCTAGTTTCAATAAATACTCATTAATCTTAGTGTACTAAGTTTTTGATGATTATTTCAAGTTATACAAAGCTTTCTTTAGTAGATAGACCTTATTATCATGCCCATTTATATCAAAGCATTCAGGTTGATCAATATATATTTCTTCTTTAAAAAATCTATTTAAGAATACTGATTTGGCATCAAGTTGACACATTTATATCCTTTCTGTACTATAAATGACTAACAACAACCTGAAAGTGTCTAGCCTAACAAAATGAGCAAATATATCAAAGAAATCTATTCCAAAAAATTGAACATACACTTTTACCATTAACTATTCATTATGCTTAGTGATGTGCAATTTTCATTTAACTTTATTTTAAACATCTACTTGACTCTAATAACTTTTTTAAATTTAGGACTTGCAACTAGTTCCTAAATCCTTTTTTAATCTTAGAAAATTCTTCTTCTATTGTTGTCCTCCATTTGGGATGTTTTGCTTGCTTCCTAATACTCTATTAATTGGTTCAAGAAAAAATATTTCATTTATGATAAACGTTAGAAAGTGCTTATAGAAGGTAAATAACCTAAGTCATATTTATTTTATAGAGGATTAAAAATCAATTTCTTTTCTACATTACTCCAATTTCATTGTCATTATCTATAAAATGCATATCCCTACTTATCAAAATTTTCCTTGTGCGAGGTCGAAAAGCTCTGTAAGCTTTAAATGTTGATTTATATCCTTAAAATTGTAAGGTTTAACTTTTTTATCTAGCATGTCTCTTTTTATTTATGACGCATAAGTAAACATAAGCATCCAAAAACTTTAAAAGTTTTCAATAAGGTTTTGTAATCATATCAAATCTCAGAAGGAGCCTTCTCATTTACCTTAGTAAGAAGTTTGTTTAGAAAAAAACTAAAGTATTTACAACTCCATCAAACACTCCTTAGGTAACCCTTTCGTACGAAGTATACATCTAAAATTTTCATCATCATTATATTCTTTCTTTCATTGACTACATTATGTTGAAGAGTGTATAGAGCTATAAATGGATGCTCAATCAATGTCTTCTCACAAAATAGATTGAATTGTTTTGAAGTGCACTCTATACCATTATTGGACCTCAAAAGTTAGATCTTGCTACCACTTTAGTTCTTAATTCAGTGCTTGAATCTTCAAAACTCACCTACAACCTTTGGTTTGAACATAAGAAAATAAATATAGCATATTATGGTAAAATCATCTATAAATGCAATATAACATTTTTCTCCCTTTAAATAATGGAGTCCTTTGAAATCTAGCTAAATTTATGTAAATTAGTCTAAGTCTCTTAATTACTCTTAAAACTGTTTGTTTGAAGGGTAGTCTTATATGTTTGCCATATTGATAAGCACTGTACTTGGTAATTCAGACTCTAAATGTGATAAATCTTGAACCAACTCCTTCCTTTACATGTTCAACATACTAACGTTAGGAAAATGACCTAGTCTCTTATACCAGATCTCTGCGTTGCTTATAATAATGGGATAAGTTACTTGCTCTTACTTTATTAGATCATGTGATAAGCTTTTTCCTCTCATTTTGATTATAAAGACTTCCTTATCATTGTTATATTTGATCAAACATTGCTTATTTTAAAAAATGACTTAAAACTCCTTTTCAATTAATTTTCCCATACTTAATAATTTTTAGTTAATATTATGTACATATAAAACATTAATAATTAATTTTATAGCAAAAGGGTCAAATTGGACCTTAAGATTTTCATCAAAGTTTAATTTGAACCTAAATGTTTCAAAACATTCAAATTAAATCCTAACATTTATCACTCGTTTAAAATAACCCCTAAGTTAATAAAAAACAAATTGTCCCATTAAAACTTTTTTATTTTTTATGGACCTGATAAACGTTTAATAGACTATGTTTATGTCCTTATTTAGTGTGTTTTTCTTATTATTTGAGAGTTTTATGTTGCTTTTAGTGCTTATTTTGTTTCTAGTTTGCTTTTAGGTTTCAGTTGAATTAATAGATCAAAAGGAGAGAACGTTAGGAGAAATCAGGGTAAAAAAGAAAGAATTAGAACTATTTTAGAGAGACATGCTTATGTAATGAAGACCTGCCTATGTAAGTAACATACATGGTCGTTTAAGGGACCGTATAAGTCATTGAGAACATGTAAAGCTTTTAAAACATTTGTTTGACTGTGTAAAGATGGACACGCCTGTATAAGTAATTTGTATGATCGTGTCCTATAATCGTGTAAGCTCTTAAAAATATGTATATGTGCAATTCTTAAAGTGTTTTTAAGGCACACGATCAATCACACGTGTGAGTGATCGTGTATACTCTAGAAACCTTGATTTTGCACTATAAAAGGTAAATATGAAAAGGAGACATGTGAGCAGTAGTTAAAGTCAGAGTTATAGGAAAAGTTAGGGTTTGAGACACAAGTATGCACCTAGAATAGTGGAAACTTGAAGATCACTTTAGAGATTTGACAGAGAACAACTTTCCATCGAAGTTTTCAAGGGGATTATATATATATATATATATTCTTTTTTTTCAATTATTCTTCTGAATTTTTATGTTTGTTTTGTTTTCTATGTTTATAAACTAAGTTTGTTTAGTGTCTAAGTATAATGAACCCTAAGTTAGACTGGATAATTTGATTTGATATTTTATTTAATGAAATTTGAGTTGTTCATTCATTGTGATTCAATTATGTGCTTAAAGTTTTAAATTAATATGTCTATGATATTAGTTTAATGTATGATTTTATATGATTGACATTGAGAAATCCTTTTATTCAACCTTTTATATGAATAGATCTACCATAATTGGAAGATGTTACATGCAAATCTAGAGTAGTCGATCTAAATCCTCTTGATTAGGATCAAACCTAATACTAAAATTCAAGAATTGATTAATGCAATCTTAGGAATGTTATCTACAAAAATGTTTCAGTTAAAGATTATCTATTCATAGTCTTGAGAAAAATATTAACATAAGATAGGAATTTTCACATTCCAATGATCAATCATAAATTGCATAGTAAAGGGTTAACACCTAAGAAATCTTAGGGGGATTCATTACCTAGGTACTAATTATTTGATATTGATTAATCTTAGTTTTATCTGTGTTTTAGTTTATTATTGAGTTAAATTTTAGTTTATTTTAGTTTTAATTAAATCATCATCCTATTTATTAGTTAGATAATAGAAAAAAAGGTTATTACTAGTACTTGTAGTCCTTATAGATCATCACTCGATACTCACTGTTACTATACAGTCTATACTATAGTTTAGATGCACTTACCTGTGAGATCTATAGTGTAGAGATAACATCATATCAAGTTTTTGGAATCATTAACTAGGACTAGAATATTAGGAATTATTCTAGCCATTATTTCTTATTTTATTTCTTTTTACGTATTGTTTAAAATTTGTTAACTTATTTATTGACTAATTGGTTTTGTCACCTCTATAAGTCTTTGGGTTAGTTTGTGACTTGAGAAAATCTGTCACACCTAGTTGACGAAGATCTAGAAATTAAGAAGATAACTCATATAAATCTTCAAAAGACCTTACTACGAGAGTTCAAGTTAGATTAATAAACAAAGGACTTATAAGGTTAGATTGAGGCTGAAGGATCAAAAACATAGCAGACCAACCAAGGTCTATGTTTAATTATATTAAGCCATATTTAATGGGGATGGAGTCTAGTATTATGAAACCTATTGTCACTGCCAACAACTTCAAGATTAAATTGAACATTAGTCATATAGTATAGTTGTATATCTAGTTCAACAGGGTTTGAGATTAAGACCCCAATGCACACATCAATAATTTTTTGGAAATTTATGACATATGAGGTTAATGATTCCACTAATGATATGATCAAACTAAGGTTTTTTCCATTCTCACTAAGGAATCAGGTGAAGCAATGGCTAAATTATCTGCCTAAGAGAATTATCACTACATGAAACTAGATGGTAGAGAAGTTTCTTCTGACGTACTTCCTGTTAGCTGAGATTGTCAAACTGAGGAATAACATATCTTTTTATTCTCAAATCAATTTAGTGACTCTATACGAAATGTAGAAGAGATTCAATAAGATGTTAAGGAAGTGATCATATTATGGTTTACCATCATAGATGTAGATTCAAAACTTTAACAATGGGCTCAACCAAACAACTTGGCTAATGATTGATGCAACAACTGAGGGAACAATGACTAATAAAATACCAAAAATGTCCCATGATCTCATCAAAGATATGACCATGAACAATTACTAATGGTGTTCTTCTCGAGAAAAGCCTAGTAAACTAGTAGGAGTATATAACGTAGATGCAGTTACAGTATTTGTAGGCCAGGTTGAAACTTTGAGCGAGAAATTAGATGGATTAACTATGAATCCTCAATTATTATAAGTGATGCAGTGTGGTGTGTGCAGGCTAGGACGTATAAGTCAAGAATGTCAAGCACTATAGACCACGGTAAAGCTCAAGGATGTGGATTACATAAGGAATGCCCCTAGACCCTAAAATAATTCGTATAGAAATATATACAATCAGGATGGAGGAATCACCCAAATTTCTCTTAGGAAAATCAACAGCAGCTAAGAAACCCTCCACCAGTATTTCAGCAACACTTACCTCAAGAAAAAAGGTCAAGATTGAAAGATGTAATAACCAAATTTATTCAAAATTTAAAGGCAAGATTTTAAGCCACCAAAACTTTATTAAAAAATCAAGATGCTTCTATACATAACTTGGAAAGTTAGATTGGGAAGTTAGTTTTTGAAAGATAACAAAGGAGTTTACTTAGTAGCATTGATACAAGTCTTAAAGAATATGTGAAGAGAGTCACCTTAAGAGCGAAAGGAAGTGAAAGCTAATAACAAGACCCAAGGTAAGGAGGAGAATGATTAAAAGAGTCAAGAGAATGATAAAAATCTAGAACATCCTCTAAAAGTTAAGGAATTCTAACCTACCATGCTATACCCTGCTAAGTTGAAGAAAGATCACATAGATGAGCAATTTGGTAAATTCCATGAACCTAGTAAGAAACTTCATATTAACTTACCTTTTGTTAAGGCTCATTTTAAATGCTAAATTATGCAAAATTTTTGAAGGAGTTTGCTACTAATAAGAGGAAGCTGGTGGAATTAACATGGTAAGATTAAGTAAGGAATGTTTGACAATTCTACAAAACAAATTACCCAAGAAGCTAAAAGATCCAAGGAGCTTTACTATCCCTTATTCAATTGGTAATTTATTATTGGAAAGAGATTTGGCTGAATTGGAAGCTAGCATGATACCTTATAAATTATTCAAGAAACAAGGGTTAAGGGAACTATAACCCACTAGGATGAGCATTTAATTTATCAATAGATCTGTTAAATACCCTAAGGGTATTATTAATAATGTACTCATTAAAGTGGATAAGTAAGTTTTCCTAGTAGATTTTGTGATCTTTAATATGGATAAAGACGTAAAGGTACTTTAGATTGTAAGTTGACCTTTCTTAACCACTATTAGAGTTATTATTGATGTTAATGATGACAAACTAGTCCTTAAGGTAGGTAAAGAAAAGGTTGCCTTTTATAATGTCATAAGACATCCCCTTGAATATGATGATCCTTGTTATTTTATTGATACAAATAATTTTACAATTTCAGACATTATGCAGAATTTTGTTTTTAAAAATGCACTGGAGTTGTCTCTTATTTAAGGTGAGGAGGAAGGTACGGATAACCCCCATAAATAAAGGACAAGTAATCATTTAACCTATGACAAGGAAAAAAGAGTTTAAAGAGATCGGCAGAAGTAAAAAGAAGAGTTTGAAACCCTTTATTGAAGAACCACTAGAGTTGGTGTTAAGGAAGCTACCTAATCATTTGGAATACGCATTCTTTGAGAAGAATTCAAAACCTGTTATGATTATTGCATCAACTATATATACAAATCAAAAAGAAAAGTTGTTAAACATGCTCGAAGAGTATAAAAGGGAAATTGCTGAGAAAATTTTTAACATTCGAGGAATTAGACCTTCCTTACTTAGAAGATTCTAACGGAGGAGAACTTCAAGCTTGTTGTACTAAATAAGGGACGAATGATGGTAATACCCAATGAAAAGAACGAATTGATTTTTATGAGAATCATTATTGGGTGGAGAGTGTGCATCGATTATAAGAAACTGATTGATGTTACTCAAAAAAGTCACTTTTCTTTACCTTTCATAGACTAAATGTTGGAGCGGTTAGTCAAATACATGTACTATTATTTCTTAACTTTCAAGCTACTTCTGGATTCCAATTACCTCAAAAGATCAGTAGAAAACAATGTTCACATATCTTTATGGTATGTTCTCTTACAGGAGGATGTCCTTTTGGATATGCAATGCACCTGCTACATTTTAGAGGTATATAATGGCTATATTTGAGGATCTAGTCAAGGATATAATGGAGATATTTATGGATTATTTTTTCTATTTTTAACAATTCTTTTGATTTATGAATCCATATTTTAGAAAGAGTACTGGAGAGGTGTGAGGAAGCAATTTTGGTGCTAAATTAGGAAAAAAATTTATTTTATGGTACATAAGGGCATTTTTTAGGCTATAAAATACATGGGCATTAGGTAGACAAAGATAAAATTGAAACTATAGAGAAACTACCATCCCTACTTTGGTTAACGCTATTAGAAGTTTTTTAGAGAATGCAAGCTTTTATAAAAGGTTTAATAAGGATTTTTCTAAAATTGTTAGGCCTTTAACTAAGTTATTAGTAAAAGTTGCGCTTTTAACTTTGCTCAGGAGTGTTTAGATGCCTTAACATTCTTAAGGAAAAATTAACGAACGTCTTGATCATGGTTACACAAGATTGGAATTTATCTTTTGAGTTAATATATGATGCAAGTGATTTTGTAGTAGGTGCAATACTTAGATAATGAAAGGACAAGCATTTTCAACCAATTTACTACACTAGTAGGACTTTGACGAATGCCCAGGAGAATTATACTATGACAGAGAAATAATTGCTAGTAGTGGTTTTTAAAGTCAATAAATTTAGACCATATCTAATCTTGTCTAAAGTTGTTATTTATGCTAACCAATCTACATTAAGACACTAAATAGTCCAGATGTTAAACCTAGATTAATTAGATTGATTTTGTTGTTGCAGGAATTTGATTTAAAGAATAAGAAAGGAGCTAAAAACTTGGCCGCAGACCATCTATCTCACCTTGAAAAACCTAAATTTGGAGGAGCTAAAAAAAGAGGACATTGATGATTCGTTCCCAGAAGAGTGCCTTTATAATTTGGAAGAGGTAAGTGATTATGAAACCCCTTGGTTTACAAATATTACAAATTATTTAATAGCTAAGATCTTACCAAAAGGTCTTTCCTATTAGCAAAAGAAGGAATTATTTATTGATTTGAAACACTATTTTTGGGAAGATTCATATTTGTTTCGTGTTTGTGCAAAACAAATAGTGAGAAAATGTATATATCGCTTTGAGGAGAGTGGAAGATCCTAGTACATTGCTATGTCGGACTAGCCGGAGGGAACCATAGTGCAAATAAGATGGCCCGGAAAATTCTTGAGTCAATTTTTTATTAGCCTTCAATTTTTAGGATACCCAAAAGGTATGTAGCTTTATATGACAAATGCCAATGATCAAGTAATATCTCTTACTGAGAGGAGATACCTTAAGATTTCATTCTTGTTTGCAAAGTATTTTATTTTTGGGGAATTGATTTCATGGGTCAACTTTTAGCTTCGTTTAGTTATAGATACATCCTGGTGGCTGTTGCCTATGTTTCTCCATAGGTTGAAGTTTAAACTTTACCCATAAATGGCTTTAGGGTTGTTATGAATTCTTGAAAAAACTTGTTTTTATGCTCTGGTATACATGGAGCAATCGTTAATGATAGGGCACATATTTTTATAATGCACAATCCAAAAAGGTATTTAAAAAAAGTATTGAATCATACATATAATTGCCAACCCATATCACCCTCAAACTAGTGGCAAATTTAGGTAGCTAATGGGGACTTAAAACAAATTCTAGAAAAGACTATTGAGCACTAGAGGAAATATTGGTCAATTAAGTTAGATGATACTCTATGGGCCTATAACATGACGTATGAAACACTGATTGACACTACACCTTATAGGCCTATTTATGGAAAAGCAAGTAATTAGAACATAAGGCATATTGGGCCATTAAGCTTAAAAATTTTGGTATTTAGCTTGCAAGTAATAAGAGGAAGTTGCAAGTTAATGAATTGGAATAATGGCGATTGATGGCCTACAAGAACTCCAAATGTATAAGGAGAGGATCAACAAATATCATGACCAGAGGATCAAACAATCCAAGTAATTCAAGGAGATAAATCAAGTTCTTTTACAAAATCATCACCTAATATTGTTCCTGATAAAGCTTAAATTAAGATGGTCTTAACCTTTTATTGTGGTGAAAGTATTTCCATACAAAGCAATCGAGGTAAGTCATCCTCATAAAGTAACTTCTAAGTGAATGGCCATTGTTTGAAACTATATCTTGGAGGTAAACTTGATAGTAGTACAAAGGAAATTAATCTAACAAAATCACCTTAAAATATGCATAGGTACATCTAACTAAGGATGTTACACAAGCGCTACTTTGGCGACAGACTAAAAATTAGGACATTTTTAATGATTTGATTCTTTCATTTTGTTTTGTTTTCTTGTGAGTTTAGTTTTAAGATTTCATTGATTTTTGGTGTATTTCGTGTTGAGTTATTGAGCATCTTTATTATTTTGCCTACTTTTTGTGTTTATGATATATTTTATTTAATTATCTTAAGTTTGAGTGAAAATTTTTAAAGTTTTTAGGAATTTTAAGTTGTAGATAATCATGTACATGCCCGTGTACATAAAAATCACATTTCTTCATGTTTTACATGATTTCAGTGACCTACACAGTTACTGGACACGACCATATACATCCTTGAAATTTTTAAAAATTTGCACCCATGGCCACAAAGAGTTACAAAGGCATAGGGCACACCTGTATAGTTCAAAATTTTGGAACATATCAACTTACACACTCGTGTCATAAGTCACACATTTACAATGACTTACATGATTTGTGTAACTGACCATGTAAGTTCACTATCCCTTTTAAAACCATAGTTATTCTTCTTCTTTCTCATTTTTGTCCCTCTTCTGTCACTTCTCTTGTAACACCCCACTTTCATAGAGTATATACCCGAACATCCAGAGGACATTCAAGAACATATCCTATGAAAATGACATTTTAGAGCAATCACATTCACTTATTATGGCATCTTACAAAAAAGAAGTAATCAAAAGATCAACTGTTCCCATTAATTTCATAAACATAACATTCACTGTAACATTAAACTTCATTAAACAAATTTTTACATCATCACAAGCATCTGAGAGTTTACTACTCTTTTTACAAAAAGTTCTCCATGAAATGAGAACTACATAAACAGAATCTACTACTCCTCACATGTTAGCTGACCAGAACTTTGAGCTATTTCTTCATTCCAAAATTGACAGAAGTAGGCTTCTACTAGTTTGCCTTAAGAGCTAGGTCTTCCTCGTACCTGAAAATCAACATTTCAATTTTTGGTGAATTTGCAAACTCAATGAGTGAACCATCATCGATATGCTCACTTATATCATAACACAACATCTCAAATACAAACCAAATTCACAGTATACCTCATCTTAACAATACAGCATAAATTTCAAACATTGCATATAATCTTTTCAGAATAATTTAATCATCTTTCTCAATCAATCATATTATCAAATGTACACAAACATTACATATCATCATATCAATATAATTCAATAATTGTCCACAATCAGTCATATAGTACATTTGAAAATATAATTGCAAATGCATATGCACATATGATTCCACTTTCATTTTTACTTTAATGTGACTGAGTGCCTATTTACTGTCTCGTATCCCTTGTTGATACCGAGCTTATTTCACATTTTGTCCCGTACCTATTGTAGATACCAGGCTCATTAATTACTGAGCCTGTGGCTCTTTATGTACATTTCTGAGCTTTAAGTTGTTTTCAAACTAGCCACTCCGGTCACAACTCCTTTATCTGATCATGTATAACAATGGAATGAAATGCATCATTTCACAAATAAGCTTTCATTCATCATGTACAATCACTTTCACATATTCATCGAATCTAAGTCCAGCATTCAACATTTTTGTTGAGTACACTTATTTCTTTCAGATTCATATTCTATTGTGAATCACTTCCAGTGTAATCTCAATTATCAAACTCTTAGGACCATTAATGTCTGAAATTATCACATTCACATAAATATTAGTTCAATAATTGAAATTTAAGCAAATACAATCAATCCTAGTAAGAAACATCAAGGTTTCTCACAGTATGCTCCAGATTAGCTATTGCCTGGATGATCCGGCAATGTCTGGATACTGGTGTTTGACTTGTGCATCTAAAATCATACAATTTTATCTCAAAACATCAAGGTAACCTCTCCCTCCAAGCAAGCAAGATCAACACAACTCCAAGGTGAAAATGAGCTAGTTTTTGACAGCAAGATGAAGGTAATATTAAGCTAGTTTTCTTGGTTGTTTTGTGAAGGATAAAAGTATGGTTTTTGGTGTAGAAATTTAGCTAGGGTTAACTACAATTCAGAGAGAAGAGATTAATGCAAGTTAAGGTGGAGAGACAAGAAACTTTGCTGCAGAAACTTACTTCATAAGGATATAGGTGTCTTCATATAACCTAGACATGTGTCATTTGGTATGTAAGCCATCTATCTCTTCCAATAACTGCCATTTATCACCTAGTTTCCAGTCCACTTGTCACTCTATAATTGATCCATTTGTTAATTGATTACTAGTCCATTTGTCACTCATTTAATTATGTCAAATGTCACTCAATTTATAGGCTTAGTCATTCTAATTTTTCATGTATCAATTTATCTTACCATTTGGCATTTTTTCTTAGTCCAAATGTACATATTAATTCATCAATCTCCCAAATAATAACAATTAATTCCAAATTACTAATTGAAATCCAATTAAACCAAAATTTAAGATATAACAATTCACAATTCACATCATGTTCATTTTACATCTTTCATATACCAGAATATGTCAAGTGAGTGCATATACCATTTTTGCAATGTGTACCAAATTCATAATTTATGTATGTATGCTAATGATATACATGTGAATGAAATGCTCTCAATGTTATTACTCATATGCAATGGTCCAGGCTTCTAACCCTTAGTATATTTTGGAAACTGGGATATTACTTCTCTGGTACACCCCCTACAACCTAGCCCAACCATTTCAAATGATTTTACGATGCCCAAATTAAATAATTCTTGCATCTTGCATTAATTACACTTAGATTTGTGGGTATTTTCATAATTCTAGGATTTATTCTTCATTCAGTGTGCTAGGTTTCACAATTACTTCAATTTAAGGTATTTCTCCTAATTTTCTTCCACTTTTTTGCAATTATAAGCTAAATTTCATTCTTTACCCTATTAACTATTATATTTATTTGATGAATTGCATTTTGATTAGATGAAATTCGAATTTGGAATTGTTAATTTTGGCACTCTACGTTATGAATTGTGATAGGTTTTGTTACATAGGTATAAATTGGTGTTTTTTTCCAATTAGTCAATGTTTGTTAGTTTAATTTTATACCCATTTCATATTATGCATGATTTATGGTTTAATTGTGTATGTAATAAAGGTTTAATTGTTTAGTTGCTTAACTTCATTTTAAATTTTAGGAATTACATTTAGTAGTTACATAATTCGTTTAATTTTGTGGGTTAATTGCATATTTAATTTTTTAATTTTGCAATTATTTCAATTTTCTAAATTATTACGTGAATTTTATTATTGTTAGTTTAATTTAATTTTTAATAGTGTATTTTTGCAATTGCATAACATTTGGTTAGTGTACGGATTAATTGTAGAGAAAATTTTCTTTTTCGTATTAATATCATCATATTTTATTTTATTTTAGGTATAATGATAAAAAGAATGGAAGCAGTTTAATATCGAAGGGCAAAGGAGATACCAAGAAAACAATAAAGATCTGAAGGGTCTTCTAGAGACTAGAGAGG
The DNA here is from genome assembly GCA_027576715.1 of Erythroxylum flavicans. Taxonomy (NCBI): domain Eukaryota; kingdom Viridiplantae; phylum Streptophyta; class Magnoliopsida; order Malpighiales; family Erythroxylaceae; genus Erythroxylum; species Erythroxylum flavicans. The sequence continues at coordinate 7,926,406 of JANZXP010000005.1, forward strand.
AGCTTGCCCACCACTAGCTCTAGATATTATCGCACATCCACCGGTGTGACATGAGATGTTGTATTTTAATGTCAGGGCCAAAGAGAAGCAATTCGAGGTGCTTAAAGGAAAAAGTTTTGGGACCAGAAGATGTATAGATTGGGAGGCACTGGAGTAGGTCGGCTTGGCCCAACATGTTTGGTATCTTACCATTGTTGGAACGCGGTCACAATTCTTTAAGATCATAGGGGCCATATATTAGGAACTTACACTCAAGGTGTCCTCTATTAATGGAAAAAGGTCACTACCATTAGGAGAAGGTGATTGAGAAGAGATTAAGAAATGATGCTCCTATCTTGAAGAACCAGTTTGACTTCATGTCAACAAGGTCCATGATAGAAGCGTTACATCTCTTCAGAAGATTAATTTAACATTACAGGAAAAGACAACATAACATACACATGATTTTGGTACGTAGGAAAATCATGTGAAGTCCTGTGACCTATATACGGGTTATTAAGGATACGTATAAAGGTGTAAAGATTAGAATAAAGATGATAAGAGGCAGTACATATCATTTTTTAATCGATATTGGCTACATTAAGGCTCCTCATTGAGCCCATTTTTGTTTACAATTGTGATGGATGAGCTCACTAAGAATATCTAGTAGGATGTGTCTTAATGTATGTTGTTTGATGAAGACATTGATTTAGTGAATTAGACAAAAAGAAGTTGTCAATGTCAAGCTAGAAATTTGGAGAGATATGTTAGAGTTAAACAATTTTAAATTGAGTAAAATTAAGACTAAGTATTTAAAGTGTAACTTCTCAGGTCATAGGGTGGATTTTGATGTGAAGGTAAAGATTAGTTTATAAATTATACTATAGAAAGAATATTTTAAGTATCTAAGATCTTTCATTCAAAGCAATAGAGAGATCGATGTAGACAAAATTCACTGTATGAGATGAAGGTGACGTAAATGAAGAAGTGCATCAAGAGTTTTATGTAATAAAAAGATACCACTCAATTTCAAAGGTAAATTATATTGTTTAGCAATTAGGTCAATCGTGCTCTATAGGGTGGAATGTTGGCCATCAAACAGGTACATAGTCATAAGCTAATGGGGGCGAAGATGAGGATGCTCTGTTGGAGGTGCAATTTTACTAGAAAAGATAAGATCAAGAATGTAATGGTAAGGGACAAATTAAAGGTGGGTAATATAAATGGAAAATTAAAAGAGACAAGGCTTAGGTGATTCAAACATATTAAGAAGAGACACCCTAATGCTTAAATGAGAATATGTGAGAAGATTGTACTTAGCGATTACAAAAGGAGAAAAGAAAGGACTAAGAATAATTGAGGAGAAGTGTTCAAGAATAATATAGCTCTACTAGAAATTACCCCCTCAATAGAAAACTTTCACATACTAGGATAAGGATAAAGGATTTCATATAGAGAGGTTCTTCCGGTTCTCATGGTTCTTTTAAACATTTTCTTTTGAGTCTCTTGTGATCTCATATAAAGAGATCCTTCCTTTTCTCATAGGCCTTTTAAGTATTTTCTTTCTAGTCTTATGTCTTGTATTTAGCCTAAATATTTTCTTACTTACCTTAAGTATTTTCTCGTAATGACTTGTTTGATTTATTTATGTAGTTGTCTTCTTTTATGTTTGCGTGTTTATTTACTTATTTCATCTTTTTTTTTTGCTCTTTACCTTGTGCTATATATATTGTATTATTATTATATTATTTATTTTTCTATTTTTATTTATACATATTTTAGTATTATAACTATTTTATTTTTAATTATTATTATTTTTAATATGTATATGCCTATCTCTCTCTCTCTCTCTCTCTCTCTCTTTTTATGTAGTTCTATCGAAATCGATCCCTCTACTAATTGGACCTCTCTAGACTCTGTGTATCAATGCAACTTGATGTTGTTGTTGTACTAACAACTAGGAAATAATAAACAATTAAACAAAATCTCCTAGAAATTTGATCAAATTGTTGGTTACCGTGTGTGGGATCGGATCCTAACTTGATTTTCTAATACCAAATAACATTATGCAATTTTGAACGCTTCAATACCAACCCTAAAAACATCATTATTATCATCACACCCAATTAAATCTCACGTCAATACGAGATCTAAGGAGATCTGATAATATGTAGCTTTACTCTTATAAAATAAGGAGGCTATTTTCAGTAGACCACTAGCGCTAAAAACATATTCAGCAGCCTTAATGGCATGTGTGCAGTCACTTCTACGCATATCAGCAATTTTATGCATACATTCAACAGGTACTGAAGTACAACTACAAAAGAGTCTGCAAAAATTACGAAACGAAACTAACCAAAAATTTCTGAACTTGACTGAACCTGCCGTTGCTTCGGTAACAGCTTGACATAGAAACTGCAAGGAGGAGACTTGAGAAAAGACGAATCATTTGGGCCTTTTTTAAGGAGGCTGGAGGGCAAGTCCTTGGAGAGGCCTGGATCAAATTCCAAGATTTGTTGATGCGAGTCCATGTTAAGGTTCATTAAATAGATCATATATTATTTTATCAGTTAATAAATAAATAAACCTTATTTATTAGTGAAAAATGAAATCTTTTAGTAGAATGAGCCTGACATAAGGCAGCCAATGGCGCAGGTCCTTTCTCATTCCTGAACTGAATTATATTCAAGTAACATCAAGAAATTAATGGAGATGTATTACAAAAAACAGGAGTAAAATAAACCAAATAATGTTGACGTTTTATGATATTGCTTTAGAAATTGCACTGCAATGACGGGGTTGGTTCCCCCAGATTCTATCTTCGTATTGAATCAAAGAACTAACTTTTCCGCTGCAAAGGTCACCAATCTTGTCTGGTTTCACCTCTCCCTTTCGTGTATAATCTATCTGAATTGTACAATTCTATTCAGTCATCTGTACACTGTTATGTCCGGAACTATGGTTCTCTGAATTCGATTCTGCTTGATATTAGAACTTGAATTCTTGATCATATGACCACGTGAGGAATTGCTTGCAAACCATCCTTCCAGTGCCAATCCAATATGAATCTTATAAATGGTTGGTAATTCCTGCCTGAACTATGCTTTCAAGCTTCCCTATGTTCCAATTCATTTGCTTTGTTGGAATGTGGTTTCAAAGGTCCATCTGAATAATGATACTCTTGCTCATGGTGAACTTGCACCGTCCAAATCACCACCAATAGCACCATGATAATTGCCAGACACACCATTGATGCCCATACAATGTGAGCGTTCCGCTTCAAAGGTCTGCAGTGCTTTGAGATGATCTCCGAAAAGGCATTCTTAATTGTCAGACATTCTACCAGGTTTTCCATTCCAGGATATGCATCTAACAGGTTCTGTAGAGATATTGCATAAGCTGTCAACGTCCTTGAGGTACTCGCAGGTATGAATTGTCCATTATCACATGCTCCATTGCTGGAATCTGAACAAGTAAGCTCCTTCAACACCTATTGAAAGGGAAGGCACAAGACGAGAGCTTGAGGACTTTAGGCCCATTACTGGTAATGCAAAAAATTGACAGCAACTGAAATTGCAGAGATAGTTGCGGATGCATAAATGGGATTATACACTAATGTTCCTATCTTTCCTTGAAATACCTCTGGGATGTCTTTTATTCGGATTGTATTAGCAGGGCAATCATCTGGCTCATATTGGTTGTCTGGAGGTGAAGTGAAGGGATTGCAGATGGAAAAGAATGTGGTGGGTGATCCTTGCATAGCTGATAAGTTTGCATTTATCTGCAGCAGCAGAGAGAAAACACTAGTCGTAATCAATTCGAATTACGAAAGTCTTTCTCCAATTCTGTTATAAATAAGTCAAAAATACCTGATTAACAAGGTTGTAAACCCCTGCCCCAACATTAGACAAGACCGGTTGTGCTGCGAGCAGTTCATCACAGGGAAGGATGGAGGTCAAGCTACTGTTGTATGGATTTTCTTCGAAGTTTTCAAGAGCTGTACATGTATCACTGGAGAAACTGCGAAAGTGTGGTTCTTGTTGGGAATCTTTGTAACTTTGTAGAAGAAATCAGGGAAATGAACATAACACTTACTTATCTAGGAAGAAATATAACCCAAAAAAGAGCCAGCACAGAGCAGTAAGGAACCAACAAAGCACTATTATCCTGCAACATAAGGAAACAATAATAAATGTTGAAAGATAACTCAATGGACATGATAGTTTTCTGTCAAAGAATATTCTGGTAAGGCTACATTTCAATGTTTAGGTTTCTTACAAACGAAGAGCTCTTCGTCTTGACCTCGAGATTCCAATGACTGCAGTAGAAAAAATCCAATATTCAATGAGAATTGCATCAAAAAATCCAATATGACAAAAAGTTGACTGAAAGTGAACTGTTTGGGTGTCAATAAGATGTTAGCTTCTGAAAATATTGTAATTGAACAGGAATGTGCCAATTATATTATGAAAATAAATTGGAAACGTATTTTGTAGGCATAGAAAGACAGACAGAAATGGAAAGGCACCTGAACCAGCAATTAAACCAACCAGGTTCCAGGCAATAACCACTTTGGTCATTATGTACCTACCGTCATCAAAAATACACATGTTGGAAGCCTGAGTAGCAAAATGCATAGGACAAGTGGTAGATGTTCTTTAGAATTTCACCATGCTTGGGTTGAATGATTTCTGGACAATGTTTATATTCGAGAGATGGGTGACAGAAACTTACACTATCTTGAGACCCTCGTCAATCAAGCGACTATTTTTTTTAACTTGTCTATGTATGTTAGCAGCTTCAGCATCTAGCTTTTCGGATATAGATGTGAGGAAATAAGATGCATCGCTAATACTGCTTCCTGATGCACCAAAATTTCCAATGATAGTTTGGTTGGTCGATCCTAGATTGTCTCTTATTCCTTTCATTGCTCGAGTACCATTGTAAATGGTTTCTGAAGCACCGTTTGCAGTGTCAATGATGATGTTGAGAACAGTTTTTGCTTGAGAATTGTACTTTGCATTCCCTCCAAGAACCAGACCAGACGCAGTTCTACACATAGTACTGACAAGTCAACTTTTTCCTTGTATAAACGTCTTCAGGATTCGAAATTGAACTTCAGGGACTTACATTGCCAGGATAGTGAATAACACAGAAAAGAAAATACGCCATATCCATATGTAACGCTGCTTCAAGCAGGGAGATGTATTTTTTAGCTGTCTATTCCTTCTGCTTTTGCAACAACATAGGATTGCTAGAAGAAAGCTTCCATATAGTATGCCAATAAGAAGCCAGACAATCGCAATTGCAAATCCAGAAATTCCTGTAAAAACAGTTGACTGCCAAATGAAAATATGTTATTTTCTAAAATGACGGGTTACCATTTGTATGCCATTCTGGGGATCTCAGAAATAAAACATCGTACGATTCCTCTTACTAGACCCCCATTTGTATGCCTGAAATTAGTAAGCATGATCCTTGCAACATATTATCACAGTATTCTCATTACCTAGTTAACACCAGTTAGTTTGAGCACTCCATACTGGAAAGATTACGAAAGGGATATGATTAATCTTAACTTCCATGGATTGGATAAATGATTACATGTTCTATGCAGAATGTTCCAACTTAATACCATTGATGTTACTTCATACATATTACCCTACTTATAACTCATTAATGACCATAGAGAGAGATAGGCTTACACTCCAGTAATGCTTGTTGGTAAAGTCATAGCCTCCTCTATACTTCTTAAAATTGTCAAGAGGGTCCACTCTCACCGTGTGATCCCACTTTCTACTGGCTTCCGAGGCATTGTCTAGCTTGAGATGATTTGTTCCTATAGTCCAAGCACAAGTTTGAAAACAAAGTCTACTTCCGTTTTGCTAATCTATATACTGTAGTATGTACCAATAAACGAAATAGACATAACTTTAATATATTCCCTTGTGTAGGGATGGAAACCCAAAAAAAAAGTAAGTCCAAATCCAAGTTTAGGTTTAATTTTGTCTAAATAAGAGTGATTGAATTGAATTTTTTCAAAATTTTGACGTATTAAAAAGGTTCAAATTTTTTTGTTAATTTTTCAACTTAAAATCACTTTCAATTTTTATACGAGATATTTTAGATAATATTTGACCTAAAATTAAACCCGACCTTTTTTATTATAAGTCTATATTTTAATTCGATTACTATTAATTTATTTGTGTTTCAATCTTTTTCCAATTTATTGAAATTACATTTTTTATAATATAAAACAGTAGAATTAATAAGTGCCTAACTTATACACATGATAATGCTAATTTCAGTGTCTCACTAACTTTACAACGCCGGTTATTAATGTGATCAAGTTCAAAACATATTAAATTGAAATGGGCATAATAACAAATTTTTCGAAACGAGTCTTTCTATTAGGAATAAAACTACGAACTACTAAATCTTTCTAAACTCCAAATATCATCGAGATTTTTACCGGATTACTGTTGTTGTTGGTGACTACTAACAATTTTGAGCAGATAAGGATGATTTTGTAAAGTTGTCTGAAAGTTGAAAAAAGTCAAAATTAAAAAATGTCTTCCCACTTACCTTAATTTTAAGGTGAAATCTTATTTTCTATTGTACTTAGTGGATAGATTTAATGAAACCTCATTATCGTTCTCTAATTAACTCCTTAAGTACATGAACTTTTATTTGATTTCAACATCAAAAGGTTGAATTTAGTTTTCTGTCATGGTCTCGGCAAGCCTAATACACAAAATATTAGTCTAAATCATAACAAATGATAGTTTCATGTGTTTGGTTTTTCTCCAATTAATTACGACTACTTGGTTTTTCTCCAATTAATTACTACTATTTGGTATCTTATGATTTTTATGTATTGAGAAATGGTTTAAGAGTCAATATAAAAAGAACCAAAAGCTTAAATTATTCTAAAATAGCGTCTCAATAAATATTGTCCACTTTAAAATATTATAATTGATTAAGATATAGATTGTTCTTGATGTTTACTGAAAATTTTTAAAATTTGTAATTTATCTGTAGTTTAAAGTCAACTCCAATATTTTATTTTTAATATTTTCTAAAATCAACAATTAATTAATCACGATTTTCATTTTTTCAATTGATGTTCATCACACAAATTGATTCTATAATGGCATTTCGCATTCCAAAAAGGAAAGTCTAATTTTTCGGATATTCTACAAGTATGCAATAGTTTGTAAAATATAAAAAACCTAATTATGTAGCAAAACATATAGTTGGACACTAAAGATTGGTTTATATGGTGAGATGTCTTTGTTTTTTGCTAACTTACCTGGCAAAGAAGCACTTGAGGAGATTAGTTGTCCTGAGCCTAAGATTAAAACCAAGAGAACAAAGGGCATACTAAGTTGTGTGGAGCCCATACTTATAACCTGTCAAACAAGTAGAACAAGAAAAATAATGAGCTTTGAAAGGAAATTAATGGTTCATGCAAAGCAAATTTGACCAAACCAACCTATCCCATTAGCCACTTTCCCCTCTAACTAAACCCAATGCCAATACCAATATTGTTTCCCACTAGAAAATAAAGATACAAACTAACCCATCAAACAAGTTCATTTGGATTTCAAACTTTTAATCATCAGACAAGTTCCTATAAGCCAGGACTCAGCGCTGGAATTAACTTAAACAATAAAGGAGAAAGAGAGAGGGTATACATATGTATATATATTCCATGGAGGAAAGGCAAAGGAAAAGGGAATTTGTGGCCAAGTGTGAATTGAGAAAAATATGTTCAATTAATTATGTCAGCGGGTGCACTAACTTTTCTAAAAGCTGCCTGTTCTATATCTTTGCAAGAAAAGAATGTTTGATGATCAGCCTACCATGTATGAAGTGAATGAATGTTAATATTCGAAAGGCACAGAAAGATCGATTTGGTCCCTTTAGGACCTTAAACGGCTTGAAGAAGACATCCCGCATTTGTGAAAAAGAAAATAATAATGCAGACTGAATGTTATGACGAATGATCAGCTTATCCGAGAATATGTCGATGAACTATACCGGCGGTGATCATCAGCAGAAAACCACACCAAACAGAAGAAAATCAAGAAATACCGTTATATATCTGATCAGTCAAGTAACCAGAACTTGGAAATTGGTGAACTCTTTCAAAAGTTAAAGGCTTCCCTTCAACAGCTTCCGCAATATTTTTCTCTCTGCAGTTCCAAGAATATCTTCAATCTGTGCTCTGATATATCATCAAAAACCTTTCAAAATTCCAACTCCAGGCTCTCAAAAATCGAAAAGCTTATTTGACTCAATCCTAGAAGTTCGAGTCTCTTTGGACAGGAAAGATGAGCAACTGTATGTAACCCATATCTAGACACGCAGTGACGGTTTGCATGAATAATCATTTAAGACCAAGTTTTGAGTGTTCTCAAAGCCCTTGGAAGGGAGAACTAAAGTCAAGAACTTCAACAGAAGCACCTTAACATTTCCAGTGCCCTTCAAGCAAATCTATTTATACCTTTCACGACAAAGAAAGCAAACTCGTGATAAGGCCACATACCTTAATTTTGCTCATAAAAAACAATTATGTCAAAGCATGCATATACACTGCTTCTACCCTCGTATTAAGGACCGGTCAAGCCGTACGTGTTCAACATTTCCATACATAAGGTGTTGTTAACCAAACCCCACTCCTCCTGGAATCCCACCAACTCCTTAAGCTTTATTCCTTCCATGCATATTAGTTAATTACATACACAAACATATATATTAATTAGGAATCCAATTTTTTCTTCTTTTTATTTCAAATTCTACCAAAAATCCACTTAATTTCTAGGCAAAAGGCATATTTGAGGTCAGTTTTAACGACCACTTGGTAATACGTTCTTTTTGTCGTTTTGATTATAAGTCTTGGATATGCTTTTCTTCCTGTAAGATGTTAATCCAACTACTTCTTACAAAAGCATGTACTTATGTCGGCTTACCCTAATCAACTAATAAACAAAATGAAACATCCCAACAGGATTTTCTTTTTGTATGAAGAAAACAAAGAAGCAACGTTTTTAGGTTTCAATTTCTCTTCTTTCTTCCTTTTGCTTTTATTCATTATTTAACTTCTTAATTTCTTAAAAAAGGGTTCCGTGGTAAGCTGCTGGTCTTCGCTTAAGTAAGGTTCTCGCTTGTGTATGCAGCAGTATTAGATATTTGGTGGTAGTAGTGCTAAGCCGCCTCTTAGGTCAATCATAATAAAGGGTCTAAAGTTAAAGATTTCGTACAAATTAATAAGGTCCTAATCATATATAACCTGAAATCTTTTTTGATAATGACATTATAGAAAGTAAAAACCATAAGTCATTGAAGGTAACTCAATTCAAAGCCATTTCGTACAAAACTGCATCTTCATATAAGGATAAGCTAATTGAATCCATCAACTTCAAGCTACTATAAGCGTATACCTGCGCCTGTGTGTCTGTGTTAAGTACACTTTTTTCTTTTACATGTATCCATATAGTACTAATAATAAACATTACAATTATCGAACTATAAGAACCTTTTGAAGTTGAATTCGAAGATTAATATCGAGGGTTAGCTTATTTTTAAGGGGCCAAAAAGGATTTGGAACGTTGAATTTGAGCTAGAAGGAAGCAAGAAACTGAGGCATAAGAAACGCAGTGTTGGCTTTGTGTCACGTTTTAGCATTACCACATCCACAAACCTCAACTTACCCTCTGATCAATTCCTTGTCGTGTTTTTCTGGGTTTATCTATAGCGTTAGACGTAAACAAATTAACAAAGCCAACATTAATCAAATCAATTAACCAGGAGTATTATATTATCTAAGTAATATGGCACGCCATCATCCACATCAAACAATACAAATGTATTGTTGTTGGAATTTCAATAGGATCCAGCAAAAGGATTTTAATTTTAAATTTAGAAGAGATGAATTTTTGTTGCAAGTGAAAATCTTCCCTTCCTTCTAAGTAATCATTCGTTGATTCATTTTGTTACATTGGATAATAAATCATTGCATTTTAATTGTTTAAACAAAAACTTAATTCAATTTTTTTATATTAAAAATATAGTTTTGGAACAACCGATAAAGTTGCTCCTATAAGATTACAAGTTCCAATAAGTTGCATACATTATGACCATTTCTAAACTCCCGCAAAGGCGAAAGCCTTGTGCAATAGTACGTTGATTTTATTAAAAATATTTATATTTTGTTTTTGCTACAATAAAATTGTTTTTATCTGCAAATGACTCAAATCATTCAGCTCCTGAAGATTTAATTTTAACAGCCCTCGACGCCTGAACGGTAATGGTAAACCATCTGCTTATATTACAAGAGTGTATGTAACGTATCTCTCAAAATGTATATCATTGATGCATGCAACTTATCTCCCATCCCCTGTGCATGTAGCTTGACATATGACAAGATTGTCTAAAAAAATTTCAAGGAAAAAAACAATGACAACCATTAACACTAACGTCTGCTGCTTTTTATTTCCTAGTATTTACAGAAACTCCAAGTCAGTTTCAACTGCTTTCAAGTAAACCATATGTACGGGAAAACAGAAAACCATAGCTATTTTTACAGCATTTCTAAGGTGAAGGTTATTAGAACCGGTTAATTCTCAGTAAAGGGTTTGAGGAGCAGCCATTAATGGTCGATTTTATCTTGAACCAAAATTGAATTGAGAAGAATCATCAAATTTTCGGAAGGTTTGGTGGGGGAAGCAACTTTCTAGTCAGCTCTTCATCTAGCTTAACTGGGAGTGGTGGCATCTGCTTCATTACTTCTGGCAAGTAAATCCTGCATATAAGCAACACAATCAGAGTCCGTTCATCTGGAAACATAGAGCAAGATTTCCAGAAGATCCTATTCATTTTAACCCATTGGTTATCATCCAACACAAAGAATCCATGAAATGCTAGCTGTTGAATGCGGTAGTCCATAATCATGGGCTCTGTTCTACTGTCTGGCCACAGTTTCAACCCCTAACACCAAATGCCGAGTTGCAGACTGAACAAAAACATGGCAACAGAACAAGTGTAAAACCAGTTCCTGAAACAAGTTTGTGTGCAATTGATCTTCAGGGCCGGGTTGAGTATTGTAATGGAACCAATGACGTGCCACATACAACCTAAGTTGTCAGAGCCTAATCACTTGAGCTTGACAAGCTCAAGATTTGGGCACAGATCCGGCTCTTGCAGCAACACAGCTCCCAGGCTACTTCTCTCTTTTCTTGTATTTTATCTTCAATCGAGGAATACAAGCACTCAGGCATTTCACACTTCTAAATCAAGTGTCTAAAGGCACTGCCCTTTATCCATATCAGCTTTTATCGATGTTCTTCAAACATGAGCATCATTACATACTTTAACAAAATAAATGTGAACTCAAAAAGAAAACAATAATATCACATTTGAACCAGAAAGAAGATTATATCACCAAAAATATCTTAGCAATTAATGAAAATACAAGTAATAAAAACATAAATCAAATAAACTATAAACAAATTATCAATTAAGTTCGTGAAGTGGTTAAATAAACCCTTAATCTTTACTCTCAAATTAAAAAATGATCCGCAGCATTTAATTTAACCCAATATATTAAAATGTTGAAAAGATCAGCCTTAAAAGACTGATACCAAAATAAGGATCAGATTATTAGTTTTCAAGTTGGGGTTAATTAAACTCTAAACAAGATAAGAAGTCACGTTTTTATAAGTAAACCTTAGAGGTTTATTAGATCCTTTCCTAATTAAATTCTGTTTCTACAAGGAAAACAACGATATCCCTTGAATGCATGGCATATAAAGAAAAAGGTTCCATATGGGAGATAAGAAGATGCCCTTGTCCTCATGAAATTTCCCATCAAGTGCTTCGGTATGTCTAACGAATTCACTTCAAGGCCACACACAAATGAGGTAGCATGAAATCAAACAAAAGGTTCATCAACACCAATCTCTGACTTGAAACTAAAAAAGCATCCTAAATTTCACATGAATATTGTAATATTAATTCAAGAACATAACAAAAGTTTTCTTTTTACTCTAGCCGTTAACATCAACATATAGACATGAATGAGACCTTTTTAGTGTCAAGTTCTAAAGACAACATAAAGAAAGTTATGTAATTTCACTTAATAACCTAGCACACAAGCTCATTCAAGGCAAGCTCGTGAGTACAAGCTTGAAAAGGAGTCCTGAATTTTCAAACTGCAAGTACTTAAAAGCTGATAAACAGCACTCAACTTAACCATCCTTCATTCCTAAACTAGGAGGACTGTAGAATGGTAGATCTTATGCTAAAGTATATAACAGATTGGATCACAAGGGGTCAATTTTCTTTAATACTTCAATTTTCTTTAATACTAATCTGTTTGTGTCAGATATTATGAATCATCCCTTTTATGTGAATGCTGGGCACATAAGCATATAAAGGACTTTGAATTTCAAAGTTAAGAGTGACTGACTATACGGAAATTAAGCTGATAAGAGAGTAAGCAGGTAAGAACTGGAACATACAGAAAATGAACACTTCTTTAGAGAAACACATAGAAAGAACAGAAATAGAGAAAACTGAGAAGATATATAATGCTTATCAAGTACAGACATATTGATAAACATAAAGCACAGCTGAGAACATACCCGTCCATAATTTTGAGGATGTTGTCACGCATTTGGGCGAGTAGAACAGTGTTCTCCTCAAACTGAAGAGGGACAAGAAAATGAGTCATTAGTATGAATTACTTCTCACCCAACAGTATTGTCGTTTTGTAATATCTTGAATAACCCTTGCCTTTTCTACTCAACTGATTTCAAAGTAAACAAAAAAGGCTACTTTTATTGAAAGAAGGTAAACTTGACTGGAACTCCCTCCTTCGGAAAAGATTAAAGTGGGATGGTGAAATACAGTGCATTAAAGAATTTCTTATCATGGTCAAGATAACATATGAAGATTCACTAATTCGTTATTTTTTCCCTCAAAGAGTAATATACATGACATAATAAAGGAAGAGGAAAGTATTAATGCAATTAGAATCACAAGAAAGCCTATTAAAATCATATATTTCAAGTATTATCAAATTAAGCAACTTATAAGCCCCTATCTTCTAGAGAGGAGTCCAACCAAAATATCAGAGCTATAATTGGCAAGAAGTTTTGATTTTTGAGGGACTAACTCTTTCCAAAATAATTTGAAAGTGAAATTGATGGACAAGACGTTCACCTGCATGGTTGAAAAATTTTCAGATATTTGCTTTATTGTCTCTTTATTTTGTTCAAGAAGCTTCCTTGTGACTGTGCTAAGGGCTGCACCAAAAAAGAACATGCAGCTACTCAATATGCTATTGCAATGGAAGGGCGTACCCAATTAAGCAGCAGAAAAGGATTATTACAGAGCATATCCATAAGTTCATCTTAAAATTTTTACAGATTCCAATCAGGGGGCCTGATCCAGATATAAGTATAATCTGTTAAAAGTACTCTGACAAGTACAATTTCAAAAATATAATCAAGTATCATAAAACTCCATGATACCCCATCCCAAAGGTACTTCCCTTTCACGCCCATGATCAGTATGATGGTAATATCTTTTGGAAAACTGTACTTAAACATAGTACCTAAATTTCACAGGTTATTGGGCTACTTATATACATGCATTTGAGGTTCTTAAACAACAGCAGGTTGTAGAAAGCATTATCAGCTAACGAGAAGTTGGTCTGTCTGTCAACAGCAGAGAGTTGACAACTATTTCACATGCGCAGAGTACATTTTATTGAAGGAAAACGTGTTACATACTTTCCTGTAACTTCTGTTTCTACAAACAATGCAAATGACACACTAAATTGTTTCCATTAAAAACTCAATTAAGCTTTGTGTAAGTTTCTGTCAAGCTTTTTAATATTGTGCGCCGAGATATTTACATTCCCGAGAAAGTTACTAATCAAATCCTTCTAAATACTTTACACCTCTAGCTTTCCATGCTAGATAAGCCAAGATTCACAACATATGGACTCACCTACTGACCATATAATTAAAATAGCATCATTTAACAGCATATAGTGTTGTTTGATGAGCCAGACTACTAGTTTAAAAACTGCAATTATGGACAGAAATCAAAGGTATCTTAGGTAAAAAAGAGTTCATGACTTAGAATCCACATGGGGAAAGATTCAGTTAGGGAGTCTGAAGATGGCATAAGCATAATCTATTAGCAGAAACCTAACAAGGATATTCCTACTCACGAGGCTTCCATATTGTCCAAACACCTTGCTATTACACAGTCAATCTTGGAAAATTAGGTTATCTGGTGATTAACAAAACTAGAAGAATTAGAATATCTGATCAGAAAAGCATAACAAAATCATAATAACAAAAATCATAATAAATAAAACATAAAAGTTTTCCTAATTAGCAGAAAAAAATAAATTTGCAAAATATTCTAGTAGAACCATGCAAAAATAACACGAAAACATAGTCCATCACCTTTGTGAGGGACATCATCATCAGTGTCCGCAGACATCCTAAGAGTTGTGCAACGAGGAACATTGGGCCTCGCCATGAGCTGTGAAGTCCTCGTTGAATGACTACTAACTCTTCCCTGAGAAACAAAGGCAGATTATCTAGAATCTGAGGAAAGCACAATGACAATTTAAATTGGAGATTCTTTCACCACGTGTATATTTTTTTACTGCATGATGCCACGTTCATACGTTTCATGAAAAGGTGTTCTGTAAAACCATTGCCCGCTCATTGTTTTACAACAACAGGTGTCTCTTAATTAGATTATAGTTATGCTGAAAGGAGTATATACTTGAGCTTTTCTAGTGACAGTCTCAAATTTTCCTCTCTTTAACCCAAACATGCACATCCTAGACACAAAAGCAAGGGAAAAATGAATAATGCATATATACTTGTGATGCACAACTAATACAATGTTAAACTGTGCCTTGATAATCCATAGGATATTCACAGGGAATCGACCAAAAGTAAAACCCATGGTAGCAATACCTACCCTTTTTTCATTGTCTTGCCCGGCTAAATTTCCATCTTTCCTTCTCTTACTATTTTCCTTTTTCTGGACAAATAAATGTGCAAAGCAATAAAATAAGTCGACCAATTTCAGGCTCTACAAGTATCAGATGCATACATCATTTTCAATTTACAAGGTAAAAGCCTCTGGAAGTAGAATAATTAAACTGGAGAGCTTAACACACTATTTCCAACCAGTCCCATTTTGAAACCATGGTTAGAAAAGCACCTTGGTAATTTAGCCATCAAGAGACCAGGTTTCAGTAATCTAAGGAAGCAATAAATACGATTATCATTTCTAGAAACTACAATATCGAGCAGCAGAATAGAGGATTAGGAGAACTCAACAGTCAGCCATCTGCAACGCAATGCAACATCTCGAACTGTCTTATTTGGTAGTTTTGTTGATATGTTTGCATAAAATGTTACGAGTGACTCAGCTGGACTTCTCCTGAGAAACAAACCAAACCACGTGGTTCAAATAAATTATGTGAGTTGTTAATGTTTTCAGAATCTCAATGTAGGTTAATAGTCAAAGTAATGGGAATCTCAAGTATGCTGTCAGTATATAATGTAAATAACTACAAACAGCTTACAAGATTTTACATGACCTAAAATTTGGGTTCAATCAAGAAATCCCAGAAGTTTCGTTACAGAAGCTTTCTGGGTTGGAAGTAAGTCAAATGTAATAAGAGAATGATGAACATTAAAATTTAGGAGAGACTATTGTAACGCTCAGGTTAAAGTTCCTAGCTCGGGATCAACAACCAAAATACAGTTGAGAGATTTTCCATACACACATTCCCAAAACTTGGAGAAAGAAATTTAAACACTCAAGCCGATGACCGGTATCTAAGTTTAAATTAAAAATCAGGTAATATGTGGACTTGTGGAGTCAAAACGACCTCCTGTTTACTTGGTTGGCCAAAACATCGGGTAATCATGAGTTTTATTCAGATCTAGCCCATGACATTAGGTTCTGCAAAAGTGTCTATTTTCTAAAATATCATGGCTGAGTTCTGGGTATGCTTGAATGCATTTGTACAGGAAAAATTATAAGGCAAAATCTGAAGTTTTATACTTGAATAATTCCACTAATATTAAAAAAAAACATTTATGATACTCATTCACGGCTGATTTTAAGAGAAGTTTAAACAAGATAATGAACTATTCAACAGAATCAACAAGAACCACAAGGGAAGAAAAATTTAACAGGTATGCATCATAATCGCATATAAAATTTCCAAGAACCCAACTGAGCAAAAGTCGCAAAACATGATTAGTTCAACAAAACCTCACAAATAACGAAACTTACTTAGCCAAGCCTGCATTAAGTATTGCCTGCTCTTTGAGGCTCCAATCAGTTGAAATACCAGGATTATGCTTCAACGCCGAACTCAAAGTCTTCAAACCCGAATTGCTGCCAACGGCACTGGTACTATTGAATGGATAAGAAGCATATTTTGCATCTTGATAATGATTGCCAAAGGCGTTCGCCATGACGAAAACTTAAAAAGAAAAAGAAAGAAGCGAGAAAGATAGACTCTTTCCTCCAATATTCAAAAGAAGAATGCTTCTCAAAATCAAGCTACAATCTTTTACGCAGCAATCTCCCGTTCTGCTGTTGTTTCCCGCCAATTCCCTAGTCACCACAAAAACCGTGCAAAACCCAGATGGGAAAATGTGTTTCGTAATTGGGTTTTCTAAGATTATACAAACTGGAAGAGATTGACGATAAAGGCACCCACTTTCTACGCCAAAATTAGTACAATCGTGAAACAACAGATACAAACACGCAGTTTGATATGGACGTGAGATTGAAGGGAGCTCTATAAATAAGAATGGAAATCTCTCAAGGACGAAGAGAAAAACAACAAAGAAATCACCGGGAAACTGCTAAAAGTTGGAATGGAAAACAATATGGCGGTTTCTGCTTTTCGAAGTTTTCGAGCATGCAGGTAGAATGGAAAAGTACGGACCTTTTTTATGGTTCAAATATTAGAGAAGTGAATGCGGTGAGTTTCTATAGTCTACGGAACATCCTGCATATGCTAAATATAAGTTACGTCGTTTATCTCCTTAATAGTATTTCAAAAAGGTAAGGAAAAGGGTCCTAGACTCCTAGTTAATCTGGTCCTGCGCATTGGAGAATAAACTAACATTCATTATCCACCTGAAGATCTTGTCTTTTGTAGCAAGCCTACTGTCTGTTCAGATTATTCTCAGGTCGTTGAAATTTTTATTATGTATTTGCTTGCTAAAGCAGTTTTGTCCTAGACTCCTAGCACCAATTTTAATATTAATTGATATGAGAAAAGAATGTACAACATTTGTAAAGCTGCTTCAACAAAATATACAGTACAGTTGTTCTTTAATATAATATAACAATGAGTTTCAAAGTATAAATGTACTTAAAACTTCAAGTACAATGTACGACGGATAAAAATAGGCACGTTACATTGGAAGTAACGTAATACAGTTATTAAGAGAAATGAATCGGATTTGAAGAACAAATATTATCGCCAAGAATCTTGTGGGATCTTGACTTTTTGCATTTACAAGATTGGATATGTTTAGTCTAAGATTTGCTTAATCAGAAAGGCTTGTCTTGTGTTCCTTTTGTGTATTTCTTCATCTCTTAGTACAGGAGTTATTGTTCTTCCTTCATTAAATTTTTTTATTGCAGAAATCATAATACTATTATATAAATGTCTTTACTAAAATATTTTTGAATTTGTTTAGACAATCTCTATTTACCAAAATCTCGACTTCCAATTCCAGGATTTCAATGTTATCCAAAGAAAAAAAGTGGATTGACACGTAGTAATCTTACATGGTAGCAATTTGTAATGGCTGGTACAAAGGTCAACTACTTTCAAGCATAATTATACGATCTTTCTCCCTTTAAAAAAAGGGAAAAGAAGCAACCACACAGAAAAGCAGCAATGATTCGTGCGTGACACATCAACTTGCCATAAATGGGAAAGATTTTGGCATCAGAATCTCTAAAGTTATGTTGAAGTGAATAAATTCATTTAGATTGTCAACCTTTTGTCTTTATCATGGAATAAATATATAGTCAACAGCAATGCATCTTTATCCATTATTATTGACTTTAAAGCCAACATTTCCATCGATATCATTGAGGAGAGCCGCTTTGAAACTTTGTTGCCCTTCCTATGTCGAATTTTTAAATCTGATCAAGCTAGAAGAGAAGGGCAAAAGTTTATATGAGAAAATGACGAAATAAAGAAAACAGGGAAAGAATTAATGAATTTCGTTGCTCTAAGTGTTTTGTATTATGATTGTATTAGGTACTACTCTTTATATAGAGTCAATTTAATGGTAAAATTAGAAAATAATAATAAATTTGTGTAAAGATAAAAATAATCCAATGTCATCCATTTAAATTAGCTATCACTAATGAATAGGCGAAACAAAATTTAACTAAATGGTTGGAGTTAGGTCTACTGACCAATATCAACACGTAACATTCTTTGCCTTTAACTCAAATATTGCACATTTTTAGTTTACTACTTGTTAGTCAATGTGCGAACCCCTAGCAATCTTTTGAGCTTTTGAAACACATGAAAGTTGAGAGGCT
>JANZXP010000005.1:7959118-7989965 GCA_027576715.1 Erythroxylum flavicans
CCCTGTAGGAGAAACGTTAAGAATTTTACATATTTTTACACGAAATTCAACTGCAAATCCTTAATTTAACAACACAGTATCAGTAAAATGCCTACAATATCTCCAACAGTTCTTAAACAACATTTACATGAGGTGCTCAAGGTTTAAACTCCCTAATTCATAAATTCGAATTTATTTTCATGCATACTAATTTTAAAATAAAATAAAATAAAAAATCCTAAAAGCGGGATCCAACAGTTTGAACTATAGACTCCTTCTTCTTTGATCTTTCTTCATAAGCTTGTAAGGATCCTTGCAATTCATTAATGGTCATGTCTTCAAAATCTTGGGATTATTCAATTGCCACAGCAGTAAGATCAATTTTTGAATCAAGAGTACGAATAATTTTCTCTACCACTTAAGCATCTTCTAGTTGTTCACCATATCTTCTCTTTTGATTCGTATTTTTCAAGACTCTTGTAAAATAATCATGAATGGATTCAGACCCTTTCAATATTTACAAGGATTCAAACTCGCTTCTTAAAGTTCAAAGACACACCTTTTTCACCTTGTTATCTCCTTTGTGAATATTTTGAAGGATCTCCTAAGCTTGCTTTGCTTTTATTGGACTTGACACTTTTTCAAACATTTCATCATCTAATGTCACATGAATAATGCTAAGAGCATGTTGATCCATTTTACGATTCTTTTGCAACGTGTTGCTTTGAGATTGATTTAAGACTTCTTCATTTGTCGATTCTCCATATCCTTACTCTACCATCTCCCATTCATCTTGAGAGCCAAGAATTGCCTTCATAAGAACACACTAATTATCATAATTCTCTTTTGTGAGTTTGGGAATTATCTATGGAATTAGACACTTTTCAAATAGCTACGCTCTTGATACCACTATGTAGGAAAATAAGAAGATAAGTAGAGAAGGGGGAACACTCGAGCTTCTTTTGTAAATTCACTTCACTTTGATTTCTTGGCTTCTTGGCTTGGTTTCAAATGCACCAGGACATGAGGTATTTATAGGTGTACAAGACACTTCATAATACATGAGATGCAATGAATTTATTTAATTCAACTTAAACTCCTAAAAATTATATGTTCTTGAATGTAAAAATACATGCATTAAAAAAACTGAACCACTTAAAAATGAATCAAATTTAATTAATTGCTCCACTAACATAATTGCTCCATTTTCCAACAGTATGGAATCACAGCAAAGGCACCAGATTAAATGAAGCAATGGCTCCACAGAGAAGCTTTCAGTGAGTGGGGAAAGCTCACGTGTGGGTGTATATTTAGGGGATAGTACACAACCCTGTAGGAGAAACGTTAAGAATTTTACATATTTTTACACGAAATTCAACTGCAAATCCTTAATTTAACAACACAGCATCAGTAAAATGACTACAATATCTCCAACAGTTCTTAAACAACATTTACATGAGGTCCTCAAGGTTTAAACTCCCTATATTTTCGAACTTCAACAACCTGCTGCAATAGCTTTCTCTCTCATCCTCAGAGCTCCCGCTGCTGTTTACAAGAGTTGATGATGAATGCAGTGGGGCTGGGCTTGACAATGGCGTCGATAGGACTGAATCTATACCCAGATTCTGGTAGCCACTGCTAGGTGCGGAATGGAGACTAGAACTTTCTCTAAGTTCATAAACAGTAGGATCTGTGTTGGAAAAAACTAAGTTTGTCTGTGGAGTCAAATTGTTATTCAATGCTGACGGCATATTGGTTTCCAAAGGATCCTGACATGTAAAATTTGTTGTGATTCCAGGAAACTTCTCCATATTGGCTTGCATCAGTTGTGTTTGATTTAGAAACTGAGAAATAGGTGAACTGCAGGGAGAAATTTCATGACCTAGGTTGTGCGACTGGTTAGGTTGCGACATTGGAATTTGGTTTTCATGCATATAGTTGCAATGTTGGTTTTCTTGTATTTGTTGCCAAAGCAGCTCTGGGTCTTCTTGTTTCAGTGATGAGATGGCAGTGGCTAGCCTTAGAATACCGGGATTAAGCAGTGCTTGATTTCCCAGCAAGCTTGATAGATTCAGAAAAGATTGGCTACATAAAGCTGAACTTAGAATGGAGGATAGGTCAAGAAGATCAAGACGTGGGGCGTGAGTCACAGGATCAATTCCATTTCTAAGTAGCCTTTTCCTGACATGGGTGTTCCAGTAATTTTTTATCTCGTTGTCGGTCCTTCCAGGCAAACGTGCTGCTATGGCAGACCATCTTCCATTGCAAAATAAAGTGGTTAGTCTAATGTAAAAATTCAAAACACATGGGTGATTTTCATTATTTTGTAGTTTTTATGCGTAATCGTAAGTTCTAAACTGAAACCAAATGGTCGAGAGTCTTACTTATTCCCCAAAATGCTGTGCAATTGGATGATTGTCTCTTCTTCTTCGAAAGAGAACCTTCCCCTTTTGATATCAGGACGCAGATAATTGGTCCATCGAAGACGACAACTCTTCCCACATCTCTGGAGCCCTATAAAATCAATCAAGGGATGTAAGTTCGCAGATATATACACAAACTAGAAGTTCAATTAATGATTCTGCATACCAGCATTCTTGGGGAGGGTGCGCCAGTTGCCAGCTCCATGCGTTTGAATGTAAGTAATAAGCATATGATCTTCCTCCGGAGTCCACGGGCCTTTCTTCAGTCCATTTTTGTCGCAACAAGGTGCCCTTCCCATTTTTGCAGTTCAATAAATCAACAGAAATACTTGAAAGTAAGAACGGCCGGCTTAGATTGCTATGGTATGGGTGATCAGAGATTTGCTTGGAGGGGGAGGATTTTGGAGGACTAGCTAGACTCTCTAGAAGCTCTTCGACGTGAATAATTGACGTTAGCGGGAAGATACGTCCGTGTATTTATAGGTGAGAAAATGACTGCGTAATTGATTTCAAGTCAAAAAGATTTGGTGCCGTCCTCATGCCACGTATCTACCTAGCGTCTATCACAGCTTTTGTGTTCCATTATGAACATAATTCTGACGACAGTTTTATTTTGAATTACGTAGTCGTATGTGTTGTATAACCATCAAAGCGACACGTGATATAGACATGTGTAATGTGATTTTGTTGGGCCTCAAATGGTAACGAGTAATTTTAAGAATTTTTCATATATTATTTTCTTCTATTATTTTATATAGCGACCGGAATTCAAATTATCAAAAGATACATGACAACTTAGGAAAAAGAAACTGGTATGTTATGTATACATACAAATTATTTTCAGAGTGGCACAACTCTTACTAAAACAAACTTAATATGAAATACTACATACTATTTTGACTTGGTTACACATGAAAATCTAATTTATTAAATCACGACAGTATAGCCAAGTAGATTCAATTCAATCAAAATTGCATAAAAGGTATGAAATGAATCACATCTAGCAACATTGCTAAGAACTGATTGCATTCTCTTGCAATGGTCATGGTCGTGAAGGTGGAAGCACACTAAAATGCCGTTAAGTCGAGAGAAATATGTCTGGATTCTTCATTCACTTGTAACATGACTCGATATATGACATCTGTTACCAAATACTTTTACAGTTAACAATTGTCACTTTGAACTTACGTACAATGTAAATCTGCCATGATACAAAGGAGTAAAATTATAGTTAAGTGTCAAAATAATGAGAAGGACACAGCTTAGCTATGTTGCTATACGGGCGTGCATAACCTGCTTTGTAAAAATGCTCTTACAATGCTGATCCGCTGGCTGTATACAGTATTGAAAATATGCTTAGCGTTAAATTTATTATGCAGATGTCGTAAACATTTCAAATCAATTTGTCTACTCCGAAAAAACTAGGGTGTAAATTAAAAAGCTGATAGCATATTTAGGAGAAAGATATGTGTTGGTATACATTTCTTTGCATGTGATAACCAACCAGTGAAGATTATGTTCATTTTTCTAATGAAAATTTTTATTAAGGACTTCTAAAAATATGTATGTTCATCTCCAGGTAATTTGTATTACTTCATATTTGTCCATGTACTATTGTATTATGTTTGTTTCTTGATTCTGTCTATATCAGAGCAAGATAGCCTATATATTATCTTATATTATGATTGTTTCGTAATGTGAATTCTTATGAATCTAGGAATAAATGAAATTGGATCATAGTGGGAAATTCAAACGTATTTGTGGTTGACCTTTTCTTTTTACAAGTCCAAAGGGAAAAGGAAATGACGGTAAAGTAGTTAGATGTAAACCGTGTCAATCAGAGAAACACGTTTCCTCTTTTCCTCTCTAGTTGGTATCCGTTTGAAATTGTATGCTCATATCACCGGCAGTTCTAAACCAATTATATATAGACGGAAGAACTTTAAAATGTATAAATTATTTAAAAGAACATATTCCTAGTACTTTCACATCCAATAATAAAGTCAGATGGATAAAGTATGAACCAAATTTCGTTACTTACCCTACCACCCATGATCAGGTCTTAAAACAATTTAGATGCAAAATAACTTCAGTTAAAGAAATGTCGGTTGTACTGTGGTAAAGAAACAGGTTGTTGAAGTTAGAGGAGTTTGAGTTTCTTATCATGAAGAAAAATGGCCAAAGATTGTGTAGAAAGGTTGTTTGATTGTTTCTATGGTGAGGATTCAGCATAATCAAACCTTACATTTAAGAACGTAATGAATCCACTTCTTATATGCAAAAATTAAAGAAATAAAAAATTATGAAGAACAAAAACACAAATGAATCAATTGCCTTAATATGGCCACCTTCCTCAAGTTAAACCATATAATATTGAAGCATCTTAAGGGGTTGATTTTATTAATGATCACAAAAAGAAACAAACTAATGTTGCTTGTGACTTCTATTTGCATGTCCAATCTATATCCAATCTAAAAAGGGCAAGAAGAAGTTTGCCACGAAGCAGAAAATGACATGTGCCCTCTCCTCCTCCAAAAGGAAAGTCAACTCCCTTGCTTCTTCTGAAAATTTGTACTCTTATTTTAACAAATGCCCATCAGAGGCCAAGCGTATGATCCTGACGCTTTTAGCTGCATATGTGGAACCAAATTCAAAGTCATTGAAAATCAGGTGATAGTTTCCATCCACCCTTCATCTAACAGCTAGAGTCGTTGTCAATTGCGTTATTATATTATTTCTGACAACCACAAGTCATTTGGTAAAATTATATTGGCTTGCAGAAAGGATTGCTTCCTTTACATTTTGACCTTTCTTTCCGAATTAACCTTTAAAAAGTTAACGTCAGACCAGATGTATGCAAGAATTGTCGGACATTTGGTTTTAAAACTTGCAAGCCATGACCTATAGAATATTGTTCAAATTCTCTACTCATCGTGTTACCTAAAGCAGAATGTTGAACTTAATATATAGTATAAGATCCTCTTAATCTTATGTCTCCCTGTTTGGTGTCTACGTGACATCTGAGTTTTATCATGAAGACACTTGCCTGCATATGTGGAGAACAAGTATGGCTGCTTTAAGATTTGTGTCATATGGATTAGATTGAAACAACTTTCTGTGGCTGCGAAGCCATCTTCTAGATCTTCCACATCGTTGAAACTTCATGTAAGTACATTCTGTCACCATTACTTGTTTAATTAAAGAGTTTAAGAATTATAAGTTAAATAAAGGAGATTTGCTTACATAATTTGTACCCTTGTCGTGAATCTGGGGTTTGCTTGTGTAGGGGTTATCCATAAAATTCACTTTTGTCTTACAGTTGACTTATTTAAATATAATACGGGAGATAGAAGTAAGGACAACATTTACACCCACACATATACATACACTGTGGTTAAATATACAAATGTTTGTTAAATTCTTGTTGGAGAAGATCACGAGTTTACCAACAAACTTTGAATTTATTCAATAGTGTGCATAATCTTTGATTTTGTTTTTTTTTTTAAGGAATCGATTAGATAATTTCATGCACTTTACTTGCATGTGCTTACACGATATACGTGTTCCATCCATGTAAATAAAGAGACGTGATCTATATTTTTGTGGGCAGGGGTTATTATATTGTCTTTATGCCCTTAATGGACATCTTTTTGTGTGTTACGTAAATAGATTAATTCAACATTTTTTTAAGCATCTTATACGTATATGCATGCAGCTACTAGTAACCCTTTGCAATATTCTATTACTTATAACCACAAGTTAATTAACAACTTGTCCATTAAAGAAATATAGATGATCCAAGAAGATGTACCTATTCTCGATCCTGTCAGTTGTTCAACGTAAAGATGAACAAAGCCAATTAGCCACCTGGCTTTCCCTTGTGGCTCAATCAGATGTGAAATTAAACGAAAAATATAAACGTACATGTATTTTGTTTGAAAACGGGAGGTAGGTGTTTTCTTTGTGACCGATTGACTAACATTATTTGGTGACGATAAAGTACTTTTGAGATTGACTTATAATAGGATGAAGAAAGGGGTTTAAGTTCACATATATGACCATAAGTAATCTTCGATATGTTATCTCTAAAATCTGTTTAAACAGAGACATTCCAATTTTTACAATTTTGAAATTCAATTTCGACATATGAACTATGTAATTTTTTTTTTGAAAAGCATAGTCTCAGGAAAAAATACCTTATCTAATATTACCTGGCATTATATTTATCAAAGTTATTTAGAAATGAAACCACTAACGTAAGGATACCCATGCTCGTTTCGAGTTAATTATTAGTTTATTAACACAAACTTAAGCTTGTGACAGTTCTGCATTATAAACTTGCTCCACATCCAATTCATAGTAAGAATTAAAGAACTTGGCATGCAGGCCGTGTCAAACCCAGGCTCGGAGGCCATTCATGTGGGCTCACAAGTCCAGTAAGCTCTAGGCTTATATGTCGTTACTTGCTATGTGCACCCCTATGTTTCTAACAGCTGTATCTGATGATTAAGCTTCAGGCGTTTGTCCAGTTCTCTTACTCCGTTCAATCTACTCCTCACTGTTAGTTCTGCACGTCGAAGTATCCTTTCTCTTTGCCGAAATTCTTGCTTGAAGACCACTGAGTTGCTTTCTTGCCAAACAAAATAAACAGTGGCATTCCAAAGCAAGATGTAAGATGATATTGTTATACTTGCGTTGTATCACAATTAAAATTTGGATAAGCAGACGAATCCAGAATTTTTTGTATATTAGAAATTTGACATCTGATTATTTTAATAAATTAATCTTGTTGGTTTTAATTATTAAAAACTGTCAGCTGATAATAGAATATTGTATCGACATCCTAATATGATACTATGATTTATATCTATATAAAGACATCATGTGGTTAAAATAGAAATAATTATGATAATTGTCATTTAAACGTTCTTATTTTAACAATAAAACCGTAAGTCTACCTTATATTCAAAGGACTCTTATTTCATTTTAAAATAAAATAAATCTCAAATGCACATAAATTACCTAATAATCGAGTTATCTTTTGAATTTATTAAATTTCTCTTAGCAAAAAGTATAGGAAATTCCAAGTTTGAGTGAGTAATAACGTTATACTTGCATTTTGAGTTCATTACTTGATGATTTAAAAACACTAGCTTAAAGTTTATGATAGTTTGCATTATAAACATGATAAAAGGGAGACAAAAAAATACTTCAAAATATCCAATTGGTTGCATGATAGTTCAGTTGCATGATCGTTTAATTTTAGAAGAACAACCCTCTGGCATGATCGTGCACACCTGTTGCTTCTCACTTAACCTTCCTTTAAGCTACCATCAAATATATGGATAAGCTACTAAGAAAGTTTCTATGTTCTAGGATGTAAGATATTTTTAGTGGCCGATGTAACTTATGGATTTGAGTATAATAGAAAGAGCCCTAGATCATGTTAACATGAACTCCTTTGCATCATTTGCCTTAGGCATTGATGGCTTCACGTTTTCTGCAATTGTCATTCACATCAAATTCAAACTCATACTGTTAGACCGTTCTCAAGTCTCATAATAAGACTTATCAACTTCAGAACTAGTCTCAATTATGGCTGTGGGCCTTGCATCTAAAATTATGGCCAAGTCCAAATCCATTACATCCAATTGGAATTGAATTTGTTCGGACCAATCTAC
This sequence comes from Erythroxylum flavicans, assembly GCA_027576715.1. Taxonomy (NCBI): domain Eukaryota; kingdom Viridiplantae; phylum Streptophyta; class Magnoliopsida; order Malpighiales; family Erythroxylaceae; genus Erythroxylum; species Erythroxylum flavicans. The sequence goes on from JANZXP010000005.1 coordinate 7,967,202, forward strand.
ATAGTTCAGACCATTGAACTTGATCAAGCCATTTCATAAAGCGAACAAATTAGAAGATGTTGCAAATACAACATATAGCTCACGTATTAATGCTTTAAGTAGACCTAAATGGATTCAAACTAATAATAAACTTTGATTATGCATTTAAATTCTCCTTTGGAAAATTTAAATACATATCTGTAACCTATCATGATGCAAATATAGTTCACTATAATAGACAATCAATCATATTCTAGTCAACATGCATGTTATCTTTGGATATATAATCATATTAACCAAATACGTTGATAAAGTCCCTTTAATATTATTAATTATAAGCAATGGTCCACCTTTGGGTGACCTCCTAGTGTTATAAGTAATAATCTCAATTGTTCAGTTAAACTTTTATGTCATTTTAATAGCATCATATCAACATGAACAATTGAAACATTCACAATTAAATGTTTAAAAATTTCAAGCTAGGCCACTTTAACAAGCTTTCCATGAAATAAACATTTAATTAGACAATTATTGTATATGATAAATTTTAATTTAATTAGTTTGGTCACTTTGGTGACTAACAAACTATTTTAAATTAACATTATGTCATGTAGCACATTCAACATATAATAGGAAAATTTAATTCCAAATATTGCATAATATAAAACATTCAAAGTACTAAATAAAACATATAATATGACACTAATTTTTCACAATTATATTATGCATAGAAATAAATCGATTATGAATTAAATAATCCATTATGTCCCATCCTAAAAAAATGGTTTTACTTAGGATTAAAGTCCATAATTTAATTACTTAGCAATTAAGGCTAAATAGTAAAACCCTAATTGAAATCCAAAAAATTAGGCCTAATCATTTAATAACCCAAGTTAATCCTTTAATGGCCCAAAGGGGCAAAAAACCAGCCCAAAAATAAGTTTTGGGCTAAAATGCCCCATCTGCACACGTCAGTACCTATTCTGTGCCTGTGCAGTGACTGATGCGTGCACTACACCCGCCCGTCACTACATATTCTCTTCCCGCATGCACCAGATGTTGTGCCTTCTTCGTCTTCCTCCAGATGTTGCGCTTCTGGTTTCATTTTTTTCGTTTCATTTCATGGGTTTGTTTCAAACCACAATCCATCCCAAACCCAAAATCCATTAACCCACCTTCCCAATGTTCGAGTTTCCAAAATCATCTTCAAATTTGATTCAAGAAAAACAATCACGACAATAACCAAATGTTTCCTTTTAATTATAAAAACTGCTTTTAATTTCTGAATCCAGTGTTGAATGTTGGTGGATAAGAATAGAATGAAAAAAACAACATAAGGATGTCAGTTGGTAAGATTAGTAATTGTGTACATGAAATCACCGATCAGACCATTAACAATTATATAATAACAATAAGAACAAGTTAAGCGAAGACAGTAATATTCGATTTGATCCATCAACATTCAACACTAAAATGTAATTCTTCCTGCAATTCCTTGAGTTTCTCACTCTAAACCATCCATCAATATTTTCGGTCAAGCATTGAGAATGAGATTCAAGATATCACTTACGAAGAAAGCAATGCAGAAAACAACAGGAAACCAAATTCTAAAAAGGCAACAAACAATGCCTTGATCTAATACCAATTGTAAGAAACTTTTATGGATCAATGAATAAACAAAGACAAACATGAATCCATATCTTTTGAAATGTTCTTGATAAAAGGTTTATTCCCTTTCTACCTTTGTGTTCCTCTGTTTATTTTGTTTCTCCAATGGTTAAGAAACAATGCTTTCACGCTCTCTTTTAGAAATGTTATTCTCTCTCTTTTTCAGAAAAGAAACGTCATATGCATATGACAGAACATATAACTTCCCTTTATATATGTTTCTGTTGAAAGTTAAAGGAGAGAGGGAAAGGGTCTTGGAATCATTTGAGCCTAACTCATTAAAACCCAATAACCATGATCTTGGGCTTTTTCCATTAGACTCAAATCCATAAGTGACATGGGCCACTAAAATATCTTACAGATGCTTGTTGAGGAAAAAGGGCTTGTATCTTGGCTAGCATATCTGAAATTTATACAATAGTCAATCTTTGTTTATCCTTGATCTCTTATAGATGATCTATTTTATACACCACTTTAACTAATATATAGGCTGAAAACTTGTGATGCAGTTCCAATAAGGCTTATTAGTGAAATATTTCACGAGCCTAGAAGTCACAGCGAGAAGAGCCCTTCTCAATTCACTGGTGTAAACAACGACACATACCTTGGTGATGTTATCCTCATGTACCCTCTGACCAAGGGTAGCCTGAGTGCTATACGAAGGTAATGACTCAACAGACTTGTCTAGTTTGGGTTTTGAGGATTTGGTTGATTTGGGTTTAGCTATAGTAGGATAGATATACTGTTTGATCAAGGGATAATTCATTTTGAATACCTTTTCATAATCAGTAGCTTTAGGATAAGTTAGAGGAGAATAAATAGGTTGGACAACTGGAAATGGTGTGAAATAAGCTCTATAAATAGTCTTGGATTGTTCTTTCTACATGTCAGCTTCCATTTGTTGAAGGACTTCTTTCACCTTCCTAAGTTCTTGTTCTTTAATGGAGAAGTCATGGCCAAAATATTGAGTGTCAATGTATACTTGAAGATCCACAACTAATTGGGTCATTTGATCTTTTAGTGATTATACAACGATTGGACCTGTGAGGAGACTGTATCAACTCGTTGTTGAGTAGCCTGCATTTGTTGATACAACTCATCAAGTTTGAAATCAATCCGTCGAAGGACTTTATTTTAGGCTAAAGCATTATTTGTCTGTCAATTGAAAGTTTCATCAATAAGATTGAATGTCATAGTTTTATGAGAAGTTATGCCTATAGTACGAATATAGGGGTTAGAGTTAACCCTATTATTATTGTCAGTGCGTCTCTCTAATATAGGAAAGTCTTCCTCATATGATTTAACCATCATACAAGGGATCAAAGAAATTGTAGGGGTATCAGGAATCACTGGCTGAGGTCAATTGAAGATTGACTTTGGATGAAGCAAATGGTCCTTGTAAACATCTTTGAGTAATTCTCAAAGATTTCTAGAGTCTTGGCCTTGAGTTTTTAATCCTAATCTAGGGCTTAGAATCAAGATCATGATGATCCTGATGATAGGAGAGTTGTTGAAAAGGATGACAACGATGGATTTCTCTAAGTTGTTATCGTCGTTTGTTCATCTGTTCCCTTCGTCACTGATTATAAAGCACATCGTTGGATTCTTAATAATTTATTTATTTAATATTAAAATAATAAATTAAAATTAAACAGTATTTTTTCATTAAAAATTTCCCCTTCTCACCACGAACTCTATTTGAACTTAAGAGTCTTCAGAAAATCATTAGACACATTGAATCCCCATTAACCAGTTCAAACTAATATTAAATTCTACTGTTACCAAATGTATGATGAGCAAAATGAATGTGAACTGATAAAACTGCCAGAGCGATGATAAGAAAGTTAATTGGCAAGACACAAGGGAGATTATGTAATTTCACATTGCTCCGTTTTTTCCCCTTTAAATATTATTCTATTACAAGATATAGCATCAACCAATCCAAGGCCAGAAAACCCATTTAACTCCTCAACGAGCGAACAAGGTATTTAACACAAATCACTTTATTCACCTAGCATCGCCACTCCTAATAGGTAGAGAACTTGATGTCTATTAGCTACCTTCCCTTTTTGCTTGAGAATCAAAATGCAGTGCATCAGTTGATAAAATCGTACAGACCGCTCCTTGCTTCACTAGAGAAGCAAACCTGTGAGATTGAAATAGGTATATACTCGATTATAATTAGCCATAAATTATTCGCAAGGCTCTACTCAAGAATGACACGCACATTTCAAGAAGTGGTGAAAAAAGTTGGGCAACATATCAGGTATAAGCAAAAATTTTGCAACATGTCAGGTATGTCTATCCTACTTTTTTCTTACTAATTTTGTCTTTTAAACTTGCATCTCTTAAATAAAGTTTGGTAGCTTTTCTATAAGTGCTATAATTTTATTTTACTTATTTATTATTACTTTATCCTACTTATTTATTTATTTATTAGGTATCTAGTTATTTTATCACATTTTATTTATCTATTTATTTTCTAAAACCTTCTTGCCACATTTGCAAAGCTTTTTAAGTTTTTTAATCTTTTAACCCTATTTATTTATGTATTTATTGAAATTTTAGTTACATAAATTTTTTCTTGCTAATTTTACCTTTTCTCTGTAACTTGCAATATTCATATATTGTCTCATTTGTATGTGGGTCTATCGGAAACAGCCTCTTTATTGTGTAGGGGTAAGGCTGCGTACTATCGGACCTCTTTATACTCCGCTTCAATGCAGAATTTTAGACTGAGTGATGATGACGAGGAGTAATTTTCTAACTTCAAATGTTGTCTTCGCATAATACGTGAGGATTGTCCCTTCTGCTGGCTTTTTAATTCTTGATTCAATAATTGACCAGGCCATTTGTTGTTATTTTTAAATAAAGTTTTAAGAGATTGGATTTTTTAAAACTAAAATATTAAAAAATTCAAGAATTTTAAAAATTAGAGCATTTTTCTAAAGATTCTTAAATTATGTGAGAATTTTATTTCTTTTATCTTTATATAAGTTACATATTTTAAATAAATTATTTAACAAAAATTTAAGGAATTTGAGTGTAGATAGGGTTGGCATTCGGGCTTGGGTCTAGGCTAGTCTGTTCCAACCTAGCTTAAGGTCAACGAATTAGGCTTCGGGCCTAATATTTTCAAAAAATAAGACCTATATCTTGCTCGTTTCAAGGCTCAACACCTATAAGAAAACGATATCATTTTGTAATAAAACGAAATCGTTTTTATTTTAATTTTAAAAATAAAAAATATGTATATCATGACCAGGCCGTGTTGAACTTGTGCTCGAGTTTACCCGTTGTCATCACTAGGTCTGGAATGGTATATAATTTATCAAGGTCAAAACCTTCAGGTCAACCTTTTTATTTTGGTAAAAACCACAAAGTATTCGGCACTACAAGAGCAACCGACTAGTCCAGATTCAAGCCGAGCAAAACCCTTTGTATTCGACAAAGCTCTCTCTTACGATAATTAACGTAAAACTAGGAAATAGCAACAAACTTGCTAAAAGACAAAAATAATCCAACATTATCCTTAAAGATCAGCTAGCATTATTGATTAGTTGAAACAGATTTTAACTAAATGGTTGGACTTGGTCTAGTAACACGTAACAAAATCTATAATGACTTATTTTCTTTAATTACTGGCCGATCATATAACTTAAATATGTAAATTTGTTTTCTTGAATTATTAAACTCAGTACAAAGGTTATTGAATACGTCTAATGTACATAGGGAGAGTATTTGAAATGGCAATTGAACCCGAGGGCTATTACTCTACCAATGACTTGATATCCTCGACATATTTCAGTCATTCTTTGTAAAACTATGTTGAAGTGAGGATAGACAGAGTCTTCATGTTCGTAGGAGCGGTATTAGTAATGAGCGACCACTTTCCACATATATAAGCATTAAGCATCACGTCTGTCTCGCCCTATGCCAAAGTTTTCCCTAATTCCGCCAATTTCTCCGGAGGTTCGGAAGCGCCTTCATCTGTACTGTCATGGACTTGCGGCAAGGAATGACGTGTTTGGTATATTTTTATTTTTATTCTTGATTTTAAATTAAGTTTAAAAAATCTGTTTGTTTGAATTGTTAGTTTTTATTTTCTTCCAATTTTTTAAAATTATGAAAGTCATAAAAAGTAATTTTAATTTTTCTTTCTATTTTTCCATAATTTGATTTGTTATCAAGTAATTAAATATAAAAAATCAAATCAAATAATTATAATAAATTTAATTAAATTTAAAATATCTTTAAATATATAATTTTAAAAAATTTTGATTTAATAATTATAATATATTAAAAATAAATACTAATTTATAATCAAAAGTAAAATTTTAAATTATTTATTTTAATAAAATAAAATAATTTTATTAATAATTTGTTAATAAATGTTATATAAGATATTAAAATAAATTTATTTAATTAAAAATAATTTATCTTTAAATTTTATTTAATATGTAATTATTATCAATAATAAAAATATAATTACATTGATATTAACAACCAAATAAATTTTTATTTTGTTTAAAAAAGCAGAAATTGAAAGTAGAAAATTGAAAATCATAAAAGAAAAAAAACGGCTTGTATGTATTGAAATATTAACTTGTTAGGATAATGAATGGCAAAACGTCTAAACAATTTTACTCTTTTAAAAATTAGTTAAAATTTGGATAAAATTAAAAAATTTAAAAAATAATTAAAAAATATTATGATTACTTAAAGAAAAATGTAAATTTTAATTAAAAAATTGTTAAAAAAATTAACTATTTTATTTTAATTTATAAAAATTAATTAATTTATAAATAAATTGATCGACTTTAATAATAAAAATTATTAAATTAAATTAAATCTAAAAATTGAAAAATTATACTAAAAAATGGATGGTTTAAGATTTTTTATTATTAAATTGAACCAATCGAATTAAAAATATATTTTTCATGCTCGCGATTATCAAATTGGACCTGTAGCGTAAGCCTATCCTCTCGTCACCCTCTGCGACTACTCTTTGAGTCTCTCCTCTTTGTGCCCTAATCGTCTGCTCAATGTTTATTGCGCCTCCTTCTTTGTTGTTGCCTGCTACCTGTAACGTTGTTCTCCGGTTTTCTCTTCGTGGGTTGTTGCCTTGTTTTCACTGGAGATCCAAGGCCTTTGAAAGTTCCAAAGGACAAAATTGAAATTGCAGCGGCTAGTAAGCATTTAGGGTAAGAGATGTCGTTTTTATATTGCTAGTTTTTTTTTCTTTTTCTTTGATTGCATATGAGGATATGTAAAGCTCGTTGTTGCTGCTAGACACGATGAATCAGTTGGAAAATAAACATAGTTACTTGTGCTGATAAAGTTTTAAGTGTTTCATATCTTAAAGAAGAGTTTCAATAATTTAAATAGATTCAACAAGGTTGTCTTTTTTATCTACTCATAAAGGAAGACGTTAACAACAAAGATCATCAATACTTACTATATAAAAATCCAGGTTGTATCAAGTCATTTGTTAGTTAATATTCAGTAGAATGCCAAAAAGAGCTTATTACTAAAACATAATTATTATTGGATATGCTTGAATGATAGCACAAAAGTTGATTTAAGGATGCTTGAGAAGGGGTTTTAAGGCAATGGGTTAAGTTTGAAAGAGGAAGCTTTGATAATGCATGTTAAAAAATTGATTCAAAGCTCTTAAATCATACTCTCAGCGTGTTTATTCAGAAAGTGCTCCAATACATGACTTTTGAAATAACTTGGTGATATCTTGAATAAACAAGTGCAATAGGACGATTTGATAAAACTAAAAGTTTATATTTTCATAGGTGTAGTTTTCATATTTATAATTTTCTTTAGATTTCCCCTTTTTCATTAATTCAATTGAATTGGATTTAGTGAAAACAATATGTGAATTGTTACGAATCTAAGACTTAATCTGTCTTTTATTATTGGATCTCTTCTCATCTTCCTGTTGATTTATTTATGCTACTGTTTCTACTTCTTTTGGAGCAAGTATGGCTCCTTCCTCCCAATTGAGTTATTCGGCCTTCCTGTTGCTTTAAGGAGTTCCCCAATTCTTTATTTTATTCGCCTAATTTTAGAATTGCGAACACTATAGATGGTCGTGGGCAAGTGAAAGAAAAAAAGTAGCCCATCTCAACGATAAAACCTAGAAAGAGCTTCAGATTCAGCTTGGGCTTCTAACTAAACTAGGAAACATCAAAATTCCAATTTGATCCCAGTGATTAAGAAAGGTAGAGTAGGACTTGACTTATTGCTATTCTATTCTTTTCTTTATCTTTCCGCTTCATCTCTATCCATCTTCTGACCAATCTCTGTTCTACAGTTCAATAAAACCATAGAACATGGAAAGCTCTTCTTTTCTTTTTGTTGGGTGCAAGAACATGAGAAGCTTTCCTCTTTCATATTTGAAGGGAAGGGAAGTAAACGATGATTAATATATGGGCTTACAATAAAGCTTATATTTTTATATTGGATTGGTGTTGAATTGTGGGAGATTGCTACGTAAATCATGTGCTGCTTTTGAAGAATTGCCAAGTGTTTTTGCATTCTAACCGGTTTCATTTCCCATGAATTGAATAGGTTTGCTTCTTGTTCGAGAGGCATTGGGCTCCAAGAGCTGGTGATGGCGACCCAAGCAATACATCAGGATAATAAGAAACGCACTTTGGAGGCATTGGAGAGAAGGTTTGCTGTTGCCAAGGCTGAGTTGCTTCAACATCAAAAGAAGAGCAAACAAGTGGGTGGTCAGGAAGGCGAAAGAGAAGATAATTCTCCAAAAACTTCTCTTCCACGTGTAGTTGACAACCCAGCAACTCTCTCTTCAAGTACCCCATTGAAGAAAGGTCTTCACTTTTTAGCTTGTTTACATCCAGTTGGCTTGATGTCAAGTTCCTATCGAGATCACATTTTGTTGTGGCTTCTGTGCAGGAAGTGTTTTTTTCACCGGTTACACTTCAGCCCAAGGTAAGGTATACCTTACTGTTTTTATATTTATAGTCAGCTAGAGTTCTATTATTTGTTCATTTGTATTTCAGGTTTGTCGGATAGAACTGTTATGAACTAGATGGAGGTCTACACTGAAATGTATTTTTGCTAATTGTTATAACAGATATAGAAGAAAATAGTTTGGCATATTCACAGATTTCACAACCAGTACATCAGAACCTGCTAACAACCAATACTAATGTATGCCATTTTTTAAAATTAAGGTCCTTGAAGCTGCATTTGTTCAATTTTTAATGTAATACCTTGCTCAGTAATGCTTGGTGTTCTCTAGATGTACTGCAATGGAGGAAATGGGGTGAAGAAAGTCTTGCATGATCTTCTTCAGCATGGTGACGCTTCTCAAAAGTACACGCAAGGATCTAAAACCAAGAAAATTGATAACTGGATCCTTCTTGATAACTATGTACAAGGACGTAGCAAACCTATCAGCCCTGAGCTGAAGGCTTTGAAAACCCACTCAAAGCGCTCTAAACAGCACATGTCCATGAAGCAACTGAAAAAGTGTGGATTATTAGATTTACAGGAAGATGTTTATAAGTACGTTTCGTAATTCTTTACTATTTAACTGGAGCTATTTTTTTCTATTTTCCCTTCTTTATGCTCTGTATGATTATAGGTTTACTTGTAATTTTGTGTTAAAAATGCGACCTTGCTCTACAGATATGATGCCTTTAAGACAATGCATGAAATGTGGAAGGGCTACATAACCCAGCTTCTTAAAAATACTGGGTAAGAAAATCAAAATTTTTAATATTTGTTAATGCTGCAAGCATGCATCTTATATGTTTGGCCTGTGGATCTCATGAATATTACATGATTCAATCATGTAGGGGTAATCAATTGGCTCATTGTCTTCTCAATGCAGATCTACACGGTGCTATTATTCTAGGTTATTCTCCGTCCCACTGTTTTAATTTGGACTTTAGAGGCTTATGTTTGTAAGGGATGCATCATTTTGCATAATCAGTTTGACTCTGTCAGATTAAGTTATATACTTACGTTCTTTGTATTTGTGGCAGTTGCTGACTGTAAAATAGCATCTTTTACTGGAGTTAATGGTATTATGGTTCGTGAAACTCGGGAAACATTTGGGATAATTACTCGAAAGGATAAGTTTCACGGTAATATATCTGGTCTCACTCATAATTTTGCAAGCATGATTTTATGACTTTGCTTTGAATCTCTTTTATTGGATGTTACTTCTCAGCTTGATTTCTGCATCAGTTCTTACTTTTGGTGTTGATTTTTTATTTATTTTATTTTTTGGTCAGCCTAGTTGAAATTGTTTGATTAAATGGAGATACATGTCAACTCTTCCCACATTTGTTTAATCCGGAAAATGTAAATCAATTTAAGTAGAAAATCATTCATTTTAAAATCTAGAGACGAAGTGAGGGAAGCTGCCATAATTTCTTATGTTTCTGACTGCAGAAAATATATTTGTGTCAAAAAACATTTGCATGCTTTACATGAGATATTTTTGCCGATTGTGCATCGTGGTAAAATAACTTGAAGAACATGCTAAAATCCTGATGTCTGTGTCTTATGTAGTGGTGCCAAAAAAGTTGTCAGTTTTTATGTTCCAAGTTGACTGCTGGAAGATCACATTACATGGTGACAAACTTACCTCAAGAAATTTGGGAATATGATGGCCTCTTGTTCATTTTTTGTCGGCTACCCCATGGTAGACTGCTGTTGTATGCTTCTGTGCTCAGTTTTCATCTCAATGAAGGCAAACAGGCAGTAGGAGTTCAGAGTAAGTTGCTTAACAAGATGGTATCATAGCAGGCTCTTGATAGATATACAGTAGCTACAGTGGTTGAGGTGCTCAAACATCATAATAGTGAAATGTTGTCATTTGTTAATGACATGAAGAGCAAGTCTGAAAGGTTATTCCACTTTTTATTAATTTTTGGAAGTAGACGATTCGCTGTAACTTTGTTGTACATGAAAGTTAATCTGAAAGGAAGGTTCAAGTTAGCAAATTGGCTGTTGAAATATAGCGAATTATGTACCTGGCAGATTTACTCGGCCACTTAGGTCCTCCCGGGGGTGAAAATTTTCGTTTGTATCATCACATGATGCAAGAGATTAAGAACAAGCCAATTTCGCAAGAGCAACAATGTGTGGTGAATTTAGGTGGTGGAGCTTAGTAGGATAAATTGACATGAAATTCTTATCTTTATTTGGGTGAATTTCTAACATATCAATGTTGTATGAGATCTAGATCAGTGTGATCATCCGATTATAATGATATAGGGATATTGGTTTAAAATTATATTTATATGTTTAGAAACTTTGAGATATCTGTCACGTAGATTTGATGGTGTATAAGAGATTTCTTGAGCAAAATGTCAATCTAGGAGGTCAGAAGCTGCTCCATATGTCTTGAGTTGGCTTGTAAACTTCAAGAATTTGATTAAAACATTCTTCGAATGACCTTATGAAAATCAAGAATATGTTACAATGAATAAATATTAAATTAATTCATCAATGGAAAGGTTTTCATCTGACCAGTATTTATTCCCGTATCTAAAATGTGATACGGTAAAGATATAGTTTTAAATATTTTTTTAAAATTAAAATTTGTAATTTTATAATATTAAAAATTAAAAATGTTGAAAAAATTTCTGAAATTGTATAAAGATCAATCTAATCCCATTGTATCAAAGCTTGAAAGCTAACACGGGAGTTGTAATTGGAAGTAACCCAATTCCTCTTTTTGGAAAATGAAATTTATTTAAGTTTCAAAAAAAGCTTGGCAAGTTTAGTCTAATGCAAGATAGATTATGACAAAGAGAAGGGGTGCAGTGTCACCCCTGCTACTGACAATTTAGCAGTGACATTGCAACTGTTCGTGCGTACATAGACAACTCTTGTTGTTCAACTGAAACTTTCATCTTCTACGTTTGAATATTCTGTTTGGTTTAATGACTTGAAGGAGATAAGCCTTTTTATTTGTTCGTAAAACTTTCTTTTTCAACGTTTGAATACAAGAAGATCAAAATAGTACCTGAAAACTATTGTCCTGGCGTGGTCTCAGGTGCTGACATTCTCAATCTTGTTATTTTGGTAAACAGCATAGGCATTTTCGCAACATAAATCCTGATCTCTTATAATTAAACAACCTTATTTATCTGTTAATTTTCAAAAAAAATACCTTATTTATCTGTTATAAGTTGCTATCCAATTGAAAAGAGATATATGTTGGTAAGAATTTGTGGCCAATTAACTGATATGGGATGGAATGAACAAACAGGCAGTTGACCCTCTTATCCTATACGAGTTCAAGCGAGGCAATCAGAAACAATCCATCTTCAACTACTACTATAGACATTCAAATTTGTATTTGAATCAGCACCAATCCATCGTTTTAGATTGGAAGACTTTATTTGTTCAAATCGTACGAGGTTGGATAACTCTTAAAAGAAGAATCCAATCCAAGGATACAGAGAATGCTTCATTCTTTAAAACCCACTACTTTTATCAAGAAGGAGCACTCGCTTTCTCTCTAGTGGTCCTTAAGAATATAGTTAATAAACGTTTCTCGGTATTGTCAAATGTCAACTGTTACCATGTATCAAGGGTTAAGTATGCTCAGTAACACAGGAAAGTTAGACCAAACCATGGGCCCGGAGTTTGTGGATCAAATGAGAAAACAATGCACAATGCACACACACAAGGAAAAGGGAGCAGTCTGAAATGATTTTACTAAACCCAGATTCTTGTTCTAGCTACAGATTCTCAAGTGTCCTGCTTTAAGAGGGCAAATCCCATAAATCCCTGCTGTTTATACAAGAATTTGCTGATGGGCCTGATGTGTTTGAGGACTTCCTAAGGGCATCTGCTATATCAACGAGTAGATAGGGGAATGGAATGTTTTAACAGGAACAGCTGCGAAATAAGCTGTCAGACATTGCAGATACACTACTAAAAATAATGAGTATAAATCCTAGTAGATATTACATCTTAACAAGAATGGATTGGTCATAAGCGTATAGATTAATATGGTAAACTTAAATGACATTGTTTTCCTTTGGAAATAGAGGAACAGTTTACCAACAAGAACATACGGAACATTTCCTACTGATAATAAAGACTACATATATGTCGCTAAGATTATATCAAACATTTGGACCACTGGATTTATTGGTAAATTTTCAATAATATCCTGTACTCTCGTGAATTTTCATACAAAGACAAGTGAGATCAAAACTGCGAACAGACTAATCTAAATATGTGGTACAATGAAATTTTGTATGTGAAGAAGATGACCTGTATTTACCTAACCTGAGAGTAGTACAATAAACTGGAACCATTTGCCCATAAAGAACTTGTGTGTACGTCCAAATCTTTCTGTTCACTAAGGAAAAAAAAGAAATACCAGTAAGATAATAATGCGAAGAAAATGTGCAAGAAAAAAACTGAGACCTACGAAGACTCCACCAAGTTTACATGCTATCACATAACCATTTCAAATTCCCTCAGTTTGGTTCTGTTTCCGTCAAGAACACTGAACCATTTCACAAGGCAGTTGCAAACATACTTGATGTGTAGTTTCCAAGTTCCATTCAGATGAATAAAATGATAGTTTCAAATGGTGTTATATTAGACTTATAATATTATGGTCACCCAAAGCAAGTAAAGGTCATGAAAGTATGCAGTTTATTTTAGTGTCACCATGAACAACACCACATTTCACTTTATTCCATACAAAACGGTCAGCTTGAAAAATCAGCGACAAAAAGATAGTATTCAGAATATTGTGGGCCAGATATGATAAAATTCGAGGAAACATGTTCTACTAAGTGGATGATATGGTTTGAATATGGCATTGCTCCAATAATAGACACAAAAACTGAGAATGACTCCTATTCTGAGCTCATGCACAAAGCTTCTTAGTTCACTAGATCAGTATCCTGTTCTCTTAGTCCTAAAGATGGCTAAAATGAAAATCAATACATGTATATACTGAAAACTGATCATGATGCTCTTCATTAGACTATAATAAGGGTTTCTGCGTTTCATATTCGTTACATCAAGTAGACCCAGAATTATGCAAGACAAGTATCCTAACTGTAAAACTTTGACTAATCAACTGACTTCTTAAATACTGCAACGAGCACTTTGAATTAAGCCCAACTAAGATCCGCATCTACTGAAACAGAATATGTTGACAACTTAAAGGATGCAAGTGATAGTGGCTGAGAATGAAGCATGCATGAATTGAAGACCTCACATCAATCAATAGTAAGTGCAACAAATTGTTACCTCACGGAAGATGATAGAAGAAATTGGAAGTACAAGAACTGAATGAATCTTGGACCAGCAATAGCACTAATTGTTAACAATTCCATCCTAAATTATCTAATAACAAAACTCTGTCCAGGCGGAACCGTAACTTGGCATCTTCACACATAAATACCAACTCGGAGTGCTAGAATTTGGATGCAGACAGCAACTGTACACGAGAAATGACAGAAGGCTATTCACCATTCTGAGATGCAGGACTTTTGTTTTTTATTAGCTGCCTCACCAAAAAAAATTAGTCTCATAGTGAGCAGCTATGAAAGAAAGATATGGCATCCAAAATACAGAAGATTAAACAAGAGAATAAAGGCTGAAAGGGTGGCATTAGCACAATATTCTTAATTAAACATGAATCTCACTTTGTAAAAGTACTTCTTCCGAAGTTTGATAGCAGTACGTATACACCGTTTGACATGAATCTTTAGAACCTTATCATTGAAAACCTGTACGATATAAGTGTTAAATGTTAAAGAAAAACATTATGAGAATAGTCAGTAAGTATGGAGGATTCAAAAATCAGATATTAGTCAAGGTATATAATACAACAAGGATTGATAAAACTTTTATGACTCCTATAATAGGTGAAATGCAAGTTTACCATACACCAATAAGACAACAGGATTGACTCAGACTCAATTTTCAATCCTTTCCTACTTTTTCCCTGAAGTTAATATACAATCAAAAGTTTCCATCCACGCGTTCAAACAAGTGAGATAGGTTATTATTAATCCCATGGAGTTCTCTCAGCAAAAGAAGATGGAGAACAAAAATCATAACAACCAAGTTCCAATCTCAATGGAAACTAGGAGAGATTAGATAGATTATCCAACATAGAACAAAAAAAGTGAAGAGGAATGATTATCATGCACCACTGTCATTTATGATTATATTAACTGCAAAAGATCTTGAATTTTAAATACATGCCTTAATCATATCATCAATTGAGCGTGTTTCTCTGATGATTTTATGACGGTTAATGATTAATATTGCTGCCACACAAAAGACTGGCAGCTCATCATCTCCATTCTTAGTTGATGACACAACATTGCTAATCTGAAGGTGACCACTTTTTGCCCAAAAATTTCTTGTCAGACCACAGAAAGGATGGGAAGATTCTGCCTTCATCCCAGTGTGGTAAGAAGTGGAGTGCTCAGGATGTCCATTCTTTGTATGTGAACCGTCCTTTACACTATTGTTACCAACTTCTTCGAATTCCTCTTTCATTTCTCCTCCAGAATCCCTCGGAGGATGTACCACCAGAGCCTCCAGGCAATTTTCCTCTAAATCACCAGCTGTAGATTCATCGAAATCAACTGCCCACATCATCTGCAATAAAGGTAATTACATCGATCAATAATGTATACTGCCTGCCAACTGAAGGTTAAACCTATGTCCAATTTCTTCAACAAAAAAGGCAGACTTTTACAGCAATTATGCTTCGAAGTTCATATGTTGGTTGTGTCAGAGCGACTTTGCCAAAAGATTCCAATATATAAGAGAAAATTTCTAGGAACACCAATGATCACTCGTCCATCTCCAGTTTTCAAAAAATAGTAATTCCTGATGCAAATCAATGTACAGCACTGGACGCAGATACAATATTCAGGGAAGGCATGCAAAGGCATATTACAAATAAAAGAGCAACTAAACACTAAGCAAAATGGAGTTGATCTATTTTGTCCATCTCCAAAACGTAAAATAGTGTACTACAAGGTGTTTAGAAAAGATCCTCAAATAATTACACCGACATGAAAGAACAAATGACAACACAGATCAAGTAAATCCACCAAATGAGAATGTAACACAATGTTTAAAAGTTTTTTTTTTTTTGGAAGACAGATAAATTTCCGTTGGAGACTAGCCCTGGAAGCTTGCCTGGTTAGAAAGACTACCAGGTAGCCATATGCAAAATGAAATTAGGCATGTGCTGCCAGAGGTTTTCCATCTTCTAAATGTTGGCTAATAGGTTACCACTTTGAGTTTCATGTTACAAGGAATAAAAGCACGTAAGTTTTTAGTTAGATTCTTTCGTCACCTATGTTGTAAAAGTAAATGCACTTCATATATTCTGTGCAAAAGAAACAAACAAAAAACACACCTCCCACATTTGAAGAACCTCAGTGAAAGATAACTCCCTACGAAAAAGGACCATCAGCATCCTGAAAGCAAAATGAAGGCTTTCAGCACCAATATGCAAGAGGTGTGCAAAGATTTCCCTGTCTGTTAGCTCCAAAATGTGCCACAATGCTTGCAACTGTTTCATCACTCCGGTTGGCCCTTCCATCTGAAAATTTTCACGCTGGAAACGAGCAACAAATACATTTTAAAGATAGCAAGAAGCATTTTGACAAAACATGTTTGACAACTCCAGTAATACCATTCTCCTCAGAAGCATTTCAAAGCACCAAAACGCATCAGCATCATCCTCAAACAGAACAACAAAAGGAGACAGCAAGTCACTCATTCCTATATCAAGTAGTCAAACAAGTAAACAATGAGTTTACAGCTTCAAATCAAAACTTCAATTTTCCATCAACTAAAGTTAGGATTTTCCACAAAAATGGGATGTGTGACAACCTTGACAATAGCCTGTTGCAGGATCAACCCATGCATAAACAGCAAGGATATCAGACATCCTCGCTAAATTTCTCTGATCTTCATAAAACTCAAGATGACTATCTGTTCTAACAACATCGACAACTGAAGACAAAAGTTGAAGTTAGCTTCCAAGTCATAAGAAACAGTTCATTACATAGATTCATTGCCTCTGTGAACGGAACATAGATAGGAGTTACCTATGCGGTGCAAAGTCCAAAGCCATTCAGATTCTCTGTCATCGTGAGTAGCCACTCCTTGAGAAGTTGTTGCACTTGTAGGCAAGAATGATGTTTGTGGAGCATCTGGTATTCTAAATCCATTCAATATCTCTTTCGCTATATTATTGGAGCAAGATGCACATCCTTGGTCATCGCAATGAACCATTTCAAATTCAGAATTGTTATGATGAGATGCAGGTGGAAGACTGTTGGATTGTGAACCATTGGGTTCCATGATTAGTTCTCTGTTGTTATTAATTTCAAAACTGTGCATTCTGTCATCTTCAAATCTTAGTTTCCGTTGGATAGAAAGTTTGTCAGCTCGCTCCTCATTGTATTCTTCTCCTCTTTTGTCAAACAAATTTATGAAAGGTAAAGCACGAAAATCAAAATAACCCTCTGCATCATATTGTAATCCATTAGCATCTTCTCTTTTACGTGAACTACTACTGACTGGACCGGACTCAGGAACAAAATAAGTGTCAAATATTGGACTATCTGTGCTTTCTCTCACATCAGTGAGCTCAATAGAATCACTAGAACTATCCCTTCCGCATTCATATGATGTATCCATACAATTATTAGCCAAATTTCTACAGTTCCCTACTGTGTCAGTAATATGAGTAGAATCACTAGGACTTTTTTTACTTTCATCTTTAGCTTCCCCCTTTCTGTCATCCTTGGATGTCCGCATATCCATAACTTTGGACCCCACAACAAATGCAAGTTCACCAGTTCCTATACTTGAATGCATCATTTGGCATTGCCTAATAAGGTCCCCATAGCGTTCCCTGAAGGAAAGTTTTAATAAAGTGAAAATGATAAATAAAGAAGATCAAACGTATTAAAGAGGAAAAAAGAAGTTCTAACCATACAATACGTCAAATAACTTGTTTAACCCAGAAAGGAAGGTGCTATGTTAAAACAACTATCATATTTACATACCAATCATTGCATCTCAAATAATAAATTGTACAAATACAATGACATCTAATACACACACAGTTCGCACATACTTATATGTGCATAATTAAAAGAATCATTTGCTATGAATGCTGACCCTGTACTGCTATAAGCAAAACAAGCCATTGCTGTAATTTGGAGCCAATGAAAATAGGAAAATAAATACATATACAGATAAAAGAAAATGTAAAGAGTAAAATGTCCCCAAGTCATTATCTCCTCTTTCACCTGCCAAGTCATGCTTCCTATTATGTTCAGCAACCGACATCTAATGTTTCTTATATACTTTATGACCAAAACTGACCAAATATCAGCCAAAGACTTAACTCCAAGAATTTTGGCAACTCCAAACACCAAATCCAAGAATTTCAGCCAAAGACTAAGTCAGCCAAAGACTAAGTCAACCCAAATTAGAAATGATTTCAGTTCCGAAGACTTCTACATCTAAATGGATACAACTTGATAAAGAATTATCTTATTCTGTTCACACATAGAATCAGTACATACTTTCACATTTCTTCTTCAAGAAATCATACCTTCCTCATTCCTTTCTCCACCATCCTGTTGACTCTACAATAACAAAATGAATGGAAAAAAAAAGAGATCGAAAAAATGTTCCATGAACCCCTAGTAAACTTTAAGGGGAGACAGAGTGAGAGAGTGGAGACGTAGCGTACAAGACTCAACCAAGAAATGAAAGTTGAGAATAGAAAGAAAGCTGTAAGATCCAGTCTTGGGTTAGATCTCATGAATCCAGAAGTCTAGATAGATATTGATTATAAACAAATATGTAACGAACTTTAGTTTGAGAAAAATGAACAAAATAACCATCAGAAGGACTAGCAGTTCACAAGACCAGAAACTAAGAGCTTTCTTTACAACTATTGTAGGAAAGATAAAGTAAAACTTGCCTGAATAGAAGAAGCTAACCCTTGATATGTCTAGTTGACTAGCATATAGTGATGTATCCTAGTTCATGTTCTAACTTTACCAATATTCTTGATGCTTTGGCACAAAAAGCACGAGGCCAGGAGGTATGAATTTAATGTTGGACGATGCAAACAATAGAGAGAACCAAGAGATGATGCCACAGCACACATTCATTATTTGGAATAACATTATAAACCGTCATCAAAGTAACTGGATAATTCCATTAGTTTCATTTGGAAAAAATGCAGCAGGACAATACAAGGCCCTAAGAAACATTATTAGAAACAATGATAAAAGGAATTAGAATTTTAGACCTCCGGGCTATCCTAAGTTGCCTTCGATACTCAGCAGTGCTGGTCAGTTGATAACAACCAAGTAAAAATTCCCAAACTTCTGCCCTAATAGATGGATCCACACCCTGTCAGAATGCAAATACAATCATCATAGATGAAAAAAAAATGTACTTGACTACTTTAAGAGAGTTCTTAATCAGATTGGTGAGAATAAAAATCCATTCAGGACAAGTAATAGACAATAAACTCTGACTCTTACAAGGTGACTAATCTTTTATCCATTGTAGGATAGAAGAAAACAAAATATGATGCACATGCATGAGTGTGTTTGCGTGTGCACGCATGTGGAAGCAAGAGAGAGAGAATGTTTAGATAGTAAATACAAATGCAAATCATGAACAGTTCTTGAGAAATTCAAGGATGGAATAATACTTTTTCATTTTCAATTGAAGAATATATCGATCTACTCTTAATAACCTATCCAGCTTAAAAATAGCACGGACACCCATTAAGCTTTAGTCCTACTGTACCCATCCTGAATGATATCTGAATATAACAAAAGAAGCACAAATACGTATAAGCCAGCAACAGTTAAATTTAGAAAACTGAAAAACCTATCTGCTTTCTGTTTCTGCCTTTGGAGTAAATATATGCTTTCTGATAATGGCATAGATCAGAACAATCAGACTAATTATACAAAATATGCTTATTGATAATGGCATAGATCAGAAAAATCAGACTAATTATACAAAACAGTCTTTGAATTGTAAAGATCAAAAGACATGCATCCTTTTACCCCAAACATGTTCTAACAGAAAAAAGTAAAGAAATCTCAGACTTTGCAATAAAATAGGAGAAACAGAAACAGAGAAAGACATAAATGGACTGTGGCTTAGGCACATAATTAATGCAATATGACACAGCATACCCCCAAAACAATCAACTTGAGTGCTTTCTGAAAACTAGACACCTTCCCATCATTGTCAAACGTTGCCTGCCACTTGTCTGGCTTCAGCATTCTGCCTACCTGCCTCATTAAGAACAAGATATCTCAGAAAAGAGCTTCAAACGAATAAAAGGAAACACAGTTATTTTTACAGCTAAAATTCAAAGGGAGCTAAAATGTACAAAGACCTCTATCCAACTTGAACAAGCCAAACCATCCCCACAATTCTCAAATTCAAGAAACTAAATTAAGGAATTCACAAGACGCAAGAGAAGGTGACATGTATTGTTGAAGTTTCTCTCTATGCTCCAGCTGTACAACAAAAAGAAGAGTCAAACATCATTTTGCTCCATTAGGTTCTTTAGTATGAACAAACAGCTAAAAAACATCAATTAACATGAAATAATTGGCTGTTGTTTGAGTTACTTGGAGTCCAATGTCCTGAAGGCATGAATGTGGACCCCTTTAATATACAACATGACACTGAGCTATAAACTGGGCCAGAAACTGCAGATAATAGAGAAATAAGATCCAAAGTTGATGTTGCTTAAGGACAATCCTTTACATGTTCATGTACTGTTTGATTCTACGCACATAGAAGCATAACAATGCAAAAAATTCCTGTATTCGTTTCCTATCAGAATCAGTTAACAAAGACTAAGCGGAATAGCCATTAAACTTAAAATCATTCAAGTGATTCTAAAATTTTGATGGAAACTACTGAATCAACTCTACAAATACCATCTCTTTCCTCTTTCTATTTGACCCAAATGCATTCCTTCTCGGATAATAATGCATAAGACATTCAATGTATATAACACTGATCATTCAGGAAGACAAATAAAGCTGCAATGATCCGGCCAAAAAGAGATCAGCAACTTACTCCAACCACAGTAAACTAAACAATTTCGATAAAGAACAACAGAATAAGCAGTAGAGTGAAAAAGAAAATGAAAAGCAAATGGATAGATAAGAGAATCTTACAGCAATAATAACCTTTATAGGTGACTGAGAAAGACAAGGCTCCCCAATATCGCGCACCATAGAACTCATTCTCTGCAAACTTGCTATCCCTGATTTCCCACAGCTCCATTGCTTCTCCTCCCCACCTCCTACACTAGACATCTACAGCTTCCAGACATATACACAACCACTCAACTTCCACCCTTTTCCTTGTTACTACCAACACCACGCAGATTCAGACTTGAGGAAACCACCAAAAAACTGCCAACAAAACAACATAACGTTCCTTGAGAAAACATAAATTTCAAAAAAGTATAAAGGAAAAGATTAAGCGTTTTACTCTAAAATTCAAATTTCTAACAAACACAGAATATATATAAAAAAAAAGAAGACTATTAACATAAGTAAACTGATTTCCATCTCTGATCAAACAATCGACATTGATACCAAAACCAAAACGATCCTCCCAAACACGAGGTCAGTGAATCGAAGAATCCGTAATCAGAACCCCTGATCGCCCAACTGATCTGAACACGTAAACACAAACACACGTGCAGAGACAGTCAGACAGGCATACCTATAGGGAGAGTGTGTGAGTACCAGAAGAAGAGAAATGAAGAGAAGGTGATCGCTGTGAATGTGAGAGGGATAGATGGAGATGGAGGATATCCTCCTCCGTCGCCATTACCGATCTTTTCCGTCTCTCTCTCTCTCTCTCTCTCTCTCTCTCTGCTCTTCCTTTAATTTGTTTCTTTCTATAAGTTTCTTCTTTCTCTCTTTTTTAATTTTTCATTTCTTTTTGTTTGATATTTGGCTTTGGAAAAGCAGTGTTTTTGCATGGGCTTTTTATTTTTATTATTTATCAATTAGATCTACTAAACATCATCATATAATTAATTTTTAGTTAATTAATACGTTTTATAAAATAAAAAATAATAGATGGAATTTGTTAATTCAATTATATTAAACTTCAATTTCAGGATTAAATTTTTAGTTGTAATCCATATGATGCAAAGATTTTTATTTAAAAAATATAAATTGATTCGCAAACCAAGTTAAACATCAATATAGTAATGTCGTTTGAGATGTCGTATGAACATGAGAAATCAATTTATAGGTTTTTACGGTCCCAAGGTCTATATGTTTAATATTTGTTGAAATCTATTTTTTGCTATGTTTATGACATTTTATTTTTGGAAAAACATATATCCTGTATTTAAAAGTTATTGAAATGGTTATAATTAAATTAACTTGACAAGTGGAACACTTACCAACATTTAGACGGTTGCTCATGCTATCAATCAGGATGTCTTTATTTATGAGTGAGGGAGGTTGGTAGACAAGATCTGAGGTTGCGATCACATACTGGGTTAAAGTGACTCGTCCAATTAGTGACAAATTCTTGGCGTGCCATCCTGTTAGTCTCTGTTGAGCATTATCTAGGATATGTTGATAAGTCTTACGCGTGGAACGTTCATAGATCAAAGGCACTCTTAGGTATTTGCCCATATTGCCCAGTCTGTAATCTCAGCCTCTTTATTTTCACGATGCAAACAGTTCGCCTGCCGCGTAGACTGTGTGATGATTTGGAGTGCATCATGTGAAACTTTATATGAGGTTCCACTGATAAGCAAAGAAAAATGTCCCTAATTAAATGGAACTCTGTATGTAAGCCCAAAAGGCAGGGGGATTACGCATCAGAAGGATTAGGTCTACCTATGATGCATTAGAAGGATTAGATCTACCAATGATGCCCTGCTAACAAAAATGAGATGGGCCTTGCTTACAAAACCGGATGCCTTATGGGTCCAAACCTTAAGGACTAAATATTGTATGGACCCGTACTACATCCCTACTTCGATAGCTCGGCAAGGGACGTCGAGTTTCT
>JANZXP010000005.1:7997653-8007823 GCA_027576715.1 Erythroxylum flavicans
ATGCAAACAGTTCGCCTGTCGTGTACACTGTGTGATGATTTGGAGCGCATCATGCAAAACTTTATATGAGGTTCCACTGATGAGCAAAGGAAAATGTCACTAGTTAACTGGGACTCTGTATATAAGCCCAAAAGGTAGGGGGATTAGGCATCAGAAGGATTAAATCTACCAATGATGCATCAAAAGGATTATATCTACCAATGATGCCCTGCTAACAAAAATGGGATGGGCCTTGCTTACAAAATCGGATGCCTTATGGGTCTGAATCTTAAGGATTAAATATCATATGAAGCCGTACTACATCCTTACTTCGATAGCTCGACAAGGGGCCTCGAGTTTCTGGAGGAGAATCTAGGCAATTTGCATTTCATTTGCCAAGGTATCTGTTGGCATTTGGGCAATGAAAGACGTATATCTTTTTGGCTAGATAATTGGGTGAAAGAGTGGAATCCTCTTCTGGCGGTGACAACCTCGCCAATCCCAGAAAATATTCTCTACGCTAAAGTCGTGGACCTAATGAACGAGGATGGAAGCTGGGAGTGGCATTTATTTTAGCAACACCTCCCTCCCCCAGTTTGCATGGATATTGCAGCGATAACCATCAATACAGAGGATCCAGCGAAAGATACCATGGGATGGGCTCAAACTGAACATGGGAGATTTACAGTGGCTGTAGCCTACGAGTTAATCGAAGGGCCTTTCCTGAATAGTGCTGTGATTACCTGGGATTTAATTTGGAAATGGACGGGACCCCAGAGGATCCGATCATTCCTCTGGTTAATGACCAAAAACAAACTCATGACTAATCAACAAAGAGTAGAGCGTCATATCGCTATGGACAACAGTTGCCACATATGTGGCTAGGAAGAGACCACCTTTCACATCATTCGGGACTGCCCGAGGGTGCGCACCTTCTGGAGAAAATTTCCCTCAGAGATGGTCAATACGGAATTTTTTTAACAGAATAAGGAAAGATGAGTACAATCCAATCTCATGCCACACTCTGAAATCCTGCAAGGGGATTCGGCTACTCTTTTTAGCGTTGCCTGCTGGATGCTTTGGACTTGGCGCAATAAAAGTCTTTTTGAAGTCGATTTTATTTGGCCAGATAATGGTACGAGAGCAGTGACGGAGTTTATGGAATGGATAGTTAGGGTGAGAGTAGTGGAAGCTTGTGTTTTTTCGACTCAAGGATTACCTACGGGCAGTCCAGTAGGGTGGTCCAAACCTCCAGAAGATTGGGTAAAGCTCAACACCGACGAAACGATTAAGCAAGCGTCGTCTGTAGCTTCCGCTGGCTGTTTAATTCGTGATTGGCACGGACAGTAGTGTGGGGGGTTTCTACATCACTTGGGAAGAAGCTCGCCTCTTACGGTTGAATTCTGAGGAGTCCACTCAGGTCTCACCCTAGCTTGGTCCCTGAGGTATCACCGTCTCATGATTGAAAGAGACTCCTTAGAAGTCATGAATCTGCTATCCTCTTCCACTACAGAGATTGACGGAAATATATTTTTTTTGACAGGTGCTTGCAAGTTACTTCAAAGAGATTAGGAAGTGCAACGTCAGCATGTACATCGTGAAGGGAACCAGTGCGCGAATACCCTAACTGCTCTCATAGTTCTTACTAGCCTAGGCATTCATATTTTGCAGGAGCCTCTATTGTTTGTTCTGGAGTTTATTCGCCGGAACAAACAAGGAGTTATATATCGAAAAGCCATACGATAGACTTATTTGATTAAATTTTGAGTGTTTCTTTTCGAGAGGAAAAAAAAAAGATCCGAAGTTGTGAAAATAGAAAAATTGTAGACACCTGTGCCTGGAGGCTGGTGGATAAGTCGTGGACTGGGACTGGGACTGGGACTGGTTGCTATAATGACGTCTTTGTTGTCGTCTTGTTCTAGTTGCTTTGGTCATTACTGTTATAAGTTTCAGGCTTCGCCAACAACAATTGTAAGAAATTCAAAGAATTTATGTACTCACTTCTCATAAGCTGACACGTAATTTTATTGTCAGCCTTTAGATCCAATCACTTACTGTTTTTTCTGTACTAAGATGGATGTAGCTTTGAATTACTTAACAAGAAAACTCGAGTTGGCATAGGTGTGTCTAACATTGTTCAGGAGGCGTCACCGGTCACTCCCGTAGGCCGTATGACATACAAGACCCTCTAAGGCTAAGCTTCATTCTCTTGCAGGAGTCGCTCTATACAATCCTTCTTTTGCCAAGCCTGCTAAATTCCAAGGTTCAATTTATTAAAACGCGGATGTATATCGATGACATGTGATTTGATTATTTTAATCAGACTTTTTCTTTTATTCTAAATTAATTTTAATACTTAATTGTTATAAATAATATTTATTTTATTTAAAAATGACAAGTAAAGATGGGATAAAATTAGATTATTATTTGTTAAATCTAAATTTTCTAATTCAAATATATTCAAAACTCTAATTATAATTTTTTGAGGTTTTATTCTAAACATAAATTTTTATTTCAATTCAAATATTTCTTATTTTATATTCTTTTGTTTCATGAGTAATCAATATTGATTAATTTGATAAATTCATTTGATATTGATTATTTTATAGTTATCCATGAATTCAATGAATTGTAATTCTCATAATTGGTATATGTAACAAATATGTTATATATGAATTTATATATTTAAATTGTAAGAAATAAGAAAATTAAATTAAATAGTTGTAGCTATCTCTACTATTTAATTTAAGGTTTAATCTTTTCCATTAAGCTTATGACTATCATTTACCTTATATGAGAATGATATTATACCAAACCAATTGATTGTAAGTTTTGATTTGAATGTTAGGTCTGAACCAATTAATTTAGCAAAAATCAAGATTTATTATGATTATCTTAATAAGTTTTAGACTAATTGCTTGAATTGTAAAAATTATTCTTTTTAGACCAATGATCAAAGTTAAAATTGAATCAGATATTTCTCTTAAATTAAAGTAAAGTACCATTAAAATTTTCAGTTTAACAATTAGTGATTCTTTGTTAAGTTTAATTAATTAATTAATTAATCATAAACTCTCATTTTATTTTATCAATTGAAATTAAAAAGATCATATACTTAATATATATAAAAGTGTTTGGAAATAAAAAACTTATCCAAGTTAATATCTAATCCTCAAAGTTTCGAGAGTTTCCTTAAACTATTTACACTTGAAATAATAATAATAATGTTATCATGCCAATGATGTGTTCTTTTTTATTTGTAAAAACGGAATTGCTTATTTGTCTTTGTCATGTCCTTTTCCAACTTTTGGAAAACGTTTGTTACGTGTTTGTAAATGCCGTAAGTTGAATTATTAGAGGGTGACAAAATGACAAGAGCTTGTCACCGAACTTCACAGACCAGCATGAAAGTCAAAAGTAACATCATGATTTATGCTGTTCATCACGAGGGGATCCGTTTTTATATTCCTACAAAAGCAAAATTATTACTTAACTTTTGGCTTAGTAACAAAGTCATCTCCAGCCAAATGGCTGCATATGAAAACGACATAAACCCAACGATACTAAATAAATAAATAATAATGCCCCAAAGTTGTTGGAGACTCCCTCACACTGAAACTTTGCAATTCAAACAAACTTTATTCTTTTTATAACATTAGACATAAAATCTCCTTTAAATTGATAATTGTAATCTACAAAGTAAACTTCTCCAATTGTATTTCGATATAATTTATACATTATTTATAATTCAATATAAATCATTTTAAAAAAATAACATTTGCATTTTTATTATCAAATTAGGTATAGTTATTTTTAAAATTGAAATTTCTTCTTACAATCTCATATAACTTCTTATTTTTAATTTATAATCGTCGCAGCACTCCGAATATCAAATAACAATAATGATTCAGTAAAAAAATTCCTATTAAACATAGGGTTTGAAGAAGTCTAGTGTATGTAGTCTTACTCTTAATTAGTAGGGAGGTTATTTTCAAAACTCCAAAACTCAAACTCAGAACTAAATTGGATTATATAAGAATTTCTTCTACAGCTCCAAAATTACTTCAAACGGACTTGGATTTGGTAGATGTCTATTTCAATCTTAAAATCTATTTTTTTGGTTAGAAAGTCCACAGATGAAATCCCAAAGGTCTTAAAAGCCAAAAAAAAATTGCAATTATTTATCACCTACAATATTAATAAGTATTTTTAGATTTAAGGCCAAGAGGGCATGTAGATAATTCAGAAGACAGGTTAACAACTTAAATAGGAGGCGAGAAGCCAGACAGGAGCAATATCGGCCAACTGCCCATATATAAATCGATCCAGCTTTCTCTCTATTGTTGGCCTGCTTTGAATTCAAGCTAGAAGTACAAGTTTCTGCAAGGACTATGTAACCATTATAGTGTTTGGTTTTGATAACTTCAAAGGCTTAATTACTATGTCCTATCTTTGAATTATGGTCAGTTATGTCTTATAAGAGTCTACTGAGACCGGTTAACATGATATAATTATATAGATATATTGTAGAGGGAGAGGGACTGCTTGTCAATCGAAAATCAATATGTACAATCATCTCTGATTATCACACGCACTTGTGTCCATTACGTGCAAACCTATTGAAATCACAAACTTATTGATAAATATAAATTAAATAATTATTTTTATTTTTAATTTTAGTTTCTAGTAAAATAAGATCTCATTAAAAGAGTTATGTAATAATTTCTATGAAATCTTAAAATTGTTCTTAAATAAAATCAAGCATAATTATAATTTTAAATTGTTTGCTTTATTTTATAAAATTACATTAATTAAAAATTATTGTTAATCGACTATCAAAACATGGTTGACTGCATAATAAAGACAAAATATTATTTAGAATATTTAGATAATTAATTATAAATAATATTTTATACAAAGACTTTCTTTTACATATTTTGACATATAAAAATATTCAAAATTTCTCATAACTATTCATTTTCTTAGTATTGGAGTCTTATCTTGCACATGTCTTGTCATTTTAATCATTATCCTATATTCTACAATCGTCATGTTACACTTGTAACGTCACTCTTTTGGATATCTACACTATTATGAATATATTCACCATTGCCAAACCCATCATTATTTCATTTGATAGGACTTACTATATATTTTAAACTCAAGAATTACCTAGTTTTTTGTGAGGTAATAAGTTAAGTTTTATTTACAAATTTTTTATTAAGTCTATTGAAAAGGATGGAGAAAATTTACAAGTTTTTTATTAAGCCTGCAAAATGTTGTAAAAATCATTATATTTTCATATTATTCCACATCACATGTGAGTCGATAATTAGACAATACTTTAATCGTTTAGAAACTGTGAAAGAAGTTTGTATATGCTTGCCAAATGTTATTTCAAATATGATGTTGTTCATGAATTTAAATTATTCGAGTAACCACGTCACATAAATATGAATTTGGACATATGTATATGATTTTCTTTTGCAATTACAAGCTATTTATGATCAATCTGTTACCTCTGATCTTAAATGGTATGATCAAAGAGAAGCTGGGTTATGTTTTCAACAATAGGAATGCATGAATATTATGAAGCTTTGATACCCCTTCATTATGAATTTGAACCAATGTGTGGATCTCTTCTACATTATGACCAACTTCCCTAAGTAGAGACAGTTATTACCAAACTTATATCTGAGGAGATCAAGTTAGCTTGACTAAAATCTCATTGTTCCTTTGATATTGTCTTGACCCTTACATGATCTATAGGTTCTCTTCCTCAAAGAAGGGAAATCATAGTTATTATAAAGAACCTAAAAATTGAATATCTAAATGTTTGATCAGGTAATTGAAAAAGGATCCTAAACAAAAGGATGAGCAATAACGACACAAGCCTTATTCTTTCATCGTTGCGGCCATTACAAATTATGTTAAGCCTTATGAGCCGACCTTATTACTCTTATTAATCAAATTGATATCGATACCTTTAAAGATGCACTTCTTTTTTCTCAATCTGGTAATTTTAAAACCTTAGCCTTGTTTGTTACACTAGGTATGAATCCTTTTTAGTATCTTATTTCTGCATGTTATAATCATATGATTTAAGTATATTCATTATTCAAAAAATAAATACTCAATCCCATACACCCATTATATACACTAATAATAATTCCCCTAATTATGTTAGCTATGTCGATACTGTTTACATTTAGCCTTACATTACTAAATACCTTCTTAGTTCCAAAGTTGTCACTTACTTTGATATATGTTGGTAACTATGTGATCTTAATCTCCATGTTCATTTTCATACCATGGTTATCATACGCAAGATCCAAAGATAAGGTAAATCATTAGGACATGGTATAAGGAGGGATGATTGAAGACAAATCAAATCAAACAGAAAAAAAATGCTAGGATTAATAAATGAGTTTTCGATTCAGTTTATGGTTCAATGTTGATCTTCACATAAATGTGCACAAACAATCGTCATATTGTTTGTGTACCTCTCTTTGAAATTATTAACCATAGATTAACAACAAGCTCTGTTAATCCTAATTTTCCCTTAGGTTGTATCTAATTAAAACAAGCTCTTTAATTAGGTTTATCTATTAGACAATTTAAAATAAGCTCTCTTGATTTAGTGTGACAACCACGTTACAAAATAGAATGTTAATATAGGGAATAACTACATAAACTCTGATCATTTAACCTGTATTATGTTATCCCTAATGATGTGTGACCATTAGTTTACCATAAGTGAATTAGAGTTACAATGATTACGTAATGTAATCTAGATTATGACAATGAATTTAGACGTGAATAATCTATTTGGAGTATCTAAATCATTCATACAAAAATGCCAAAGCATTAATCATGGAATAACATAATCAATTCCAAAAAAGAGTTAAGAACAACATCACTAGACTATTCAATGCTCAAACATGTTTATTAGCATTGATATTTCCTTTGAATTGGAAAGATGAAGTTTAACTCCTCGTAGCTAAAGAGTATGTAAATTCATCACAAAATATTTCTGGATCCCAATATATCTAATGCCAGATAGTTGCTAATAAGCATAAGCCAAAAAATACAATATGCACTTTTAGGTCTCTTAAATGTCATTTTATACTTAAAATTAGGGTTGCGAGAAAATACTTGGTCAGTTATATAGGCTTGTAAGTGACTGTATATGTCAAATTTTCTAGAAATCGTGAACACATACATTCATAATAAGATATATAGCCACTTACACTTTACTATATAGCTCACTTACCTGGCTATATAAGTCTACACATGGTTATGTAGGTTGCAAAGGTGGTTGAAATGTTGTCTTCGAGCTCTTACATGGTTTCAGTGACTTACACGGTCCCATACAGGATCATGTAAGTTGTAGTAACTTCATTTCTCGTATTCTTTCTCCTATTTTCACCCTAATTCATCTTTTTTACTTCTACGAAGGCAAATAAGATTAAACATCAATATAACGGCACCAAGGATATGATCTTAGCTCATTTTGGTTCTTGTTCTTCCAACTTGTACCTAAAACAAACTATGAACCAAAATAAATATCTAAAGCATATCATAACATTAATCACTAAGCATTAGAGAGTAAACATATATTTAATTAAGCACTTATCAAGTTTCTTCACACTTAGCTTTTGACTATCCTTAGGTAGAACTAAAAATCAAAACACTTCCTCCTTTTCTGTACTTCTTAAGAATAGATAGACATAAGAAGAGAGCAAAAAGTTTTAAAACCATGACAAAAAATAAGCATTCAATGTTCTACTCATGATCAGTCAACAACCATTCCCTTTAAAAACTGAGCAGTCTAAGGGTAGACTTTGACAAGTTATGTTAGAAATAAGCTAAATCCACTAGTACAGTCAAACACCTTTTATGATTAAGACATTGCATGACTTTACATATTATTTCAGTGCTCTATCGTTAAAGATTCATATGCATAATCATGACTTAAATGATTTTTTAAGGTTGTCGTGGGGCCAAAGGTTAATGTGAGAAATATTTGGGTCATGTACTTCAAAAGTCATCAAAACTAGTAAAGAAGAAAAAACACTCAATAAAGTATCGAGTGTGAAAATTATCATCCACTCAAAACTGGGTACCATTAGTTATGATGAATGAGAAACTATGTTTCACAAATTAAACGTAATTATCATCAGGCCATGAGCTGACCTATCTTGGCCCACCGGGCCATGGGTCACCATGTCCTGACTTTAGGCCAGGCCAGGTATGGCCCATTAACATCTCTATTCACAAGGGCATAAACAACATCTTTGAAGCTTTATATGTTTACAGTAGCTTCCATGATCTTTATACATAGTCGTGTATCTCCAAAGTTGCTTCAATTCTTCCATTTTATGCCTTGAGTTTGCCCAAAATATTCTCCTTTTAATCTATGAAGGTAATTATTATCTAAAAATATGCTTAAACCAAAATATGTACCGAAAATACGATAAGACTCTTAAATAACAAGTAAAACACACTACATATTGTATAAAAAATATAGTCAATTAATCATTTATCAAACATCCTCACACTAAAGTTTTTGCTTGTCCTCAAACAAACCATAATCTAAATCATCGAACTTACAAACATTCATCCATTATTAAACTCATCCAGTCCATCCACATCCTAAATCATCATGTCATATTAATCAAATTAACATACAATTAGATTCAACTCATCCTAGAACCAACCTTCATAAGTTAATATTAATAGAAATCACATAGATAATCTTTTTGAAATTAAAATCACAAATTTTCGCACCTTTACTAAGGATTCACTTAATGCATTCAAAGTGTTTAGGGTAAAAAGTGTAAGAACTCTCAAATCAATAGATAGGAGGATTCTTAACTATAAGCCCATTTATATTTCTTTCTAGGGTATGAAATTGAATATAAACGATATATATTTTTGGGTCTTATTTCTAGATATATCCTCATTCCTTATCTCACAATCTACTTCTTTCTTCACTAATCCATCTATTGACTTGTTTCTTGATTTGGTTAACTCATTAGTTTTGTTTGAGTACCTACCAGTTGCAGGTCATAAAGAACAAAGATCATTTGTTCCACCTGTGGATCCAGATCCATCGAAGGATCTTGAGTTTGGGTTCCTGAACCAGCCTAATCATCATTACTGAATAAGGGTCATTAAGCTCCCTTTTTATTCAGAATCCTATGTTTTGAGTATCCCTCATCTTAAAAATAACTTTGTTAACTCAATCATCACTTCCCTTTATGAACCCAGTAATTATAAAGAAGCTAATGCTAATCCTTTATAGAAGCAAGCTATAAAAGAAGAATTATAAATTTTATAGGAATCCAAACTCAAGATCTAGTTTCATTTCTCCCATGTAAGACTTTAGTGGGTTATAAATATGTCAACAAAATCAAAATAAAGGAAGATGGTACTATAGAATGTTATATATTTTATTTTATTATGATTCACACAGAAATGTAGTATTGACTATGAGGAGACCTTTGATCATGTGACCTATCTTCCTTCAGTTTGTAGCCTTATAGTTGTTGTTACCATTAAGAAATGACAATTATTTCAAATGAATATTAAAAATGTCTTTCTTAATAATGATCTTTCTAGAGTGATATATGGCCACCTCCAGGTTATAATCATCCTTCGGACATTGTTTGTCAACTTAAAAAAGTTCCTTATAGACTCAAACAAGTCCATCTACCATGGTCTATCAAATTTAGCTCTATTTTTTAACAACTTGGCTTTTTTCCGAGTCTATATGATAATGTCTTATTTGTTCAATACACAGATTAAGGCTCTGTGCTATTATTACTCTATATAGATGATATGATAATCATTAGCAATGACTTTGGTGGTATTACAAAATTAAAAATGTACGTTAGGCAATTCTTTAAGATAAAAGATCTTAAACATTTAGCCTTTTTTTATTAGATATCTTATATAATGATTTGGGCTACTATCTCTATCAAATGAAGTATGTTATTGATCTCTTACCTCATGTAGATATAAGTGACAATAAAATTGATTATACTTATATTAAGAATGATATCTATCTCACAATAACATGTAAAGAACCTTTAGATTATTAGCCCCAAAATTTTTTTTTAAATATTATTTATTTATTTATTTATTTAATAAAGCATGATTAGACTAATTAAGTAATTTAGTTAGCAT
>JANZXP010000005.1:8008292-8028123 GCA_027576715.1 Erythroxylum flavicans
CCAATGTTTTTCAAACTTTCCAGACCTCTAGTTAACACATAAATTCACAATTTTTCTTTTATGACCATGTTCTAATTTGGTCATTAAGGAATCCAAATCTCCCATTCACAATCAGCCTTAATATTCAATCATGAGTTAGACTATTATTGTCTCAAAACCTTATTCATTTTTCATCCAATTAAGGTGATTCAAAACTTCATTTTCAATAGACTCACATGGATATCACATATACAAAGACGGCTCAAAAAAAGATGTAATTTGGATTTATTATGATTTTTATAAGCCTGACCTGTTTCTGATCTCTTCTGTGTTATTGAGGTTAGCAACAACCTTCACTTATTCAGCCATATCTCACAGAATACTCATCCAATTAAATTTTCCTTTATCCATCACTTATATGACACATTTTTAAGCATTTCGTAAGAAGAACTCATCATCCAATTCTAACTCTAAAGTCTTCAAACAATTAACTTTTATTTCACGTTTCAATCCCGCTGGTATTCTGAACCAGTTTCACTTCGGGGCCCTTTTCATTTATTTGGATCACCCTAAATTATTGAAAAAATTCAGTGATATATTAGACATCTGTATCTACAAGTTCTATGTTTTGAGTTTCTCCAAATTCACACGTTAAGCAGCTCAAAACAAAAGTACAAAGAGGACCTACGAATCTGTCTCCATTGACAGCATGAACTCCAAAACCCTAGGTTTTGATTTTAGCCCCAAATCACCATAAAAATGAAATTTCTTCATGTTAGTATGTCATTAGACATCAAAGAATGAAAACCCATCATCAAAATCATCAAACCCATACATTCCATCAAATAGTTTTCATAGCCATGAGAAAGAAGAGAGAAAAACTAAGCTTCAATTGATAGAACTAAGTGTTGGAATGGAGGCTTACCTTTTTATATTGATGGAATGGCTTGATTCTCCTTCCCAATCTTGTTACAAGGGTTGAAAAACTTGAAAGGGAGCTTCCATGGTGGTTTCGTGGGTGAGGGAGAAGGAAGAAGACAAAGTTTTGTCTTCTTTCTAACTAGCTTCTTATATAAGCCTCATTGTCCATTAATTACAAAAATGCCACTCTTGTACTGGTTCTTAAACATCCGCTCGTACAATTTCCTGTGACCACCAAAAAAAATGTCATGCATTATTAATTTGATGTCACCAAAAAAAATATATTATCCACTGTTCTGTGGTTTTAATGACTCTTAAGGGGTTGGCCCTTATATACTTTTGGTGAACCTTAGGTAAACCTATTAACATATCTTCGTTTGTATAGGTTATTAGAGCAGTAATTCCTCACCCATTCAGTTAATAGCATGTAAAGACACTTTCAAGGCCTTTTACTAAGTAGGATACTAAAAGTGACTTGTTTAGCATGAATGCAAACAAAGCTCTTAAGCGCAACAGATTCAATGCTTTCTTCTTTCAAAAGTCCTGAGATTTAGTAAGCAGTATGGTAACCAATGTTGTCTTAGATTCTTCTAAAAAAAGAGCATATTATGGGATCTTAATAATGCCTATATTTGCTTAGTGCCTAAGATCCCAAAGCTAATCCCAAAGTTAAGTACTATCTAAAACTTTAGACCTTTATCTTGCTGTAATGTAATTATAAGATAACAACTAAGCTTATTGCTAACAGATTGAAATATATTATGTCTTAGATAATCAATCACAATTAAGTTGTATTGTATAAAGAATAAGCATAGGGGATAATATATTGATTGCTTAAGACTTATTCAAAGATTATATGAAAAAAAGGATCAGAAGTTGTACTCGAAAGATTTACTTTAATAAAGCTTTTGACTCAGTTGACATAATCGTTTAAGTTTCTTAATCAGGTTATTTAATGGATAGAATAATGTATCTCAATTATTAATATAAATTTTTATTCAATGACAATGCAACAAAGAGGTCTAATGTAGCTAGAGGACTCTTTGTAGGGAGATCTTTTATCTACTACTAAGGGAGATCATTGATAAGGATAATATATTTTTCTACCAATATCAGTGCAGAAAGTTAAAGTTAGCAAATCTTTTCTTTGCCGATGATGTTATCCTGTTATATGGAGCAAACTTACGCTTTATTAGTATTTTGATGAATAAATTAAAAATATTTGGAGAAATTTCAACCCTAGCAAAAGCAAACTAATTGTGCATGCAACTGAGGTGTTAATAGTTGAACAACTTGTTCAAATCACAAGCTTAAAGCTATAAAATCCTCTATTAAACTACCTCAGAATCCCTACATTTGTTAGAAAGATATCCTACAAGGACTGTCAGCTCTCATAGACTTAATCAATCAGAGGATAGGTCAGTGGAACAATAAACACCTCCTATATACTAGTAGGCTTTAACTAATTAAAGATGTATTAAGCAATGCTCATTTTTTTTGTCTTTATATTTATTCCTCACTAAAAAGCTTGTTAAAGGCATCGAAAGATCTCTAAGGAATTTCCTGTAGTCATAGGGGGCAAATAGGAAAGTTATAGCAAGGTAAGTGGAGTGATATTTATGACCTAAAGTTAGAAAGTGATTTAGGTGTCATTCCTATTAAAGATATGAATTAGATGATGTTGTCAAAATGATTTTGGAAACTTCTAATACCCAATGACTCTAATAAGTTAAATAGGTACACATGCACTCTAAAAGGTCTCAGTATCTGAAATGCAAAGATCAAATACCACAAATTATGGTCTTTAACAAATTCAAGATTTGAAGTGTAATCTAAGTGGTCAGATAAAATAATTTAGCAGGGAATAATAAATTAATCTCTTTCTAATTTGAAAATTGGAACATATTGGGTCCTCTCTATAAACTTCCCCACTATAATTAATTATGTATTAGCATATTAAATGGAACTAAAGTGAACGAGTTTAAATATGAAGGAACATGGCATTGGTCAATAGCTAACTCCAGGGGTTTCTCAAACATCAAAGATAATATTGCCTAATCATGATTCCAATCCCAAAAAGGTTGATAGGATGATCCAGCTAAAGTATGTTTCAAGGGCATTCATAAATAAGTTATACCTTGAGTCTTTCCTTCTCCCATATCAATCCATCCCTTGGCATCATCTAGTATGGTTTCATTATAACTCTTCAAATGCCTCCTTTATCCTCTAGCTAGCCACTGAGAACAAGTTACTTGTAAAGATATAATCAATAATTCATTCTTAAGCTCCCTTTAACGCCTTCTTTGTAATCTAAAGGATTAATCTATCAACCATATCTTCTTCAAGTGCAACTACTCTCATATGTTATGACAAAAACTCCAAATCCTTTCCAGTGTGCATTATAGTATTTTGTATTAGAAGTAAATCATTGGTTGGGCCAATTGCAAGATATTCCAACGCAAGAGAGACCTTACTATCTTTACAATTGAGTTCAATAACATCATCTACATGCTATGGTACAAAAGAAACTAAAGGTAATTGAAGAATGTAAGGAAAGAAGCAAGAGAGTTATGTAACTACTCTTTCAATTGAATCAAAGACCTCATTTTTGCCAAGAACATCAATAACAATGGGTGGTAAAGCAGCAGGAAGATGAAAAATATTCATTTAACTTAGCTTATTTCCTAATTTGTTACTATGATTTACTTAATCTTGTTATAGTTTTAAAGTTTTTCTGACTGTATCTTGCTCCCTTTAATGGATCATTAATATATTCCTTTCAATTAAAAAAATATTTGCAACCTATTGCTAATACTCGTTTGTTATGAACCAAATGGCAAAACTTGTTATAGGATGAACAAGGAAATTTTGATGGCATAGGAAGAAAAAGGAGTGATAATTAATGTGTAAAGAGGTGCTCTTATAAATGGGAATGAATTGGTTCAGTTTGTAATAAGAGGAAAACTTGGTTGTACATTATTTGATATTTTTTTAGGATAAGACTAATATACCTAAAGAGTTGTTTAAACTTAATTATATTATGCTATTACCTTGTAGTGTATGCTAAAATCCTTAAAAGCATTACAAAATGTTATATTGGTGAAGTTGTTCTTTTCTAAAATTAAGAATAAAGTTAGTAGCTTTAAACAAATCACGTCCGTAATTAGGGTTTAGGTTGATTTTTTTCTAAATAACTTTAAATTATAAATATTTTCACCTTAAAATATTGAGCTATTAAAAGATATTGTTTATGCGGTGGAAAATTAATGATAGACTAATTTTATAATAAATTAAAATTTTAAATATTTATTATTTTTAATAATTCTATTTAATATTATTAAATCAGAAAACACTCAAAACTTTAAATATCAGTTATCCTTTGTAACAATAATTGTCTTATGCATTGAGGGCAAAATAATTAAAATCTTTTATCTACAAGGTTTAGATTATAAAGATAAGAAGGCGGGATATGGGAAAGTGTTACTCGGAGGATATTTACTTGTTCTCTTAATCATAGGCACAAGCTCGGTTGTCATCTTTTTGTAAGCATTTATTGAATCATATTAACTTGTAATTGGATTGAGATTGACTTATTGATTAATTCAAACAGAGTTCATGTTGAAACTTGAAAGAGAAAATACATCTAGTTAAGTTATATAGATATCACGACAAATTCACTTCTCAATAATCACTATAATAGCCTAATTGGTAGTAATAGATTTCTAAACAGTCTTGAAGCAATTGGTATTAGATCACATATCCAAGTAATAAAAATAGCCTTTTAAAAAATACAAAAAGAAGATTTCGTAAAGTTAATTATCCTCACTCAACTATCGCAAAATAAATAACCTTGTGCATTGAGTTAATCCTTTAGATTTGCAATTCCAAAGCATCACATCATCACCTGTTACAATCTTCCATCATCAAATGGATGCATGACATCCTCAAATTAGATAATAGCAAGCCAAAATTTCTCAGGACACATGTTCACCTCGGAGAATCCACCTCACCCACCTCAATCTAGCAAAAGGGGTTAGCAGCCACGAGTGCAAATCTTACGAGTGCTTACGTTCGTAAAGTCTAGTAGGCGGCCCTTCTTTCTTCTCGTCCGTCTTAAAGACATGTGTATTCACTAGAAACTGTTTCTCAACACAGAGCTTGTGACTTCATTAGCCTATTTGCTTCTTGACAAAGGCATTAGGCATAAAATAAGAAGGTACATTTTAATTGATTGATGATGACATAACCAAACTCTCAACTTTGTATTATGTGAAGTACCCGACTGGATGGTGCTTTGCAACTGTTTCTGATTTTTGTAATAAAGAACAATGTATACAATTTCCAAGAAAGACGCGACAGACGGGTTGGAGTTTAGAAGGGAAAGTTAGGTCAGAGAGATTCTATAATCATTTTGGTTATAAAGATCCAGTCCTTTTGTGTCTCACATGCCTACCACTTCCCACCCATTAAATCGTTTTGACATTCTTTAGTGCTCAATGACTCTGTTGCCCCTTATGAATCTTGTCATCCTTCTTACCTTTACTTCTTAGGTTTGCACCATCAGCTTATTTTATTACGACATAATGATGCGTGGCTGTAATTGTTTCTCCTTGGCGTCATCATGTCACTCTCCATCTCTTTCCACGCCTTCCACTCTTGTCCTTATCCTTTCACCTTGCAGCTAGACTCTGACTTTTTTTTTTTCCCCCTGATGGGATGTCTTCATATTTTGAATTATTTGAAGTTTGTAGTTAGATTTATTTATTTCTTAAAAGATCAATTTTATTATATTTTTAAAATGCTAATTCAAGATTAACTGTTTATAAAAAGTTTAAACAAATCTTTAACATTTTAATATTAAAAAAATAATATTTAATGTTAATTTTCATTTAAAATAAAAACGTGTTTTTTAACTTTAACTTTTATATCCTTAAACATTTTAAAACTTTTAAAAATATTTAAAATTAACATTAAATAAACAATGCATTAATGGATTTTAGTACATTTAAAAGCTAATTTATGAGTATTTAATAATAATAATAATTAAAACTTTAAAGGAATATTTGTAAAAAAACTTGTTCATGATCTGCATTGGTCTATTGTCTTGTTGGAAATTAATTTACAGCAAGTTTTATTCTTATGATAAACGTGTTAATCAAGTGTGAGATAAAAATATAGTATGGCCGTTGATTTCATAACTTTAAATCAACTTGTGGGATGCCTGCTTTGAAGATTATGCTTCCAAAAATAAAGTTGTTTATCAAGAATAATTTACCTTTAAAAAGTATCTTAGATTTAAAAGTACCATTTAAATAAACAACAAGTAAAGATTCCGAAGTTTAGGGAGATAATAGTGTATTAAAAGTCATACACATCCCATAAAAAGACAATAGATGTAGTAGACTGTCCAAATCACATACTTCAATGATGCATTTTCCCAATATTAATCTGGTACGCTACCATTTTATCCTTAAAGTTCCATAGAAATATATTGGAAATAATTCGGTAAGAGTAAAATTGCTAGCAGCTTGCGATTCAACTCAAGTATGGATGAAGAAAAGGAAGACCCTCCTCTTTCGGTACTGTGGCACATTTTTCCTAGTCAAATCAAACAATCCAAGCAACTGAGTACGATCAATTAAATTGCATTTCATGTAAAAAAGAAAAAAAGGTCCCAATGACTGTCTAATCTAATCCAGGTACAATGTAAACATGAAACAATAAGGTCAAAAACTCAGTACAAGGGAAGGAACAGAGTCAGAAATTTCACAATCATACGACAAACGAAATTATTTGGTTTCTACTTTTCTATGCTCTACAAGGCTAAAACAAAACTGACCACAAAAACCCCGTGTCTGAAGTCTGAACCCGTCCCTTTTAAACGACCCAAGCACGCACACTCTTGTCTCTTCTGTCTTCTTCTTCTTTCTCTAAGTCTCGCTTCTTTACTCCAGACAAGACCAAGTTTCCAGGAGATTGAGGTTTTCAAGCTCGGTGTTTTTGTGGGTTAGGGTTTCTGGATTTGGGGATTTGATTTCCGTACTTGGTCTTCTCTGTCTTCTAGTTTGAGTTTCTGTTTGATTCGGATTAACAATTTCATTTCCCGTTGTCGTCATTTGGAGCTAAAAGTATGGTTAAGCTTTTCATTTCCAAAATAGAGAAGAAAGAATGCCTTTAAAGCTTTAAAGATGGGGATGAATTTGCCCTTAATCTCATCTCTCGTTCATTTCATCTGAATTTCTGACGATTAATTGCTCTTGCCATTTCTTGAAGTAACCTGATGATTTCGTTGAGCTTTATGTGTTGCTGTATGTGGATATGTGTGATAACATGAACACGTGTAGAGTGCTTTAATGCAAAAGGACAAACTTTTGAGGCGGATTCTGTGAGTTATTTTTGATTGAGAGCTGTGGACTTTTGTTGCAGTGACTTGCGGCAGCTTTGGAGACTGCAACTTTTTGGAGGCCATTGCTTTTAAATCAGTGTCAGAGGTTCATGTTTACTATTTTGTAGTAAGTGGCTTGCTGTGAGACTTTTGTACGAAATCCATTTGATGATGGGATATTAATATGCAGAAACTGTTTCGTACTTGCTATATATATGAGTGAAGGAAGTGAAATTTCTGTTCACGGAAGCAAAGGGATAAGGCAAAAAAGGAAAGAGAAGAAAGTTTGTATGAGCATGGAAAGCAAACTCTTGACGACTTTGGGTGTTAATTTTGGGGATCCTAATGAACAGCGTAAGGGAAGTAGCAGGAGACAAGGGATTGATGTTAGTGAATTTCTTTTGATAGTTCTCTAACCTTTTCTGGATTTAGTTTGGTTGTTCTTATCGGAATGGAATACCCCTCAACAAAAGAAAACGGGACGAGCTTTTGGACTTCATCAAAAGCACAGATGGATAATACAGCTCCAGCCGATATTGTTGCCATGAATTCGACATTGGAGGATCCATTCAATAACTTCTCTGATCTCATGAATTTGGATACGTATGCTGGGTGGTGTAACAGTCCATTAACGATGGACCATGTATTTGGTTCCTATGCAGTGTCTTCTTTTCAATCAACTCCCTACTCATCTGTTGAAGAACGAATTGTTGGGGAACAAAGTTATGTTGCCTATCCAAATGGTGGTAATATGTTAAATACTGCTGGGACTTCTTGCAATCCTAGAGATAAAATGATGTTTCAACATCCAACTTTCCAGTTTGATAATGTGTCAGAGTCAATTGAAGCTGATAACTTGGGTGCAAAGGGATGTGATGAAACTCGTCAACAAAGCAACATTTTGGATGTGACAAGTTGTATAGTTCCTAGGCCGTTTGGATTAACACTTAACGAGAGGATGCTGAGGGCGTTATCTTTGTTGAGAGATTCTTCTCGAGGAGGAATTTTAGCACAAGTTTGGGTTCCCATGAGGAGTGAAGGTCAACATTTTTTAACTACTTCAGAACAGCCCTATCTGCTTGACCAAATTCTGGCAGGATATCGTGAAGTCTCCAGAGCATTCACGTTCTCTGCTGAAGTGAAGCCTGGTTTGCCCCTTGGGCTTCCGGGTCGTGTATTTATCTCTAAAATCCCAGAATGGACTTCAAACGTAATCTACTATAGCAGGGGTGAATACTTACGGGGAAAGCATGCTGTTGATCATGATGTCAAGGGTTCTATTGCTCTGCCGGTCTTTGATCCTACCGAGACATCTTGCTGTGCTGTATTGGAAATTGTCACAGTGAGGGAGAAGCCAGACTTTGACTTTGAGATGGAAAATGTTTGTCGTGCACTTCAGGTACTTGTTTCTGCAAAGAACCTTTTGCTTACTGTTTCATGTACTTGGCTTTCCTTTCTGGGTTTCTGATATTTATTCACTTACCGACATGTCCGTAAGCATTCTGAAGTTCTTAAATCGGTTATAAAGAAGGATTCCTGTTAGACATATCATTTTGAAGAGCAGTACTAAGGGGATGGTTTAGAAACTGTCTGACCATCTATGATGAATGACAAAACTTTATTTCTTTTTCAATTTCAGTTGGGTGTTCT
The DNA here is from genome assembly GCA_027576715.1 of Erythroxylum flavicans. Lineage (NCBI taxonomy): Eukaryota > Viridiplantae > Streptophyta > Magnoliopsida > Malpighiales > Erythroxylaceae > Erythroxylum > Erythroxylum flavicans. The sequence goes on from JANZXP010000005.1 coordinate 8,017,228, forward strand.
CACCTTTGTTAGACTCTCAGGTTCATTAAAGTCCATGTTTTCCTCAGAAAAACTAGGTAATTGAAAGAATGATGTAGGAAGGTTGCTTAGTTTTGGCTTACAAGAACTGTGAACCAATCAGATCAATGGAGCACTAAATATAACTGTTAAAAGTTCTTTGATTTGTTTGCTGGGCACCGTTGTCTTCTGGCCATTAACTATTCTAATCACAGGAGCTATCACGTATGTTATCTCCCCAACGTCTGATATGCATTGCTTGAGTTCAAGCCCTAGCGTAATAATACTAGCCGAAAAATGTTTTAAGCATTTTGACGGGAACTGAGGGTTTCTCCTAATTAGCTGTTTTGTATTCATTGGTATTGTATTAGCTAGAATCCAGAAATCATTTGTGTTACGATGTTTATGTTGGTACTTATTTTTCTTTGATTACGACTCTTCTCAACTATTTGCAGGCTGTAAATTTAAGGAGTGTTGTGCCTTCTCGACTTCTTCCTCAGGTACTTATTTAATATCTTCCATTACTTCATGAAAACCTACTAATTAACTACCACCCCTTCTTTCTACCAAAAAAAAAATATCAGTAGTTGGAAGAAGATTCACAGATAAGATGGTTAGCTTTTAATGCTTTTATTATAAGATAACTGCACCTTTTCTAAGGACAATTGTCATTTTCCAGAGTCTCTCGATGGATCAAAGAGCTGCTTTGTCTGAAATATCAGATGTATTGCGAGCTGTATGCCATGCACACCGGTTGCCACTTGCTCTAACATGGATTCCTTGCAATTATTCTGAGGAGGCTGATGAGCAAGATATAAAATTGCATGTTAGAGAAGGTAACACACACAGTAATGGGAAATGTGTACTATGCATTGAGGCTACAGCTTGTTATGTAAATGATGAGGAGATGGAGGGGTTTGTCCATGCATGTGAGGAGCATTATATTGAGGAAGGGCAAGGTATAGCAGGAAAAGCACTTGAATCAAATCACGCCTTCACCGCAGATGTGAAGTCATATGATATAACAGAGTATCCACTTGTCCAGCATGCACGAAAATATAGGCTGAATGCTGCGGTTGCCATCAGGTTGAGAAGTACTTATACTGGAGATGCTGACTATATATTGGAGTTGTTTCTCCCTGTTAATATAAAAGGGAGTACAGAGCAGCAACTCTTGTTGAACAACCTCTCGGGTACAATGCAGAGAATCTGTAAGAGCTTGAGAACACAATTGGTTGGAGAAGAAACCTGTAAGGTAGGGCTTCTGAAGGGGGTAGAAGCAAGCTTCCTGCCAGTTCCGATACCTAGGAGAAGTTCTCAAGCTACAATATCTGACAATTTGAACACAACTGAGAAGGTGAACAAGAGCTTTCTTTTCTCATTGAATTATGTTTATGTTGTTTACTACCAGAGTTCATTGTTTAAACTAAATTTTGACTTTAGGCTTCGATTTGTCATGGAGTGGATGTTAGTTCTTCGTTGTTCAACTCCAAACACTTTATGAAGAAAAAAGAACAACTGAGCTATGGGTTTTTTCTGTAGACATCTGCATGCGTTTAAGTTTCCTTTATGCAATTGTGGATATTAGTTACAGTTGATAGGTCATCCAACTAATGTAGCGCAATAAAGTTTCCTCTTTAGCATCAATAGGATTGACTTCTGCGCGAGCTTTGAGCCTGTATAAATGGAAATGGGACAGATTTTCATATGAATCTCCTGAGTTTGTTTAATTGATTTCCCAAACTGTACATCACTTGTAGATGATCGACGGAAGAAGGCGTGTGGAGAAGAAAAGGAGCACAGCAGAGAAAAATGTGAATTTGAGTGTTCTTAAACAATACTTTACTGGAAGTCTGAAGGATGCTGCCAAAAGCATTGGTGGTAAGTTCCATATACTATTATCTTTTACTGCCGTCAAGAGGTGTAGAATTTAAAGAAAGCCAGAATATGGGGAGACATAATCGCTTTCATGTTTGAATCACATACAGTTCAGTTAGTGCTGAAAATGATATGGGTAAATGCTATTGAAGTTAAACCAAATTGAAGGTAGCAATCAATAAGGAAGTGAGCCATTAGGATCCATCAGCTACAATTTAAGAGACTTCTTTAAATTTTATAGATAATTGAGGATAGATTTCTTAATTAAAAAGTAAGTTAACACAATAATTAATGTTCAAATTTCTTTCTTTCTGTATAGTTTGCCCCACAACATTAAAAAGGATTTGCAGACAACATGGGATCTCAAGGTGGCCATCTCGCAAGATAAATAAAGTGAACCGTTCATTGAAGAAAATACAGACTGTGCTCGAATCTGTTCAGGGAGTGGAAGGGGGAATCAAGTTTGATCCTATGACTGGGGGATTTTCGACAACTGGCTCCGTAATTCAAGAATTTGATTATCAAAAGAGTCATGTTCCTGGAAAAAACCAAGTTGTCAGAGATTATGAACCGGTTATCCATAAAGGAGGTTCCGTACTTTTCTCATCCCTTAATTGTGTTGATGGTTCTGCAGGCAAGCTCGAGGATGATGAATGTTGTGTTGGTACTCCTGGGGAAGGATTGAGGAATTCTAGCATATCTGGAGTTGATGGTAGTGAAGATTCAAAGCTGGTTGCAGAAGATGCTGGATTGTACCATCAATCTGCTGTTGGCTCTGGACCTTGGACTTGCCTCAATAAAGCTTCCCTTGGTTATTGCCTTACCAAAGAAGGAAATGATGTGGATAAGAACAGGTGTAATATGAAATCAGAGAACTTGGAGTCCCGATTTGTCTCTTGTAGCATTAGCTCATTTGCTGCGGCTGATGTGCTGGATAACAAGTTGGAGGGTGATGATAATGCTGTAGAACTTAACCAGCCTACTTCTTCCAGTATGACCGATTCATCAAATGCCTCTGGGTCAATGATGCATGTCAGTTCATCAAGTTCGTCAAGCTTTGAGGAGATCAAGCATTCAAAAATAAAAGCAACCAATGGTCAAGATGGATCCAAAATTATTGTAAAAGCAACTTACAAAGAAGACACTATACGTTTCAAGTTTGAGCCTCTTGCAAGGTGTTTCCAACTCTATGAAGAGGTTGCAAGGAGGTTTAAGTTGCAAAATGGAACATTCCAACTCAAATACCTGGATGATGAGGAGGAGTGGGTAATGTTGGTCAGTGACTCAGATTTGCAAGAGTGCCTTGATGTATTGGATTATGTTGGAACACGCAGTGTTAAATTTCTGGTTCTTGACATACCTTTTGCTTTGAGTAGCTCAGACAGTAACAGCTGCTTTTTGGCAGCAATCAGATGATACTGGCAGTCTTCAACTCGAGTTTTGTGTTATGGAGTTCTCATTTGTACAAGATCATTCAACATTTGAGATGAAGAAGGGGGAGTACATAGTGGTCAAGGTATAATTGCATCTCCTTGTAATGGATGGAGCTTGCCGGTTCAAACAATGAGTTAAAGTAGGCCTTAAGGACATCTTTGTCTATTAGAATAGGGGTTGGAATTAAGGGAGGGAGGGAGAAAGACTCTATGTTGCTGTGTAGTAAGGCTAGATAATAGAGATCTGTAGATTTGTATTCTGTAGAATGGGTCCAAAAGGATGTAACTATAGCAATGATTAAGGGCAATATGTTCTACGTTCCTTGATCCTCCTAGTTTATGTAGATTTTTGAGTTATTTGAATACAAGTAAGCAAAAGATGTGTGATTTTCACCTTGTCGTGGTAGAAAGTAAGAATTTCCAGTGATGTCGTTTACCAGAACCAGAAGGTGATGTAGTTTGTCTGGGTATGCTTTCAGCAATGAGAGTCCAAGGCCCCAAAGAACTTTTGTGTCAAATCATCTGCTTTTTAGCTTATCAAAACCCCTTTAGGCATAAACATTTCTTACAGAAAGTAGCTTCAATTTTACTAATCACAGTATCCACTGCAGCACTTCAACTAAAGGTCAGCACTTCAACAACTAAAGGTTTAATTAAGACCAGTTTACAGGATTCTAACATAGAAGATAGTCAGTAAATTAGATCCTGTTATGATCCTTTACTGGTGTCTGAAATGCAGACACAAGACAGTTATGATCCCTTACTATTTGTTTAGACTAAAAAACTTTTTTAGACCGTCACATTTCAAAGTTATATCTTTTGTCAAGATAATACTTTTGATTCATTCGGATCTATCCTGCAACATTTCTGAATCTAAAGCCATTCCATAAACAGTGTATTCTGAATCAGAAAATTAAGAATTCAAATTGTTTAGTTCATGTATATGATAAAATATTGTTGGCACCAAAGTCGTTTCTCCCACCAGCCAAGTACGTAGTTTTCAAAGATTCCATCAATTTTCTCTAGACATACAAATATAGAGCATTGAAATAACTATTAGCATCTTTTAAGTACAATAATCTTATAATGCAATTAAAGTTAGTAAAATATTTCAAGAAATAACTATAAATCCAATTGACTTTAATTTTGAAAGCATTTTCTCATTTTCACCTATGCCTGGCTTACTTTATATGTGGAATGGAATGCTTGTCGGGACACCTCTAAGCCTCCTCCTTCGTGTAGGCATGTGTTATAAATGATTAAATAAAAGTAACCGCGGGAAGAAATGGAGAGGAGAAGAATAAAACAAGGTCGCTATATTAGTCTTATAATCTAAACGTACCATTTCACTTGTAACAGATCTTACAAATCAAGTGTCTTGTACTTTTTAGGGATTAGAATTTGTTCTTATACCTGTTGTACTTGTAACAAGTTAGCAACTATATAGATCTTCCTATCAGGGTCATTTATGGGGGATGGTAGAGAGATATGCTCCAACTTCTTTCTACTAAAAGTCAGTCTTGCACCTGAAATCCGCTGGTCTTTTTAACATTTTGAGGTGATTCCTCACTAGCTTGTCTGAGTTTTATTATCAAGTTTGGAAAGTTGCAACGGAAACTGCTAGAGAACGCAGCCCATACCTCCCATCTAAGCTTCCTTATGCATATCTAGGGCTGTAAAGGCTCTTTGTATCATGGTGTAACATACCACTTCCATAGAGCATAAACCCGACATACCGAAGGATATTTGGGGACATACTTTACAAAGATGACACGTTAAAACTGTTAAATCAATTCATTTTTACTTTTTAATGCATCGCACATGATATAAAACATTCCAATAATCATATTTTTCCATTTTTAAGCACAAACATATACAGTCTTGAATGTCATTACATTTCCAAAATTCACATGTACAATATACAACAATTGAGAGATACAATTCTTAATACAACATAACTAAGACATTTACAGGTTCAACTGATCCCGACACTGACCCATATTCGAATGTAGAAGTTACTTTAACTAGACTAGCTAGATTTCTCCTGAACTTGAAAAAAAAATGATGCAATTTTGGTGAGTTTGCGAACTTAGTGAGTAAATCATCATTGATGTGCTCACTCAAAACAGACATAAATATTGCAAGTATATGATACAGTTCAATCAGTATCTCACATTATTCAGAATCAAATCCCATATATCATGTCGCTCAGAATTTAGGACCTGATCGCAGTATTCATCATATTTCAACAAGTCTGTTATGAATACAAGCATTTCATATATTCATTTCATGATAGATGTACTCACCCATGTCATGACATAAATATTACAAGCAATAATCAAATTCATATGTATATCATGTTGTTCAGAAACAGTTCTCATTTAACACATCTTCCAATTGTGTGTATCAACTCACAATATATATACATATTTCGATAAGCACATTATGAATACATACATCTTATATAATCATTTCAGAGTAACCTGATCATTCATCTCATCAACATGTATACAATGTTGCACATCATTGTGTCAACATAATTCAATAACTTTTCACAACTATTCACATGATACATGTAAAGAAATATATATGCAATGCAATGCACATGAGACTCCACTTTCATTTTTATTTTGTTGTGACCGAGTGCTTATTAATTGACCCATATCCCTCATGCATACCGGGCTTATTTCAGGGACAGACCTATATCCCTTGTGGATACCAGGCTTATTTCAGGCACTGACCCATATCCCTTGTGGATACTGAGCTTATTTTAGGTACTAACCCCTATCCCTTGTAGATATTGGGCTTATTTCAGGTAATGATCCATATCCCTTGTAGATAATGGGCTTTTTTTTTCAAGCTAGTCACTTCAGTCACAACTCCTTTATTTCGGTATGCTTCGTCATTTATCACAGACATCGGATCAGAATCCAGCATTCAACATTCAGTTGAGTATCACTTATTCCATACATATTTACATTCACATTTATCATTGAACCTTGGTACGACACTCAATAATAATATCAAATTCACATACAATGAGCACTTCTAATACAGTCCTAAATAATGGTCTCCTCGGACAATTGATATCCAAAATTATCACAATCAAACCAGTAACAGTTCAATATATAAAAATTAAATAAGAGCAACTCAAGCATAGTGAGATACATCTAAGTCAATTAACTATACATATAATTCAAACAGAAAAGCACATATAATTAAGTTGACACATCAAGGTTAACTCATTACATATATAACTAATACAAAAACACATATATAATTGAGTTTACACATCTAGGTTGACTCACAGTGTACACCAGGTAAGCTATTACCCTGATGATCCAACAATGTTTGGATGTTATCAATCAACTTGTGCTTCTATATCATACAATACACACATAATCATCATATCACTAAGTTGATCAATCATATAATTGTTCAACCATGCATATATGTATGTATCATGTTCAATGCATGCTCAATTGACTATTCCGGGTATATTTCCTTAATTCACATCTCGTAATCATTCATACTTTATAATTCATATATGCTTACTTTAAACTTAGGTTTACACCTTAATTATACAAGATTATTCTAAGTTCATCACTCAACCATTCACTAAAGTTATTCTAGCATTATAAGATCACTTTCATTCATTTTATATTGTTATTCTCACAATTTCATCGGATCTATATCCGTTAGGCGGACCTTATGTTCGTAGGGTGGACCTATACCTATATATACTGTCTTTCGGAGTAATTTCAGTCCAAATGGCCAGTACATGTCCGTCAGGCAGACTTCATGTCCATTGGGCAGACATTCTCGAGTTTTCCAGCTTTCCAACTTCGCTTATGTACATTTGGAGGGACATCATGTCCGTTGGGCAGACATTCATTGGACACTTACAGAAATGTGAAATTTTGACCTATTAGACAGTAAAATTTCTACTTGGAGTCTTCACAGATGTTGTAGAACTTTGATTCCTATTTGAAAGCATACTTAAATAACCTTAATCTAACATCCATAGAGAAAGTTATGCCTCTGCCTCTTCCCCTAAAATCTATCCATTTACTTAATCCTATTAATCTCAATCTTCTATTTCCTTAATTATAACTACCTTAAGCAATCACACATTTAATCACTTATTCAAGCATCATGATAGGTTCATTTCAAGCTTCATTCAAGCCTAAAGTGATCATAGGAAAGTATCTTATCAATTGGTGTCTCAAACATCACACTTAAAAGAAACATATTTCATGTAAAAGTCATTCCCATTTTCTAGCTTTTCTAACTTTGCTTTTGGGTCAGTTTTGTATGATAGTTTTGACCTAGAAAATAAGGTATTCAGGTAACACCTTCTTCTAAACAAATGTTTCTATATGTCTTAAGTTTTTAATTACACTAAATTTATGTAGTTTGGTTCAATATTCTGTAAGTTATATCCAAAATAATACAGAATGTTCTCATACCACGACAACACACAGTTCTCAGCTTCAAGCCCAATTTAGAGACCTTTAGAGATAGAATATGAATTTGATTCCTCATGAATATTATATAAATATGCCTCTAGTTTGATCTAAATTAAAAATCATCCCATTTGGATACCTACAGCTCAAGATATGGTCGAAATATAGATTTATGTTATGTTAATATATAACATAATAGGGTAATCAATCACTTACTTGCTTAACCAAAGTCTCCTCAATTGCCAAGCTAATCAAACCTATCAAGTATTCACAAACATATAAAGTCTCAAATGTCATTACATTTCTAAAATTTGGATGTACAATATACAACAGTTGAGAGATACAATCCTTGATACAATATAACTAACACATTTGTAGGTATAATTGATCCCAACACTGACCCATATCTGAACGTAAAAGTTACTTCAACTAGACTAGCTAGATTTCTCCTGAACCTGAAAACAATAGTGCCACTTTGATGAGTTTGCGAACTTAATGAGTGGACCATGATCGATGTGCTCACTAAAAATAGACATAAATATCGCAAGTATATAATACAGTTCAATCAGTATCTCACATTATTCCGAATCAAATCCCATATATCATATCACTCAGAATTTAGGACCTGAACGCATTATTCATCATATTTCAACAAGTCCGTTACGAACATAAGCATTTCATATATTCATTTCAGGATAGACATACTCACCAATGTCAGGACATAAATATTACAAGCAATAACCAAATTCACATGTATATCATGTTGTTCAGAATCAGTACTTATTTAACACATCTTCCAATTGTTTATATCAACTCACAATATATATACATATTTCGATAAACACATTATGAATACAAACGTCTCATATAATCATTTTAGAGTGACCTAATCATTCATCTCATCAACATGTATACAATGTTGCAGATCATTGTGTCAACACAATTCCATAACTTTTCACACCTATTCACATGATATATGTAAAGAAATATATACGTAATGCAATGCACATGAGACTCCACTTTTATTTTTATTTTATTGTAACAGAGTGCCTATTAATTGACCCATATCTCTTGTAGATACTGGGCTTATTTCAGGTATTGACCCATATCCCTTGTGGATACTGGGCTGATTTCAGGCACTGACCCATATCTCTTATGGATACTGGGCTTATTTCAGGTACTAACCCATATCCATTGTGGATACTAGGCTTATTTCAGGTACTGACCTGTATCCTTTGTGGATATCGAGCCTTTTTTCGGGCTGGTCACTTCGGTCACAACTCCTTTATCTGATCATGCACGTCAATGTCATGAAATGCATCATTTCACATTATATGCTATCAATCACTTTTATTCGGTATGTACCGTCATTTATCACAGACATCGGATCAGAATCTGGCATTCAACATTCAGTTGAGTATCACTTATTCCATACATATTTACATTCACATTTATGATTGGACCTTGGTCCGACACTTAATAATAATATCAAATAACACTTAGTAAGTCAAATTCACATACAATGAGCACTTCCAATATAGTCCTGAATAATGGTCTCCTCAGACAATTGATATCTAAAATTATCACAATCAAACCAGTAACAGTTCAATATATAAAAATTAAATAAGAGCAATTCAAGCATAGTGAGATACATCTAAGTCAATTAACTATACATATAATTCAAACAGAAAAGCACATATAATTAAGTTGACACATCTAGGTTAACTCACTACACATATAACTAATACAAAAACACACATATAATTGAGTTTACACATCTAAGTTGACTCACAGTGTACACCAGGTAAGCTATTGCCCTGATGATCCAACAATGTTTGGATGTTATCGATCAACTTGTGCTTCTATATCATACAATACACACATAATCCTCATATTACTAAGTTGATCAATCATATAATTGTTCAACCATGCACATGTGTATGTATCATGTTCAATGCATGCTCAATTGACTATTCCGTCGTAAGATGTAGATTACTAAAGTTGACAGAACTCAAGGTTTTGGGAGGTGGCGTGAGAAAGTCGGTGGTGAGGGATTGAAGGAGGAAACATAAGACCAAAAACATGAAGAAAGATGATCTTTCTAGTGTAAAATTCGTGGGGTAAAAATGTGTGGTGGAGAGGTGGAACACTTGTCAAATAGAGAGCTATGCCATGTGTCTTCTTCTCATGCTTCCAATTGTCACCTAATGCTTGGTGCACTTGTCATTTGGTTTCCTAGGCCACTTGTCACTCATGTACTTATGCCATTTGTCATCCAATTAGCTAAGCCACATGTCACTCATTCCTCATGCCACATGTCACCATTTCATAGGCTTAACTACCCAAATGTCCATGTATCATTTTTGTCTTGCTCTTTAATGTTTTTTTCCTAAATTTAGGTGCTCACACCACTTTATCAATTATTTAATCATATTAATAAATTCCCAATTCACTAATTATAATCATCAAACAAGATTCACGACATAACTGACACACAATTGCATTATAATCCCTTAAAATCTTTCATATCTTGGGATGTGTCAATTAAGTACATTTACTATCTTTACAATGTTTCTAAATCATGGTTCATATGTGTATGCAAATACAATACATGCCTATGGAATGCTCTTCATATATTCTCACATGATATGGCTCAATCTAACAATTATTCCTTAAATGTAGGAAGGGGCTATTACAAATAATGTGGGTGCAATTAAAAATCCTCACATACAAATAGTTTATGATGTAGTCGGTTAAACCTTTCAGGAAAATATAGAAAATATTAAAGAAGAACCAAACCCATATGGAAAATAATTTTTTGACTTACTATACTTAGCTGACTAAGAATTATGGCCAAATTGTAAGACAATGACTCAATTGTCTTCAATTGCTTAGATAATGAACATAAAGTTTGAAGGAAACATTTCTTGTAATGCACCACTACCACAGTACATATTCCCGAACATCCAAAGGACATTTGAGAACATACCCCATGAAAATGGCATGTTAGCTTATTATGGCATCATACAGAACATAAGTATTTCTAAAGATCAAAACTCCTCATTTCATTCACAAAATGAAACTTACTTACATTGTCATTACATTTCACAATCCATGTTTAT
>JANZXP010000005.1:8044812-8059948 GCA_027576715.1 Erythroxylum flavicans
ATGAGCATGAGATGTGTTTTCCTAATTTCTCTGATTTACCTCACTTGGACCCGTTTCTCTGGTCCGACCCGTCCTATAGAAACGGGATGTTACACATTATGCCTGAAGCAACGAATGCCAAACGATTCTTTAACGCTATTGAGAAGTTTCCATCAAAAATAATAAGGTAAAGACGAGTGCAACTTTAAGGAAATTTGTCTCTATCAAGTATAAGGGCAATGGAAGCATAAGAGAGTAAATACTTTAAATGTTTCATCTTGTAAAAAAACTAAAGACATTGAACATTGAGCTATCCGAAGACTTGCTCGTTCACTTAATGTTGATGTCTCTTCCTTTAAAATTCAGTCAGTTTATGGTGAACTATAATTGTCAAAAGGAAAAATGGACATTCAACGGGCTCATCTCTCACTCAGTGCAAGAATAAGATAGGATAAAACAAGACAAGATTGAGAGTGTTCATTTCACATCAACCTTTTCAGGTCATGGTAAAAAGTAAAAAGGAAAAAATATTATGATATCTAAATCACAAAAGAAGCATAAGGTTATGTCGAATGGACATAACTAAAAGAAATGCTTCTTTTACAAGGATCGTTCTTATATGAAGAAAGACTGTGCCAAATATCGCACTTGGCGAGTAAAGACATATGTCTTTCACTTTTGTTTACATTAAAGTTAATTTGGTTTTAGTAACTTGGTGGTTAGATTCTGGTGCTACAACCCATATAAGTATATTTATCAGGGTTGCTTGAACTACCAAAAGCCCAATGATGATGAGAAGTACATTTTGAGTAGGGCTAAAAATCCAGTGGAAGTTTTAGGCATAGGGACTTTTTGGTTGTTATTGCGTATTGTTTTTATTTAGAATTAAAAAACATATTTATTGTACCATTTTTAGGCGAAATTTGTTTTCATTTTCTGTATTAAACAAATAAGGATTTGTTTGTTCATTTGAAAACATAAGAAGTGATGTTTATTTTAATTTTATGCTTATTGGAACTAGTAATTTATCTGATCATGACAACATTTATTTACTTCATACAGTATATTCATATAATATTCATATAATGTTAAAATGAAAGCTGCTAAATGCAAATTATCAAATGAGAATTCTTTATTATTATGGCATAAGCCTTTGGGTCATATCTTTAAAAAGAGAATTGACATGCTTACGTTGGAAAGGATTCTTTAAACACTTAATGAATTAGATTATGATGTTTGTGTTGAGTATATAAAGGGCAAAACCACAAACATGAGAAAAATAGGAGGTAAGGGAGCTAAGAATATCTTAATATTGATATTTACAAATATTTGTGGGTCATTTCATTCAGCTTTATAGAATGGTCAACAATATTTTATCACATTCATAGATGATTACTCTCAATATAACTACCTATACTTAATTCACAAGAAGTTGCAAGTATTGGATGTTTTTCAGATGTTTAAGACTGAAATTGAAAATCAACTTGGTAAAACTATTAAGGCCATAAGATCCAATCATAGTGGTGAATGCTACGAAAGATACGACAGATCAGGTGAACAACGTTAAGGTCCTTTGCTTAATTCTTAAGCGAGTGTGGGATTGTTCCCCAATACAATGTGCTAGGTTCTTTAAATTGATTAGTGTAGTAAAGAAACAAAATAGTTTCCTTAAGGATATACTACAAAGTATGATTTGTCGTACAACTTTTCCTCACTTATTATAGTTAGATGTATTAAATATCGTAATGTACATACTTAATAGAGTTCTTATAAAAGCTACAAATAAAACCCTTTACGAGTTATAGACAAGTAAGAAACCTGTCTTAAAGCATTTATGTGTTTAAGGATGTCCAATTAAGGTAAGCCCCTATAAGCCAAATGATAAGAAATTGGATGCAAGATTTATTAGTATTTATTTTGTAGTTACTCTTAAAGATCATGGGAATTTGAATCTTATGATCCTAAAACAAGATTATTATTTCAGACAAGAAATGCCCAATTCTTTGAGGATGATGAGTTTAGGAAGGGGGAAGATAAGGGTAATGACTTTGTCTTTAAAGAGGAGTTGGTAAATGTTCCGCTTCCTGCTATTGTTGTTGATCATGATCAAGTTTTCATCCTAATGTGATTCAAGTGCATCCAATACAACTACATGACAATGTTGAGCTTCCTCGATAGCAAAATATCCAGTCGTTCCTTAATCCATTATTTATGAGAGGCATGAGGATCAAACTCATCAAATTCAAATTCAAGTAAAACCAATGCCTTTAAGAAGATCCACGAGGGAATTAAGAAATGCAATTTTCGATGATTATATTATATTTTTCCAAAAATATGAAGAAAATATTGACTTAGTGGGAGATGATCCACTCACCTTCCATGAAGCAATTAAAAGTTCTAAGTCTCATAAATGGATTAATGACATGGGTGAGGAAATGTAATCCATAAGAGATAACGATGTTTAGGGTCTTGTTCCATTGCTTAAAGGTGTGAAACCTAATGGTTGTAAATGGACTTTTAAGACTAAAAGGGACTCATAAGGTAGTGTAGAAAGATATAAGGCTTATCTTGTTGCTATATGATTTCTTTGGAGGGAAGACAAAGATTATAAAGAGACTTTCTCTCCAGTTTTATCGAAGGACATTTTTAGGACTATTATGGCACTTGTGAGACATTTTGATCTTGAGCTACATCATATGGATGTAGAAATAATGTTTCTCAATCTAGGCATTAAGGAGATGATTTATATGAAATAATCGGAGGATTTAGCTTTTGAGGAAACTAAATAATTAGTTTGTAAATTTAAGAAATCCATATATAGGCTCAAATAATCTTCCCATCAATCGTACCAAAAGTTTCCTAAGTTGTTCTCTCATCTAGCTTTCGAGTGAACGTTGTTGAAGATTATGTGTAGTTAATTTCATCAATAGTAGATTCATTTTCTTGGTCCTATATATGGATGATATTTTAATTGCCAGTAATAATGTGTAATTGGTTTGAGAAACGAAGAAATTTCTTTTGGAGCAATTAAAAATGAAAGATCTTGGTGAGACATCGTTCGTATTGGGGATCCAAATTCATCATGATCGTTCATATAAAAATTTAGTATTATCATAAAAAATTTACATTGAAAAAGTATTGCATCAATTTATCATGCAAAATTTTAGACCTCATGATACCTTTGTATCTAAAGGAGATCAATTTAGTTAACATTACTATTCAGAGGATAAAATAGAATCTAAGTTTATGCAGAATATCCCTTAAGCATCAAGAGTAGGGAGTTTGATGTACGTGTAGGTATGCACTCATCCTGACCTTGTATATTTTTTTGCGATGCTTGACAGATACCAAAGCAAAGTAGGAAGAAAACATTGGGTAGCAAAAAAAAAGTCTTCATATTTTTACAAAACACTTAAGATTATATCCTCATATATAGGAGGTTAGATAAACTTAAGATCATTGATTTTTTTATTCCAACTTTGTTAGATGTCAAGACAATCATAAATCAACATCTAGTTATATATTTTTGTTAGTCGAGGCTGTGATTTCTTGGAAAAGTTTCAAACAAACACTCATTACATCTTCTATTATGGAGACTGAATTTGTGCATATTATGAGACATTTTATCATATTATATAGCAATATAATTTCATTATAAGACTATAAGTAGTCAATGGTATTGAAAGGCCACTCAAGTTATACTATGACAATAGAGCAATTATCTTGTATTCAAATAGTAATAGGAGCTCTTTGAGATCTAAATATATAGACATTAAGTTCTTTGTTGTGAAAGAAAGAGTCCATAGTGGTTTTGTTAGTATTGAGCTTATAGGAACAAACTCTATGATTACGGATCCGCTCACTAAGGCATTAATGCCTAAGGCCTTTCATGAGCATGTTACTCATATGGCCATTGTTACATTTGATACCATTTGATTTAATGGGAGTTTAGATTATATTCTTTGTGATGGATATTATACTTAATGTCATGACATCAATGGAATATTTAATTCTTTTTCAATTTTCTATTGTTTACTCTGAAATCTAATCTCATTTGGTTAAGGTTGGACTAGTTGAAAATAGGCATGTGTAGATAATAGTATATGTAATTTTCATGCCACACATCCACACTTGATATTATGTTATTTAGTTAAATTGATGTATAAGATAATTGTGGGTTT
This sequence comes from Erythroxylum flavicans, assembly GCA_027576715.1. Classification (NCBI taxonomy): domain Eukaryota; kingdom Viridiplantae; phylum Streptophyta; class Magnoliopsida; order Malpighiales; family Erythroxylaceae; genus Erythroxylum; species Erythroxylum flavicans. Next base: position 8,048,973 of record JANZXP010000005.1, read on the forward strand.
AGTTGCAAAATGATAACGACTACCCTTTGGTCCTTATGTTAGTGAAACTAATGGACGAGATCAATTTAGATGACACATCTTTATTTTTGTGCACAAATTGGTTATAAAAGATTTATATATGATTCGTGGTCTTATTGTGTGAGCATATGATTGTGTAGTTCAAGAGGGAAATTGTTAGAATTTCAGATTATGCATCATATGCAATACATAATTACAAATGCTTCTGAACATGTAGATGTACATGTATTTCAGTAAATAATCATATACATATCTATGTTATAAAGTTTAAGGAAATAATTGAATTGAACTAATTTTATCTAATGTCATCAAATGTAAAAGAGTAGGGGTTAATACATAAATATGTATAGAACTCTTGGGGTGTAATTAAAAAATTAATGATGGCCTAAAATGGTAATTATAGCCATTAGGTTTTATTAGTGGATGTGGTCCTGATTGACATATTAGAATTTTTTTTTCTTTAGTTTTACATTAGTTCCTATCTAGTGTTTTCCTAATATGTTCAATCAAAAGATTACATTCCTAAAAACTTTTAAGCTCTTCACTGAAACTCTCTTTTTGTTCATGATTAAAGTATGCTTATGTTATATTTCTTCTTCTCAAACACTTTTCCAGAATAGGTTTATTCCAAAGTTTTTCTTAATCATTGTTATCATATTAAGTATAATGCCTTGATACACTTGAAGGTATGCACACGTAACACAAACATTTTCATTGCAACAGTTCCTTTAGTTTAAATTTGGTACATGAATGTATTTTAACATTTGCTATGTTATACTTTTCACATTGATTGAAAATTTCCAATTAAATTGGATGAGTTAGAATTGATCTTAAAATTTTAATCATATCAGACCTAATTAATATTTTAACTATTTTTAGGGAAAATAAAAATATATATTAAATTAATTTTTGAGCATTTTGTGGATTATATTAGACAATTGGGCTAAAGATGAGTTAAGTTATGATGTTATTAGGTTAGAAAAAATATATTTTCATAATTATTAAAATATTTAACATACACTTAAAAATGATTAATATTTATTCAAAATTTGTGATATTTAAGCAGTATTTTGACTTTTACATATTGAATTAAAATTAACTTTCTTTGTGTCTACATTTTTTTAATTTTACATTTTCATTTTCTTCTAAACTTGAGCATCCCCAGTTATCTCTTCTTTACTTTTCTATCGTTTATTTTTAATTGTGTTGCTCTTTTATGATTTAGTTTTTTACTATTTTTAGATTTTGATTGCTTTTATTTAGATTGAAAGTTCTTTTCCTTTAGTTACTTTTAAATATGGGTAATCTTTTGAAATTGGCATTATATTATTTTTCTTTTTCCTTTTGAGATTTTAAAGTTAGTATATGTAGCCTTCTCTATCTGATTTAAGGAGACATTTTTATGACCTAATAAAAAAAAGTTACGGATGTTTCTTTTTTAGGTTTATGTAATTTAGTTGGTAAAAAGTATATTTTGAACTATAATGATTCCATTAAAATATATGCCCAATTCTATCATTTTCAAATATCTAAAAATTACTAATATTTCAAAACTATTCAAATTTAGTTATAAACTGAGGAAAGTCTTAACAAATTTACATTCAAGTAAGTGTCACATTAATACTAACATGACACTCATTTTTAATTTTTATTAGTCATATGAGTTCGACCGTCTTAATTAAATCTAAGCTTTAATTTTCATTATTCTCAATCTTAAATTAAATATAATTAACTCTAATAAATCATAATAAACTCTAATTAATAGTAATACATTCTAATTTATCATTAATCCTAACTAACTTTAATTAAACTTAAATTAATTAACATTCACCTCTTTTTCTCTTCTCTTCATTAGTTCTCCGACCAACATCACTATCACTCACTACCATCAGCACCTCCTCTGCCAACCATTCTTAGCGGTTGATTGTCTACACTAATGTCGTTTTGATCTTCTTGGTTCTAGTTTTGAGAGGTTGTATTAGTGTTATTTTATTGCCAACAATCACTAAGTTGGTTGAATTTTTAATGACATAATTATTTAAAGATATTTTTATCCTATGCTTATTTTTATTTTAATTAAACAATATATAGTATAAAGTTCATAGAATAAATGTACATTATACATGCAATTAAGATAAGATCATAATTATGAGATTTATATTGTATTTAGTTATTATCCCTAAATTATTTATATTTATTATTCTATTAAGATTAAACATTAACAGAGCGAAAAAGCTAACACATATTATGTTTTTTTCTTTATGAAGAAGATAATTGATCCCATATACTAAAGTGAAAATCTGAAAGGATGTAGTTTTGCAAAAATTATGGTTCAGCCACAGTTGTTTCTAGCATAAATGAAAACAAAAAAATTAAACACAAAATAAACAAATCAATACTCGATATTTGGTGCGCATTCGACATAACTTGCCTACGTCTACGGGGCCCTCACCTAGCTTAAACACATTCATTTATGTTACAACAATAGTTTTACTCAAGACATTACAAAGCTGACTCACCCAACTTTTGACACTATCCTCGTCCTCACAACCCGTGAAAGTAAATCACTCTCAATAACACGACCAACTTATGCTAACATCAACAGAGGATTTTCTCAACAATGTTTAATGATAATGATACGAAATAAACAACTCAAGTGATTAAACAATAACCAACATAAACAAATACACTTCAGATAAGAAAAATAACTTCCTTAATAATTTCAGCTTCTTCAACGAAAGATTGGAAAGTTGTTCATCAAGAATGCTGCTGGAGTCTTTCGATACTATCACTGAACCATCATATACATAGCAACGAACAAATCACCAATAAACATAAACATTTCTTCACCGAAATGTTGTCAACAACAGAGTTACAAAATCTATGAGGCCTGCTGGAATTTTACACACACCACCACCATTATTGATAACCACTAAAAGCACACCTGATTAACACCTAATCAGCCTAACACACCATCGACCATAAGTGACAACTTCAACAATCACAAAAATTTGTGAAGTTTTCGGACCCCATAAATCATAACCAACAGCCACAAATTAGCACACCATAAAAACGATTAACAGCCATCAAAGATTTACGCAAACACAAGATAAAACTAGCTTCCAAATTGCCCTCAATAGTTGTTCAAAACAGAACAAAATGCAGCTGCCAAAATCGCATAAAATTGATAATTACAAACCTACAAAAGTCACGTAACTCTTGGCCAAAAATTCAGCACCATATCAGAATCATATCCATAAATCAGCTGCAAAATATTATCCAAGATTGCCCTAAAATCCCAGCCTTCAAGTCATACAAAAACTGTCATTGATTCACACTAAAAACAACAATACTTCAGCCCCCATCTCATGTAAATTATAGCCACAGTTCATTTGCAATAAACCAGCCAAATCTTTAAATAATATGCTACCTTAGATAACCATTATCCCCAAAATAGGTTATCCATCAGATCCCATCTTGATTAGGATTTTAAACCTTATCTTGAAAGAGTCCCACCTAAAATAGAATACTTGTCAAAGTGAAGCTCCACAAATAATCAAGTATGTCCAATTACAAATAATGCCCAAAATATCATAACACAAAACTTAACATAAAGAATGAAGATATTTAAACTAACGTGTGGATGCTTGTTAAAGAACAAGTTCACTGAAATTGACACCACACAAGAATTCTAATAGAAATATTACTTGTATCTCTATAAACATTTTTATTGTGATAATTGTATAAATTATTCTTTAACTTAAGCTCTCCAAAGTATCTCATGTAGGGATTGCTATGTTTTTAGACTATTTATAACTTATACTAATCAAGGGTAGTTCAATTAGTAATTATTGAATATAATATGAACTATGTATAGGTAGTTGAGTGATCAATGTAGGATTCATTACCCTAAAGTGATTAGGAAGAATATTCTGTTGTTCTTGCTTAGTATTGTCTTAAAATAATTTTCAAATGTCATTAATAGAAACAATTATTAATGTTGTAGCACTAACATAATTGGACTAAAATATAGTAGATATTAATCATATGCTCTATATATAATTAGAACATTATAAGATCAAAGGATTGGATTTTATAAAAAATTAGGCTTAAAAAGACTAGTCAAAACTACTTTGACATTCACAATATTTGGGTGATCATGATACATAACTAGACAACAAGCTTAATATATACTATTTAACTAGAGAATTAAAGATAAACTAAAAGAGTTTAATTTATCTTATCTTAAATATGATTTAAGATTATGATTATATCTATTTTCAATATATTTAGGAGTCTAATGAGTTACAAACAAAGAGTAGTTGATAAGAGAAAAAGGTAATTTAATCAAGTTAGACTTGACTCTAAAGTTTGAGAAACTTTAGGAATAAATATAAGATATTTGATAAATGAGTACTAATATTAGATATTAAATCTTATTTAATATGTACTCAATTATAATTAATTATAATTATAATTAAACTTTAATTAAAATTAAAATTATATTTAAATTAAATTACCAAAGGGTTCAAGTCATATTATAAATCGATGTAAGCTCTAAAAGAGTTAACACTTTCTACTTATCCCTCTCTATGCTATTTATAAAGTTATTTTAACAAGTTTATGTAAATACTGTTAGTGGTTAAACACACGTGCAATAACGTGGATTGCAATGGACTAGTTTTAGAAATAGTTCGAGAGAAACTATAAAAGAAATGATCAAGATACATACTAAGGTACAATTTACATTTATGTTTTAGTGCGTTCATGCACTAATCATATTATAGAATTTAAAGTACTCTTAGCTTTTAGGAAATCGAACAAAAAAATTTTATATTTTTTTTATTATATGCAGAATAAGATTTCACTTTGATTTCATAATAGTGGTATCAAAGCATCTTTAGTTTTATGACTTGATTATTATTTGATTGATATTGACATTAAATTTTAAAATTAATTTTACAATTGCTACAAACTCTAATTCCAATAAGATTACATTTAAAAATTCCTTCATTGGAGTTTAAGAAACCTACCCAATGATCTAGAAACGTAAAATTAATTTTACAATTGCTACAAACTCTAATTATAATGGAGGTTATTTTTAGATGAAACCCTGATTCAACCTTAGAAGGAGCTTAGTTTTATAGCCAAAGGGGAGATACCCTCGCTAGCCCTAATGATATAGATGCATGCTTGGCCTTATTGATTTAATCACCTGATTTGATTATTGTTTAATTGAATTGTTATGCTCTAAGCTGCTACTATATCTAGACTAGATGAGGTTAGTTTAGAGACCCAAATTCTTTGTTCCCTAATCCACTATGTAGTTTCCTATATGATTTATTCCTTCCTTCTTTTTCTAATATGAAATATTTGAGAATTCCTTTCTCCCCAAAGATTGTATATGTATGAGTCAACCACTATGATTATAAAACTCAAATTTGCCTTCTTCCTATTGGCAGATAAAATCCAATCCGTCAATTCCTTGTAGCTATGTTTAATTTCATTGATGCCACACTTCTTGGGCATATGCTCTAAGACAATGTAAGAGAATTCACATTTAAAGAATAAATGTGAGGATGATTTGCCTTCTTCCTCACAATATAAGCACCTATTTACAATATTGAGGTAAGTAAGCTTATTTAAGGTGCTGAGTTCATTTTTCATTGGCAACTATAGGAGAAAAGTTATTCTAGGTAAAAGCTCATTTGTCCAAACCAAGCTAGCCCATTCCATACAAATACCTCTAGTTCTTTGGGAGTTAATACAGGACCTACATGTATGAATTTCATTTTTGTTAACTATCCATATATAGTAGTCCTCTTTCCCTTTATTTGGATCATAGTCAACAAGACACTGGCTTATTTGTGTTGGTAGAAAGTCCTATTTTTTGTCCCTTATTCATATTTCTACCTTGGCATAACTAGGTATATCTTTAAGCACCTCTTCCCCTAATTACGAATCCTGTAAAGGGCCAGTTTTACACCAATTATCATGAAGTGAGGATATAGTTTTACCATTTCCAATAATGCATTTTTAATTGTCCTCAAGTAATATTCCTTAGCTTTAAAGTTTGTGATATAAATGCAAAATGTGTTCCGTTCTCCTCTACCTCCCTTAGTGATCTCCCTTTTAAGATGTAAAGGTTAACCATTTAGTCCATAGTGAAACCCTGTTTTTTAAGAGTCTTTAGATTTTCTTAGCATCAATGCTTTTATTAAACAAAGTTAGGGGGTTTAGTACAAGGCCACCCTCATTGACAGGGAAGCAAATTTCTTTCCAGCTAACTTTAGCTTTTTAATGTCCTTCTTTCCCTCTATTCTAAATAAATCTCCTAATTTACTTTTTTATAACTTTAGTACTCCTTTTGTTATGAAGAAATGGGATCCCCAGTATATTTATAGTGAGTTGAGTGTAGATTTAAACAATTTTAGCCTTCCTGTATAGGACAATTATCTGGTTTGCCAAGAATATATCTTCTTTTGGATTTTCTCAATTAAGGGTTTATTTTCATACGAGTTTAGCCTCCATAAAGATAAAGGAAGTCTAAGATATTTGATAGGGAGTTTCTGCACATGAAGTCCAGTCAAGTTGGAGAGTGTTTGTGACAGTTGTTCATCACTGGTAGACGTTACTAATTTTCTTATCTTCTTATTAATTTTAGGCCAGATGGACTTTTAAAGGTTCGTAGAGAGTTTATGAGTTTTTTGAAATATTAGGCATGTGCTCCACATAATAATAAAAGATCGTCTACAAAAACCAAACTAATTAGTTCTAGTTTTTTACATTTACTATAATACATGAATTTTATGTCCTTTGAAGTATTGAAGTTGATCAACCTTGTTAGCCTCTATACATTGTAGGAACATATAAGGGAAAATTGGATCCCCTTATTTTATCCCTCTTCTTCCTCTAAATAGCTTGGCAGGTTCTCCATTGACAAGAATGGAGAAGAAGGTAGTGGAAACACATTCTGTGATCCATTTGTTGAATTTTTTTAGGAAAGTTGAACATAATCAAAAGTTGCTCTAGGTTCTAACTCATAGAGTCATAGGCTTTATTAAAGTCTATCTTTAGGGCACAATCTTTAAGGTTTTTCTTCCTTGAGTACCCTTTTTGTAGCTCTTGTGCCAATAGTATATTGTCTCCAATCTATCTCACCTCAAGGAAAGCTCTTTGGTTCACATTTACAATGTCCCCTAACACATTCTTAAATCTCTTAGCAAAGATTTTGGCTATAATTTTATAAAGGAAGTTATGATAAGCAATTGGTCTAAATTCACCTAGTGACATAGGATATTGGTTTTTAGGCACCAAAAATACAAAAGTTTTGTTTATTTCTAAAAGCATTTTTTGATTACTCAAAAACTCTTTTATTGCATCCACAATTGAATTCCTAAGTAAGGGTCAAGCCTTCTAGAAGAATTTACCATTCCATCCATTTGGACCTAGAGCTTTATTAGGGTTTATGTTAAAGGCAATGCATGTTATTTGCTCTTTTGTTATTGAAACGTCTAGCAAAATCTACTTATCATATGAGAATTGATGTCTCAAAAAAGTCCCAAGAGCTTCTATAGTTGATTTGCTTTTTGCCTCAGTGCTAATAGATTTTTTGAAGAATTTAAAAGCCTTAGTTTTAAACTCTAGTTGTGAGCAAGCCAAACTTCCATCCTCCCTTCTTAAGGATATAATTCTATTAGTATTTCTTCTGTTGAGTATCATATTATGGAGCTATTTAGTAGCCTCTCTCCCTTATTTAATTCAGTAACTCTGGCCCTTTATTTCAGTAAGGAATAGAGATTTATTTATACTTCCATATAGTTTTTAAAGGCTTCCTTTTCATTATGAGTCTCTTCCACCTAGAGTAATATAAAGTTTGTCCTGTGCCAATTCTAGGACCTTGTTAATTCTGTTTATTTCCTAGCAAGGGTCACTACAGATGTTAGCTTTTAAGAGTTTGATTTCCTCCTTTTCTTAAGAAAACTTCTTAACATATATAAAAGATTTGCATCCTTCCACCTTTGTTTCCATACCTTTTCCTACTGCCTCCATGAAGTGCACACTGTTAGTTAAAATTTTATTGAATCTAAATAGGAAGGATTTTTTCTTGGTTACGAGGAAATCATAAATTAATATAGGAGTATAGTTAAAAATTCCTAGGTTTAGGAATTTAGTATAGCTCTCTAGAAAAGAATCTAGCCATATTTTATTTATTAAGGCCTATCTAGCTTTTTCCTACTTAGCCATTGATTCTCCTATATATTGCTCCATATGTAGAAAATGTCATCTAATTTTAAGTCAATGATCTCCATGTTTTTTAGGTAGCTTTTCAAGTTTGTGGCTATCCTCCTCTGGCATACATTCCCTTTAGCTTTAGAAGTCTAGGTGGAAATCAATTAAGTTGTGATCTAGGGGATCCATAGAGTCACAACAACAAGATTTTCACAAAAGGTCAAGTGGTTATAAATAAAGCTAAGGTGTAAAAGAATAAGGCATATCATCTTCCTATTGCATTTTCTAACTTCTCAAAGTCTTCTTTTTCCTCCTTTCTTTAATATAGATTATAATAGTCTTTCTTTAGATACTAGTCGTATGGATGACCATTATTGCCTAAGTCTTTTATTCTTAGTTGAAGGAAGTGGAAGACTTTTTGAAACTTTGAAGGTTGGGCAGCAATTGAGTCTTCTTGTGGAAGTATTTCATTTATTTATATATTAGATTGCTTTTTTATGCTTCATTTTTATAATTATTTTTGATTGATTTCTAAGGTGGCTAGTTAGATTATTAATTAAAAAGTTAATTTTGCTAGATTAAATATTGAATACATAAAAGTCATTTCATTTAATCATTTATGGTAATTAGCTGTTTTCATTTACTGTGTCAGAAATTATTACTTTTTGGAAAAAGTTCTATTAGATTAAATGTAACTACAAATATTGTGTTATCTTGTTTCAATGGTTTTTTTCTTCTTAAAGCTATTGTTTAATTAAGTTTTAGATTGTATTTAAGATTGTAAAGTAGTAAAGATTAATTGAATTATGTGTTTTTGATTAACTACTCCTAAGAAAAGGCATATATTTAGTATCACATTGAATATATGATTAATGAAATACTTATTTTTATGCCAATGATCAATCACAATTCCAAGGGGTAGAAGCAATCATGAAATAAGGTTTGTTTTTTTATCAAGAACTCTTATTTTATTACTTTTTTATTTTTCCTATTACATAATTTCACAACCCCTTTATTAATTATTTTCTTTCATAACAATTGACAAACAAGAATTCCTTAGGAGATCGACTCCTACTTCCCTATATTATGTTTGTTGAATGCAGAAATTTAGGAATTAATTTGAGGTATAGACAATAGTTCTACCAAAAGCTTATAAGATATTGAAAGATTCACTTTTATAATAAATTCAAAGAGTTTATTTCAGAGATGCATGTAGATTTATCATTTATGTTAGAAAGTTAATGGGAGTATAGTTATACTTTTCAATGGGCATATATAAATCATATAGTGCTCATAGAGAATACAAAAATTATATTTTCAGTTGTTGCAGTAACTTACTGTTAAGAGGAGAGACAATACTAAAGGTATTTAGTATTTAAGATATTTGATCTATTAATGATATCCAGTATTCTATGTGTGAGTTGATATTTAAGTTCAAGTTCATATAAATATTAACTTTAGTTTGATAGAAGTGAGTCTTAATTAAGGTATATTTTACTTAGAACATTATTATCTTTTTAGTTGGAAAATTGCTAATCAACCTATAATATATTTTTGTTTAGTATAAATGATCATATAGATTAAGAAGTTCTTTAATAAACTTGGCATAGTTTCTTGTATTGTTAAAAGAATAATATACTCTAAGACATTAGAACCATTAGGCATGTGAAATGAATTGAGGTTTCTTCCAAGATCTAAGTATCTATTTAGGAAGTTTATCTTAATTATAATGATAATTAAGATGAAATTTCTAAGATTTAAGCAAGTATTTACTATAAAGAATCTTGTAGAGTTCTCTTACTAGACACTGTCCCACTAGTAGCACGCTTATTGTATTGAATTATGATATAAAATACTTAAGCAATTGGCTTAGTGTAAGTAGGAGATCATTAGTTTATTCCTAAATTATTTATAGTCGTTATTCTATTGATACACAACATTAATAGAGCATAAAAACTAGCACATATTATGTTTTTTCTTTATTAAGAAAGTATTCGATCTTATACACTAAAACATGAAAATACTTAGATTTAAAAATACATCAGTAAGGGAGTGTTCCACCTTAGAGGGAAGCACCCGTGAGAGCAGAGGTGGACAAACCGAAAGCGAGAATGTCAGAAAACTAACTTGTGGATGCTTATTAGGGAACAAGTTCATTAAATTGACTCGAGATGAGAATTTTATTTGAAAAATTACTTGTATGTTTAAGAAAATTTCATTATGATGATTTTTATAAGTGATCTTCTGACTTAAGATTTCTAAAGTATCTCACATAAGAATTGTTATATTTTAATACTATTTATAATCTATTTTAATATATGGTAACTCAATTAGGAGTCATTGGATATAGTATGAACTATATGAAGGTAGTTAAGTGATCGATACAAGATTCATCACCCTAAAGTAATTAGAGAGAATGTTTTATTATTCTTTATTAGTATCATTCAAAAATTCTTGGCCAAATGGATGACACAGTGAAAATAGTTTTCAAATGTCATTAATATAATCAATTACTAATGATGGAGAACTAATATAATTGAACTCAAATGTATTAGACATTAGTTACATGTCATATGTCCAATTGAAATATTGAATAGTGAAATAATTAAATTATACAAAAATATCTACAGAAAGGTTAGTTAAAATTACTGTTAGATTAATAAGAAAGAACATAATCACATAGATAATGTTAAACAGGATCTTTACATATGCATAAATAACAAATA
>JANZXP010000005.1:8065496-8092071 GCA_027576715.1 Erythroxylum flavicans
CTCCCTCATTTGCTCACTTAATTTCTTCCCAATTCAATTCCAATTTTTCTCCAAAATTCCAATGGCTAAATTCAAAATTTCCTAATTTCATATGTCTAAGTTCCCAGTGCCATTGGACAGTCATTTTCACTACCAGTAAACCCCTATTCAGTCACTTGACAATTTTTCGGGTCCAAAATTAACTCCGAAAAATTACCCAAAAAATTCCTATAATTCTCTAAAAATTAGAAAACCACTATGAACCTCTCCAACACAAATTTTATACACAAAAACATATTTTTCAAAAAAATCACACTTATTCACAATTAACCGGGAAAATGTCATGAATGCATGTACAGACATTTTTCATGTGCAAAACTCACTGTTCACAAGTGCATGAGCATGAGATGTGTTTTCCTAATCTCTCCGATTAATCTCACGTGTACCAATTTCCATGATTCAACCCGTTATATGAAAACGGGATGTTACATTTAGGATCAAATATAATATATTTAATAAATAAGGACCAATATTAAGTAATAGATCTTATTTGGATCCAATTGATTTGAACTAAATTAATAGGGATCAATAAAATTAAATTTGAACTAAATTACTAAACGATTCGAGTCTGTAGGTTTTTAAGGAAGCACTATTTATAAAGTTCTCTCAACTATTTTGTTTATAAATCATGAAAAATTAGACACGTGTGTAATTATGATGGTTGCGATGAACCTATTTTAAAAATGGTTTGAAAGAAATTATATAAAAAAGATTAAACTTCGGTAATAAAGTATATTATAAAGTTTAAAAGGGTCTTAATTTTAAAAAAATTAAACAAAAGTTTTATATTTCTTTTATTGCATGGTAGATCAAACTACTTCCATTGCTAGTGTTTGTTTTGAATTCAATAAAATTTTGTTCTTTTGAATTCAATAAAATTTTGTTCCCTTCTCAAACTCGTACAATTTGTTCTTGCAAGACGAAACTAATGAATCAGTACCTGTCGTTGCAATATTTCCTACCAACTAGTGATTTGTCATACATGATTCTTGGAGGAAAGATTGTAGTTAACAGAAGTAGTAAGATCATTTAAAAATCTCGCTATCAAACAAAAGTCGAGCATTTTGATCAATTGATTTCTTCTTTCTATGTTTATCTTCTACATTCATCCTTACATAAATAACTTATAATTCTATTAGAACTCAATTCTTAGTAAATTAATTATAATTTCAATAAATTTAATTTTGTATCCAATAGGATGTTCTGTCATTAAAAAATGTGGTTGTTGTGTTTAATCTTACTTGTAGATGTTTATGAAGATGTGTTAGAAACTATTCAAATCTCTTAAACGATAAGTGCTAATTTGAATTGACTTCCTTTGCTTCACTTTTTACTACACGATCGATAGAAAGTCCTTTGTTTGGTATTTTACTAACAAAAAGGTTGCAGTACAAAGTCATCATCAACTGCTCCATTCTCTTAGGTAAGTCTTATTGTATCTCCTTGTGTTAGATTTTAGGAATCCAACATTTTTATCAAATTTTGAATAACTTGCACAAGATTTCACCAATTAGCATACCTATCTTATGCATGCTAACTATTTAAAACATGGTTTTGTCGTTTGGGAATCATCACAATAACTTGCTTTATACATGTGATTCCTCTGTAGCAAACAGTGGTGTTAGATAATTCAGAATATTTTTAGTATCAATGTTTGTTGAGATTGATTGTGTTTTTGAAATTTAGTTAGAGAGTATTTTGGAGTAGATTATCTTCAAATCTAGCTGTTAAATAAGATGCATATCAACTGTTTGTTTAAATGTTTGTTAGGAAATCTGCAGAGATATTAATAATGCTTGATTTTTGTAACTGATAAGTCTGCTTCAACTATAAAAAAGCAGGCTTGTTAGTGTTTTTCTCTGCATCAATGAAATCATAGTGCACTTAACTTCCTTAAACGTTTTTCCTATTTCGCTATTGCTGCAGTTTCTTTTTGTTACAGGACAACAAGTGGTTGCAACCAAGGAAGCAAGAGAGATGAGTGGTGGTGGTGGTGGTGGGTGGTCAAAGCTTCCTTTTGATTTGCTACATATTATTGAAGACAATGTACTATTATATTATGACAAGGCAAGTTTTTCCTGCATATGTAAAACATGGCAATCTGTTCCAAGATTACCTGATCTTGGCCAACCACTTCTGGTACCAGAATATGAACCACAGGATTCCACATTAAACTTTTATAGTATACAACAAAATAAGCTTCATCATGTTGACCTACCTGAGTTTAGAGAGAACTTTAATGTCATAGATTTATATTATTGCTGGCTTGTCCTCGCAACTTCGGATTTTAGATCAGAAATTTATCCCCTGAATCTATGGAAAAAAGGAGGAAATTGATCTTTCACCATTAGATAAGGTTTCAGTTGGTCTAACTCCATTACGTCCTTGTTTTCTTGAGAATCTTGCTTTTTCTTTAGATCAAAATTATATAGCTTTGGGCATTTGTGGTTCACTTCAAAAGAGGTTAGTGTACTGCAAAGGAGGAGATAAAGATTGGAAGGTTTTAGACACAAGTTATGAAGATATAATTTTTCATAAGAGGAAGTTGTATGTGGTAACACGTAGTGAAAAACGTCTATGTTTTGATATTGAGCATGGTCCAACAGCAACCATGATAATCACCACCACCAGTAGAATTGGCATTGGCATGAACTTGGATGTGTACACCAGCAACATAGTTCGTATGAACTTGGTTGAGTACTCTGGTGGAATTCTACCAGTGAGAAAGGTGACAAAACTTTATGGACAAAGTGGTGAACTTGAAATTACTGTCAGCAGACTCGATTGGAGCACTAAAAGGTGGCGTAAAATTACGAACATCAATGATGAGATATTATTTTTGGGGCAATTCATGACTAAAGCATTCGCAATTTCATCTCATGAATTGGCTGGACGCAAAAGAAATAGCATTTATCTTTCCACGGAGGTTCCGTACGCCAGAAGAACAGAAATAGAATGTGGCAATTCTGTGACGGATTTAAAGAATGGAAAAGCTGTTTACCAATTACCAAACTATGGAAATTACTACGGACGTTCCTTTTCAACCATTTGGATGATTCCTAACTATTTCTTGCTACATAAAAATACTAACATTTAGGAATGGGTGTAATAATTATACACAATAATACTAATTATTGTAATAATTATAGACAATAATTATTACTTAGTGCCTTATTTTGTAAAAATATTTTGATGCAATGAAATTAGGATTTGATGTTGCTTTATTTTGTTTCAATATTTTGATTGAGAGTGTGATATATTATTGGAAGAGTGATAATACCTAATATTTTAAGAATTAGACTAGAAGTTGAACGGTTTTAGACTGATCAAATAAAATTAAAGAATTTAAAATATGATTAAAAAATTCTTAATTTAAAGTTTAATTAAAAAAGAGATAATTAAATAAAAATTAATTGATTTGTTTTAGTTTATAAGAACTTATTAATTAATAAAAATTGACTAATTAATTAATAAATTGATCAATTTTTAAGATTTTTACGATTAAACTAGTTGAATTTTTTAATCATCGATAATAACCACCAGGTTTCAACACATCTAAAAGTTTTGCCCAGTTTCAGGTTTGGTTATTTAATTTCAAATTTTCGGTAGAGGTTAAATGCATATGTTTTAGTATGTCATAAAAATTATTTAATGCAGAAAAATAGTAAATTATACCATTGATAAGTGAGACTAATACTATGTTCTATGTAGTATTAATAGAGTCACCAGATACAGAATTTCTCATTGAAAGTTCTAAAGAAACTTTTGACCACGTAAGTAAACTTGCTCAAATGGCAGCATCAATAATACTCATCATAATTAATGAATAGGAGGAAATTCAATATGATTACACCAAACAGAAAAAATCCTTTTGTCTCGCTGTTTTGACGAATCCATATGATCACTTTCTTCATTTTCCATTGCATTCTTTAATGCAGCTTCATCTTGATGTGAAGACTATGAATCATCTGGATCTTAATAATCGCTTCGTTAAGCAGTGCCATCAGATACTATATAATTTGTTTTACCTTTCGCATGAATCTGGCTTTTAGATGCTACAATAGGATTCCAGCTGAAAAGGGTAATGAAGCTGTTCTCCAACTTTTCATTTATAGAGCACTTTGTGCTTTGTAGTGATTTCACCAACTGCGTGGAATAATTTTCTATGGTTTTAGAGATTTGACAAGATGCTCTGAGTGCATGTAATAATTTTCAGTGGCATCGAATGTAATAAGAAATTGTAACCCAATTATTATAAGATCTAGCTTTTTCATTTGCATCAATTTACTATGCTGCAGTTGTCTGTATGATCCACTGTGACAAGGATTGTGATTTAACAATAGAGTGAACGTGCTTATGCTGTGACCTGCTTTTTCTTCAGTGTGAGTTCTTGAACTGTTACCAGGGGTATTCGTCATGCAGCATGTGGATACATTGAGGGGATAAATGATCTTGCTACACTCTTTTTGGTTGTTTTCTTGTCCGAATACAGGGAAGGAGACAAAGACAACTGGTCAATTTCTGATCTATCACCTGATAAAATCTCCAAAATAAAGGCGGACTACTATTGGTGCCTATCAAAGTTAAAAGATGACCATTATACGTTAGCTCAACAAGGAATGCAGAGACTGTTTTTTAAGTTAAAAGGAATTGATGCCTCTCGTTTGTGTTGTAGCTGACAAAATCTTTGGAATTTGAAGAATTTCCTTGTAAATTTACCATTGCTTGAAGAAAAGAAGAGAACTCTTCTTTGTATAGAAAGAAATAACTTTTGAAATTCGACCAAATGCAAGTGTCTTTTTAGGGCATGCAGTTTGTTCATTTACCTCAACTTGATAAGCATCTGGACTACACTTGATGTTTGTTTTCTCCTTTTGTTGATGTTCTTAAACCGGGAATCTAGATGCCGTCCGGATGCTGACGTCCTTCTTTTGATGATTTACGATATCCTATAGAAAAGTTTCATTGTCTCCACTAAGATGCATTTTATACATGATAGAGAGAAGTACAAGAAATATGGCAGATCAGACTTTGTATATCTATTTCTTGAACAGAAAACAGCCCAGCCGTTACTGTCTCTTGTAACCAAGTAGGTTTATACTTGAAGGAGGTAGCCTACTCTTCTAATATTGCAGTGGCAAATTGAACACCAGGCTCCAATGGGATGACCTTTATAAAAATCTAATGATACGCAAATAGTTACTAGAAAAATACAAGACTATAAATTCTGGAGTAGTAGGAATAGCTTCAAATTGTATCCCTTATTCTGATTTAGGCTTCCAAAAAGCTAAGATGGAAACAAGACAGACAAGCAAGAGAACTAAAACTATGAGACAAATGATTCATTGCAAGCAATAATTTAATATAGCAGAAATAGCACTTGATTTAATTTTATTGTCAAAACAATGTATATAAGTGCTTGAAAATTTGTAGCAAGTTGTCAGATCTCTCTTCTGCTCAACTTAGATTCTCTAGATATTTAATAAATGCATATTTCTGTATACACTATCCTTCAATATCAACTGTTAAACAAGATGGGGAGAGATCACTTGCTAGGATCATGTTCTTCAATTCTTCAGATTTCTTGTTAGTTAGGCGACTGTCTTATTGAACAGTCGGACTAGGTGTTTGTTCCTCAAAAAGACCAAGTAGATTAAGATAATGACAAGCAACTGCTACTACCAGAAGAATGGGGATCACTGCTACATGGTAAATAAGCCATAAGATCCCGCTTCAACCATCAGACAAGCTTAAGAATCTGTCTCTTCGCCTGAAAAAATATGTTCAGTTTTAAGGAAGGTAAATATTGAATGGGGTGCTACATGCTCGACTATAATGTAGGAATTTTCCTCATTTATAAGTTTAATGTTAGAAACCAGATAGTATATGTCTGAACCTGATAAGCTACTAGCAAATCGAAGCTGTGGAGGATAGCCTAGTGACTTTTTTTTTTAGCAACTAGTACTGAATTATGTAAAGACAAATCCTCAATCAAAAAACCAGTAAAGGATAGACAAATCTTCCATGTCCACGTTCTCAATGGCAAATTTTCATGAAGTCATGTTACTGTAGAAATGACAGTCAACTAAAACATGAACAACATATTTTCATGCAGCAGATTCAATTATTTTTAAAAGTCTAACTGCCTTGTGAAATTTTTAAAAGTCTTGTATAATTGGTTGAGAATCCTTTGCCTCCTATGCAAAGAAAGATGAAAGAAATAGAAGAAGGAAGTTCAAATCAGACATAGGATTATTTGCACAAATACTACAAGATAAAATAATACAACAATTACTTACGCCTTTTTTCTGCTCAATTTCTTCAATGAACTGTTGCGGGTACTCCATGTACTCACCACATTCTTCCTTTACAGAAGATGCAAGCTCCTCTTCTCCAGCATCCTCAAGGTTCCGAATTAGAATTGTGAATGTTAATTTATCTGGTGAACAGCCTGCTTCCTTCATTCTTGCATAAGTTTGCATTGCCTTATCAATCATAAAAACTTGGAGATATGCCCCAATCATCTCAGTGAATGCTCTGGTGTCAGGTTTCAGCCCTTCCTTCTCCAACTTATAAAAGAATGCTTCAGCCATTTCAATCAGCTTGTTCTTTCCGAGCATCTCAATCATGTTATGGTACAATGATAGCTCTGGTTCGTACCATTCTTCCTTTTGGACAAGCTCAAAGACCTAAAACCTCATTTAATCAGATTAAAATACATAACTGGGCCAAAATACTAAAAGAGAGAACTTAAACTAGGTAGAAAGATGGTGGGAATTCCAGCACTGGATTTATGCCCCATAATCAAGTCCAAATGTCTCAAGCCACAAATGGCCAAGGACACAACAGATGAACTGATAGAGTGGCACTGATAGTAATCATCCAGTCGGTTTCTTTTCCATGTGGAGCAGGAGAAAAAGATGTCGCATTCAACAATTAGACACTTTTTACAATCTATGCCCCACCTTCTCAAATCATTTATCTTGTTGTCCGCGAGAGTTATCTACACACGTAGATCTGGATAATCAATCCGAATGTCATTCTACAGAGCTTTACTGTGATTCCTCAGTTGAATATGTCAGGTGACAAGATTCTTTACTAACTATAGCAATTAGCTTAAGACAATCGGAGATAAACACATTTTGGTTCAGGTTAGATTCTGACCACACGAAACATCCACCTTTGGCTCCAATATTCCATAACATAAATCTTTCTAGGTTTATTTCAGTTATACATATATGATAAACAAATTCAAAGTAAGCTGACGAACACCCACACACAGACAAAAAGAAAGATTAGTATCTTATGTCTACATAGGCGGCCATAGAAGGCCTTTCTTGTCCATTAACAGAAAATTTAGTCCTATAAGCCTAGTCGCATTCTTCGATTTTTTTGTCTTCCTTACCCACCCTTCAAGTTGAGAGAAAATCATGTAAAGGTAGCACTAGTCATATCTAAATCTGGTTTTCCACTTTTCCAAAAAAAAAAAAAACTCTGGTTCTTCCATTCCCACGTCAATTTTAACATTCCCGATTACCATTCTTACAATGCCATTCTAAATATAATAACCGAAAAACTTAATTCAACTACTAACCAAACGTCTAAGAGTTCAAATTTTGAAACTCCAGAAAAATACAAATATGTACAGATTGACAATTCCGAAACAGAGAACTTGGGATGGTCGAAAGGTAGTACCTTGATGGCCAAATCCAGTTCATTTTGGGATTTAAGAACTTGGAGAGTATCAAGCAGGTCAGCCTTAAGAAGCCTTGAGAATTTAGTGTCAAACACTTGTTGGAGTCTGATGGGGCAAGACCGCGACTTGGCCAACTTAAGAGACTGTATTGCTTGTATGGCTTCTGTGGATAATCTCTTTGACCTCCACCCAAGTTTTCGAGGCTTTTTCCTCAAACTACATGTGATTGTTGATGACACCATCTGGGTTTTCATCAAAGTCCCAAGAAAGAACTCACACTTCAAGGTTCCCATGTCCAGAGAAGTCTACTTCAATCAGACCATTACAATCCGACCCAAAGCAATAGTGAAAGATGATACTATCATAGTATGGGCAGAGCAGTAATTCACCACTTGTCTCACGTGTAACATCAGCTTGGCACGCATACCTGAATCCACAAATAAGCTCTCTTTCTGTGCACAACAAAATTACACACAGAGATCGTAAATTTAGGAAAACACGATGGGGCAATCACTCTCAGCACCTCAGCGCGTGACGGGCACGCTCGTAAACTCCAGCGACTTCATTGCTGCCTGCGATGCCGCCTACGACCACTGCCTCTCCCTCACACAGCATGCTTTCCCCGGTGTCTTCCCATACCAACTTCCCTCTGCTGCCGACCACATCCACTCCAATCTAACCACCACATACCACCACCCTCTTATCCTCCGGTGGGTCCCATCTCCACCGAATAGGACGCAAGTGGACTCGGCCCTTAAGGGCGTAATCCGCCGACAGAAAAGCGACGGCGATGAGATAATCCTCGGACCTGCCCAGTTCAAGGAGTGGGCGACGATGGTTTTCGTGGATGCTGTGGTGGGTAACGCCGTAAAAGCAGTTCTGGCTAGGGTTCCAATTGGAGTGGCCGGGATAGTTGGTGTCGGAGCTGTGACGAGGAGCCGAAAGGACTGGGTGGGTGCAGCGATTGGGGTTTACGCGCTCAGCGTCGCGACTTCCGTTTACCTTGGTTTGTCTGGTTAAGAGCAAGAAAATAATTTTAGTATTTTCAATTCCTTAAAAGTTAAAATCGAACGGTCAGAATCAGTTAAAGAAGTTTGGCAAGATGTAGGACGTTGATACCAATGTAAAGATGTGTACTTTGTGGATTTTTGTATATATTGAATTTGCATAATGCGAGCGTTTGTGATCGACCCAAGAAATAAATAGAAATATATCAAACCTCTATTAGCGTTAAAGTTCGAAATTATTATTATAGTTTCTTGCAATTATATTTAATTACAAATTCCAGCTCTTTGTGGATTGAATTGGGTACTGTGACGCAATTAGACGAGGGAATTGAATCAATTGATTCTTAATTATTCTTTACACTATATTTGGTTGGAAGTAATGAAATGTAAATTGATGTAATATTAGAAAATTGTTGTTTGGGAGGAATAGAAGGATTCATAATGTAATATAGTGAAATGTTGTTTAAATAAAGGGTTTATAATGTAATGTAGTGTAAGGTTGTTTATTATTTTACATTCCTTCCCAAACTTATCAAATCGAAAGTTTTTCATTTTTATTGTTTACGATAGAATGATATATAATATGAAATCTTCTTCTTCCATTTCATTCCATTCTATTATAAACTATCACCTCAAAGAATAGAATAATATTACAATTCATTTCATTCCATTATTAAACCCCCAAATAATAGTTGCACGTAAAGTTTTTAATGGAATGGAATATAAATGAATGTAATATTAGAAAACTGTTGTATGAAAATGATGAAAGGACTCATAATGTAATATAGTGAAATATTGTGAGATGTAATATGAAATCTTCCTCTTCCATCTCATTTCATTATAAACCATTCTCTTAAACAATAGAATAATATTACATTTCATTTCATTTTATTCTATTAATAAACTTCCGATCAAACATAACCTTAATATTGAGGTAAGTATTGCTATCAATATGTTTTAAAAATGATGGTAAGTTTAAAAAGTTAGGTATTAAATCGTCATAAAATAATTTAAAGGTTGAATAAAATTAGTATTTAAAATATGATTAAAAGAGATTATCTTTATCTATCAAAGAATGAAACTTATTTTAATTTAATAATCTCTTTTTTCAATTATACTTCATTCTTTGATAAATAAAATTTATACGAACTTATTAATTAATAAAAATTAATCAACTAATTAATAAACTGGTGAGTTAAAAAGTGGACAGCTCGGTTGGATTTTTTAATGATTGGTTGCTACAAATGAAACAATCATTCAAATATCAAATTCACTTATGACACTTGTCACGATTGGATTATATCTAGAGGTTAATTGGTGGATTAGATCTAGCTGCATATTTCAT
Source organism: Erythroxylum flavicans (assembly GCA_027576715.1). Lineage (NCBI taxonomy): Eukaryota > Viridiplantae > Streptophyta > Magnoliopsida > Malpighiales > Erythroxylaceae > Erythroxylum > Erythroxylum flavicans. The sequence goes on from JANZXP010000005.1 coordinate 8,075,584, forward strand.
TAGACTCGGTACCACTTAAGAAATGTCAGAAGATTCAGTCACTAAAAAGTGCGAATTGAAATAGCCTTGAATAAGCTCCTGAGTAGCACAAGAGAACATCTGATTCTTTCAAAGAATCCAAGCTAATTAGTTGACATATAAGGCATGCATAGAGAACTCACTGAGTAGTAAGCCATTAATGGTATTATTCAAAGAGACGGAAAGAAGCAAGAATCAAGAAGCGACATTTCACGTATCACGCATGTATGACCAGCTTCATTGAGATGATTGGAGTAGGGTCTTACGTTCTAATTTGTAGTATAATAGAAGCAGTTTGGTGAGCTCTAAATTGTGTTCAAGCCGAAGCATGCAGCATATTCTCCTACAGGACTCGTAGGTGACTGAAAACACGATCTGGAATTGTTTTGCCGGGGGACAAGGTGGACTTGAATCTTGGTGAACTATACAGGGACCATGCATGTTGTGCACGTATTCCCTCATGATCCTCTACGCTTGGTCAAGCAATAGTGAGTTACTGTACTCTTTAATTGTGTAATAATATTGTTCTATTATAGGTTAACTAACTGTGGTGCATGTGTCACTATGTAACTACCATTTACTCCCATTTCAATGGAAGTTGGAAACATATTTGTAATTAAAAATTTTAAAATGTATCTAACAATAATTATGGTATAAAATGGTCTGTAACGAAGAAAACAACATTGTTGGACCGAACTTCTTGTAAGAAACGGCTGCGGAAACACGTCCAAATCAGATTAGGAAATGGTAACTAAGCTCAATATTAATGGTTCAAATTGTTGACTGATAAAACAAGAATGGATGTTGATTTTCTTATCATGAAGGACTAATCAAGGCATATGTTGGACAGATTAGGTAGTTAGAAAGTCATGTCAATGTCACGCTGCATCGTGGCCAATTGTACCTGCCTGCAATTTTGTCTGTAAATTAAATTCAATATTGATGAAATTGTTGAATATTTTGGTGGTGGAAATTGTCAAGAGGCCAAAGCTTCTATTTTGTGCATTTAATCTCCAAGTTGAAAATTATATACACGTGTTATATTTCATATATCAGGACAATTCAAGTAGTAAGTAAAAGAAATATGCACAAAATTTTGAAGTGGTTGTATACTCTTTAAGGCGAAACAAAAGGATGGTAAATGTACTTATTAAAATAAAATATCATACAATAAAATTTGTAATCGTTACTTTAAAATATAATTAATCTTATAAATTCAACATTTATTTGATCAATTTTAACGTATTTTAAAAATCTGAAACAAACCATATTACATAGATTTTGTAATCTAAAATATATTAGAGATAAATTGTTTTCATTTAATTAAACATATAAAATTATATAAGATCATCATCATCACCCAGTCTAAAATTTCGCAATAAAGCGAGTCTGGGGAGGTCTGATAGTACATAGTCTTATCCCTATGTAACAAAAAGGTTATTTCCGGTAGACACACATACTGATGTGACAATAAAAAAATGATGCAGGTTAAAGAGTAAATAAGTAAAACTTCTTTATATTTTATGTTGTATAAGGTAAAAGATATAGAACTTCTTTATAATTACAAAATTAAAAATTAAAAATCTTGAAAAAATTCATTCTAAATTTTAGTTTTTTAAAAATGCTTATCTTAAATTTCGGTTAAAATATAATGATAAAATACACGAAGCATGAATATTATACTTATATTAATTAAATATTACTTACATAACCAACTATTAAAATTAAATTAAACTAACCAAGTTTGAACTGAACTGATTATTTATTAATTATTAATTTCATTTGAGTTTAATTAGTTTGGATCATGTTTAAAACTAAATTTGGTTGCTATATTATTAATATTTAATTAATTCACATCTAATATTCATACACGTATATTTCATTATTATATTTAATGAAAGCCTAACAAAAGAATTTTTAAAAAAATAAAAATTAATTCTAACAAAGTATGTTCGAAATTTATGCCAGGAGCGCAAGACTAAGTAGTTCCTCCGTTGGGATTGAGAGAGATTTTGATATCTGAGAGCAGATTTCTTCGACAGGATGAATATAATTCAGGCTGTTGTGCCTCTGTCGCAAAAAAAAATTCTTTGTTTGTGATTGCATTTCGTTCAATAGAAGATGTAAAGGAATTTTGTGTTTCTAAAATAGTTTTGTTTTGCAACATGTTTGATTTTGTAATAATCAATATTTTTAAGAAGTCACAGGAGAGAACTTTAGGCAAAATCAAAGTATATTTCATGGCACACTCATATATACTCTATGCAATACTTAGATATAAGTTTCTAGTGGAAAATGAATGTGAAAAATGGAGCGAAGGATGCAATCATTTATGGATAATTAATTCTCAGTAGATAGTAGTAAAATATTAAGCTATATCCATGGAAAGAATTAAGGTGTTGTGTGTCTTTTAGCTGTAAATTAAAATTTCTACTACTATATATTAGAGTAACATATCGAATGAAACTTGTGATAGATTAAGATTAGGCTTCAACATTACATTGTAGTCTATATATGCCAGTGATCGTCATCGAAACATATGCTAGTGATCATCATCGAAATATCTCCTTAAATATCTAATTTGCACTCCCAGTCCCAAGTCAATGTTGCGGCTTTCAAGCACCACCAAGTGGCATGTAGAGGTCTACTATTGTAGTTATGGTCCTGTATGTATATGTTTGATGATATGTGATGAAATATCTCCTCATAGACTAGAGGGCTACTAAGAGCTAATGTTTCCTACTGATAGAAACTCGATGAAAGAAGACGCTGCCTTCTTGGATCGTCCCATGGCTTTCTGCTCTACCTCCTCATCTTCTCTTCTCGCTGTGTCTATCACTTCGCTTTTGCTCGAGTCAGTGTTTAGTTGAAGAAAATCATAAAACTCTACTGCCCTATTTTTATCTGCGACAACATACGCATGAAAGATTAACACTACGAACATGTTGAGAACTCATAAATTAGTTAACAATTAATAGTGCTATACTATTTCCGAAAATGATATAAGCATTACTGGTTTGATTTCTCATCGTCAACGTTTTAAATAGTAGGTTACAAATTGGATGATCATACATTTCTGAAAATTGCATTAAAAGTAGGTGTGATTAAGGTTGCCGTAATGGACCGTTAATTAACCTAAATAAGGACTGTGATAATTACTCAAAATTTAATATTGCGGTTATAATAATTGGAGCCACAACTTAAAAACCTTCCTTGCTATATGTTAATTTTATAATGAAAAAATTGCATCTTGTGACTGAACTTAGCAAGATTGAAACATGAAACTACAGCTAATTACCTTCACTGTTACTTGGGCTAATGTGAGTGAGAGGATACCGATCACACAAAGACAACCTGTCACGGTACTTCTGTAGAAATGAAGAGAAGTTCGTTGTCTTCTGGCAAATCATCATGGGAGCATCTTGTAGCTTTGAAGGTGAAGATGAACACATGTTTACCTCATTCGTTGTCCAAGTAATTTCGTGAGCAACCCTTTTGCCATGAAGTCTAGATCTTTCCCTGCACCTTCTCGCCATAATTACATGCCAATGATTCTTCACAGCATTATCAGTTCTACCAGGGAAAAATCTTGCTATCACAGCCCATCTATTGCCATGAATTCTGTGAGCAGCTAGAAGCCTCTCTTCTTCCTCTTTGGTGAATGGGCTCCGATTGATTCTTGGATCCAGCTGGTTAAACCACCTCAACCTACAGCTCTTCCCTGTTGTGATGATCAATGATAACTTCGTTAATATGGCAGAGTTTTAGTCAGTCACAATTAGGTATTATCATTATCAACATGCCCTTTTTTTGTTGGTTCATATTATCAATCTTGTGAAGTGAAATCTAACCCTACAAATTTCCACAACAATAGAGATAATAATATGTAATACTCATGCATGACCACGAGGTTGATGCATTTATCGGTTGATAACAAAACCACCTGATCTTCCACCAAGCTTTTCGGCTAAGGCGTTCCAGTTGTGAGGACCATAGCGTTCCACCAACTCCCTTAGCTTCTCATCTTCAGTTGGTCTCCAATGGCCCCTGGTACACATTTGATCTCTTGGCAAAAATTGGGAATTCAGCACCAACCCGGTACAGTAAAGTGAAAAACCCTAGCTAGAACACTTCAACGTGCTAGCTAGCTAGCTAGCTGTAGCTTCATGTATTTCTTCTCTTCTTATTCTTCTTCTGTGTATATACCTAAGGAAAAATATGAGATCAAGCAAGAAAGAAAAGAACTGGATCAAGTGGTTAGACAGATGGGTTGATGATGATCACAAATAACAAGGAAAGTGGGTGGCGGGAAGCAAAGCAAAAACAAGAACTGTAGGTTGAGCAATTAAGCAGATTGATCCCAAAAACAACAAACATCTATATGTATTTGTAGGATATAGAAGAGAAGAGATTGAAGTTATAATCAAGTGGTGGTTTCCGTTAGAGAGTTGGGGGGACTTTAGGGAGGGTTCGGACAAACCTCTACCAGCAGATTGATGCAAACGTCTTGGCTAACAAACCCTTTCATAAGTAATCCCTTTTCTCACTTATGTGTGTATATATATATATATATATCTTTCTCTCTGTGTAATTCTATGCCCTACTTGAAGATGGAGCGTGTCAGAGATAGATAGATAGATAGATAGGTAGAGAGGGGAGGAAGAGAGCAAAAGGGTTGCTTGGTGGGGTGAATTTGGTTCTCCTTTCAACGTCTTTCCAAGTTTCTAACCTACGACGTCTACTACAAACCAACCTCTTAGTTGCCCATTTTTATAATTTTTAATTCTATGCATAATCAAATCTACTATACATCACTCTCTTTTTGTAGACTACCAACAATCAATACATAACAACATTTTTTTTCTTTCCTTGTAATCCATCAATATTTTATGCTGCTTTATACTATTTGTTTACATACTAAATATGGAAATCGTTGATCATTGATTATCTGTAGATGGCTTATACATATGGAGTGTAGGAATTAGTTCATCTTTCAAAGTTGATGTTATACCACATGTGTACATACGAATTGCTTATCCTTTATATGTAAGGAAATATATTTGGAGATTGAAAGGTTTGGTGAACTTGTTATTAGATTTCCATGTTGTAGTTTTTAGGTTTTGATGATTAACTTTCAGAACTAATTAACAATGATATTAACTTCAAACTTCCGAACTGCATGATTAGACTCCTCTCCATTTGTGTCAAAACATGTAGGTCTTTTCCTAATCTATCATCTTCATTTTTCTATTAATAGCAATGTTTAGTAAAATTAAGACACTGGTAATCCAATATTGTGCGTATCCATTGATATATTTAGAAACACATGTATGCGAAGAGTTTAAGATACAAAGCTACCTATCAAAATCTTCAACTTTAATCTTCTTCAAACGTTAAACATTGTGACGTAATATACATTAAATAATTCTTTTTTCTTTTAAATCTGTTCGATATAACAAAAGATTCATTAAAAATTGATAATAAATACAGTTGTGCATTTTATCGATTGTATGTATATTATTTACAACTTGTATTTTAAATCTTATAAATTATGTATATATATATGTGTGTGTGTGTGTCTGTCTCTCTCTCTCTCTCACACACACATAGTAAACTTTAGACGAGTCTTATTTGACATGTGGCCTAAGATGTTTTCAGCAGGAGAAATTACTTTGTATTGAAGTGAGGCACTGCCATCATCCATCTCCCACCTTCCCTACCATACGTCCTTCAAGGAAAACTACTGCTCAAAGGATTTGTAACTGTCACTACTAACTGCCAAGTGTTTTCTTCAACTACATTTTCATTTACTATATAATATGTGCACTAACATTCTTGTTATCAACTTTTGTAATAATTAATTTTACTGAGGGAAGGTTTTACCATAGTTTAGAAAAATTTTGCGGTCGGTATATTGGTATTGAAGTTTTTTATTTTTAAATTTAATAAAAATATATTTATTTAAATTTCTAATTTTAGGTTCTTCTAGTTTTTATAATTTATAGAGAATTATAAAAATTAATTTTTTATTTTCTATTTTTCTGACTTGCCATCAACTCAATATATATATTATTTAATTATTTAACATTAATTAATTATTATTATTACAATTTCATTATGTAATTAATTTTCATTTGTATAGTTCTTTAAAATTGTGTATTAAAAATAAAATATTTTCAAAGTAGAAAATTATTTAATAAATATATTTTTAAATTAAAAATATATTAAAATACATAAATCTCAATTGAAATTGATTTTAACAATATGTATTTATTATTAATAACGTGTAATAAAACTTCTATTAATATAATATAAACATATATTGTATAAGAGATTAAAATAAAATTATTTAATTTAATTATTTATAAAATAAATTTATTTCTCATATTATTAATATTTAATTATTATCATTAATAAGAGTATAGTTACATTAACAATAATATCGAAAAAATTTTTATTTTTGTTTAAAAATAAAAATTAAAACCTGCAATAGAAAAATAAATGTGAAATCAAAGGACCCTTAATTTTATATCTTCTTACTGTACAATTCCTACTGAGAATAATCTGTCATTTTGGGGTATTTGTGGACTTATTACCAAGTCTTACAAACAAGAGGAGTAGGGAAATATATATCACGAGCCACAAGGCTAGCTTTTTGGCATTATTGAGGGTACTTAACCAGGAAGTTATAATTATAATTAATGCAATATAAAATTGATTATAGCTAGCTAAAGAACTAAAAGGACTCACGAATGTCAATAATAGATAGATAATTAAGAATTCCGTTGGTAAAACTTAATATAGTTATTCACCTTTTCTTCGAATGGAGAACAATATTAAAGATTATATCTAAGTTAAGGTATGAGAGATGGATTAAACGTTTCTTTGGCAGCGAGAGAGTTAGGTAGTGTAAGGCTTTTTGTTGATTCTCCCTATAGTTGTAGTCTGTTTTTTTATCTGCTTGTTTTGCGCATAATCACTTTGTTTGTCCTTGCACAGACTCGGCTCTCGTTAGATCCATTCTTTGGTGATTTTTTACCGTTGTAATTGCCTTTAGCTGGTTCGCTAATTAAATACTTTTTATCTTCCAGAAAAGAAAAGATTATATCAAGTTCAACAATATATATGACTGTAAAAGCGAGATGATGGCGTGCATCTTCAACTACTTCAAATTTTAAACATCCACGCCATCGTGATTATGTAATGTAATTGAGGATGATGAACGTTGACGATCCAAATTAAGCTGCCACGAAGACGAACACATATAAATACAAGTATATTTAGACCGTTAACCTGTTTTACCTACCCTAGCCATCAAAAGCTCTTGCTAATTTCCAAGACTTAGTTTTGCTTCTAGAATGAGAAAACTTCATATGTCATTTTTGTTTCATTCTGTCTTCTTCTCCTCTTATATTGAACTAAAAGTTTCCAATTGTTTTGGCTTCCACGTTATTATCAACTAACAAGATTGACCGTGAAACTATATATAAAATCACTGCCTCTTCCAACACTATTGTAAATGACACATATGACCTATGTAGTTGTTTGATGAGAAATGACAACTCTAAACTTTCTACATGAAGAAAATCACTGATTGTGATTGCTCGCCTCGCAAGCAAAGAATTTGAGGACTCAAAGTTATTACATCAAATGTGGACTTGGTACTCCCGTTTTTGGTACTAGCAATTGTACGTTAGAGTGTTTAATTTCTGAGGTTATTATTTGGAGACTCTGTTTGATGTACAAAGTTTAATTCATTGAATAGCTTAAAAGAGAGAAATTGTTGCATGCATATTTCTGGCACTAATGTGAAGGATACATATATATAGACACCATTTGTGTTCTTTTGGCATCATAATCACGTTGGAAATAAGGAATTTCAATTAAAGCTATATATGAAATGAGTAAAAGGTATTAATTAATTAAACTGTATCTTATCCCAAGTGGAAAATAACTTTTCTTCCTGCGAGTTGGTCACCAAAACTAAAGCTCCGTGACAATACTTACTGCCTTTTGTTCCCTTCTATTTCGTTCAAATAGTATTCCTATTGTAGTACTCTTGTTAAGGTTGACGGTTCTAAGTAGATTGACTTGGGTTCTGGGACCGCAGAATGTTATTACGAACATATGATTGGTGGAAAGCCTAATTCACCTACCTTAAGCAGCAAGTCAGCAATCTCATTACCTAATATGTTGGTGTTATTTTCCGTATAGACCGTATGATCATCAAATTCCGTTGGATCCTCCTTATCACCTGATCACAACAAAAGGGTTACTGCGGCCACAAGTTACCTTAACTTCTCAACTATCGAAATGTCCCCGTACCCAATTCTTCAGAGCTGTAACTTATTTCTCGGAGTTAATGCTGTCTTTGGTTAGTTTAACTTCAACAGGATAGGAAGTTTAAGAGTTAATGCTGCCTTTCGTTAGTTTAACTTCAACAGGATATGAAGTTTACACCTACCGTTTTCCACATTCCCACACAAACAAATATACCCTTTTCAATTAATGATATTGTTTCCTCCTTTTAGCTGAGTGTGTTTCATTATTTGATTCCTTCCTTTCGTTTCCTTGGTTTATATAATAGGCGTCACCAATTAACATTTTAATTAGTAGGATATACATGATACTACCTTTATAGTTACAGTTTATTATAGTGTTTTTTTAATCAATATGGCTTTTCATTTCGCCCATAATTAATAAACAAAGACCAACACATGCAATGGTGTACTGGCTAAAGTATCTATGCCGGAACAAAAAAGTCCCAGCAAGAGAGCAAATAGACATATAACAGTCCACAAAGGACCCAACTTATCACCAAAAACCGAGTTTAAATCAAACTACTATTAACCCTTAAGATGAAGCAAGTATGAATATAAATATAATTTACTAGTAATGTTAAATTCAAACTATCAAGAATTTTTTTGAAAGTTAAAGTTTTGTTTGATGTGAAATTAATAAGATTGAGAATGCCATTTTGAGTCTTTGAGTGCATCCCAATTTTTAAGTTCATTAGGTGCAACTACATATAAGACAAAACTATATCTCTGCACATGTGGCTTGTTAGAATCAGAAATGAACATTACTTAAGCAAATGCTTTTGTGTACTGAACTTGTTGTAATACATCACCTTTTCTGATGGATAACTTGCCACCTTATGATACTTTGTGTCGATCACCGAAGAATGTTGATGAAAATTCTCTTTGAAGTGATTGAACCCGTATCAACAGTTATGGTCTAAGCGCTAATGTCACACGTCTTAGTTTAACTAGCTTTCTTAATGAGATATAAACTTTTCCCAAAACAATTTAAAAAAAGGATAAAAGAGTTAAACCTATTCTGTATTTTAAGAAAAAATTTAAAAATTATATGAATTTTTTTATTTTTAGTTTTTTAAATATTATTTTAGACTTAAGTTAACCAATCAAATATCACAAATATAGTAACCTAATTCATTTCTTAAACTCAATATAAATCAATTAAATTATATTCAAACTAATAATTTAAGAAAATTATAATAAATTATTAATTTAAATTTAATTTAGTTAATTTGGTTCTAATACAGAAATTGAGAGAAGAGTTTTAATGAAAAACTAAGAAATTAAAGAATTTTCTTAAGAATTTTAAAGATCTTAAATTACATGGAAAATATTTGTATTTTATACTTCAAAAATATGATAATTTTTAATTGTATAATAATTACAATGATTAATGTTATAGTAATTAAGATCCATTATTTTATAACTTATTGTAATCAAATACAAATTATCTGTAATTTATGCTCATGACTGCATCATATCTCACGAATTACAATTTAAAGCCTTATCCATAACATAAGACAAAATCTAATCGGTTTAATCATAAAATTTTTTTAATTTTTTAACTTTTTTGTTTGGTTTTTAATTTTTTGGTTTAATTTATGTTGTTAAAAATTGATTAATTTATTAATTAATTTGTCAAATTTATAAACTAAAATAAATCAATTAATTTTTATTTAATAATTTTGTTTAACTAAAATTTAAATTCTTTGACAAATCATTTTTAAAAATTTAAATTTAATTAAATTTAATTTTTTATATCTTAAATATCTTATGGATGTAATTTTCAAACCTATTTTTAAAATATTAATATAAGACGCAGTCTTGGACATCACGAAGCACCGTCGGCGGTCGGGTTGAGTAGTCCTTTGCAATTGTGCTAGATTTGAGCAAAAGTCAATGTACGCAGAAAGTAGAAAACCCCTCAAATAGTACTATGCGGCTCCCACAAAGCGTGTGGTCCAAGAAAAATTGAGCTCAGGAGTCAGGTAGTGAAGTAAGTGCAGTGAACCATCTGGTTTGGTTGTAAGGTTCGTATTGGTAAAGTGTACTTCCAAGTCTAAAGAGAGTGGAATTATCTTAATTGTGATCAAAGCTTGATTGGCATAAAATTGACTGATTGTGTATAACTTAGTGTATCAGAGAGCCTGGCAGGAGAAAGGCACAAGAAATGTTTGGAAACTAATCGAGTACAGAGCATCGAACACTCACCAGGGTAAGGGCACGTGATGAACTATTGGGTATCCAATTCAAGTTTAGTGTTGAAAATGTCAAGATTCACTCCATCACATTCTCAACAAAAGCTGCACCGTCATTGGACAATCTAAAAGTCTACTCCTTGGTACTCCAGGCAACAGCATGTTCAACTATCAATGATACTAAAGGTTCGCCTACTAACACCTCCACTCCACTAGTCACCACAGCTAACCATAAACATGATTCAGAACTTTGACCAAATTTGTGAGGATTAACTTGTTGGCCTTCATGCTGCTATTCAACAAAATAATTATTATGTTGAGTTAGAACGACTAAGATTGTCTGCCAATTTTCATCGTCCTTTATACTGATGTGTCACCATGATAATAAAGGATGATGATCTTTATGAAAGACAATCAAATTTGACAATATTCAATTTCTGATGGAAAAACTCATTCCTATCCAATAGATGATTTAACTAAAATAATCTACCAAAACTAATTAAACTTGTAATTGTTATTGCATGCTTAAGCCTGAAATGATCTACATGTACTAATACCATTCAGGGGGCACTAACCTAGTAACCTGGAAAGAGGTAGTTTGATTGTACCTGTGATACCCAAGAATTAACATTTCACGGACCATTCTTATTAGGATATTACTCACAAATTTGTCAGCACTCACCATCCATGAATGACGCAAGGAATTTATATTTGCAAATGAAGAAGCGTCAGGGACTGTGTGGTGTTAGCAATTATACACTGCTAGATATGTAGGAATACAGGAAAATCAAGAGAATAAAATGGGCAATATATTAGGCCTTGAGGGAGATATGTGAGATTCGAACCTCTGAGCTAGGTGTTTATTAAACGCCGTCGTCTTCGACCATCATGTAAACAGCATATTAAAGCAGGCGTTGGGCCTCTTATTGCATGAACCCCAATGCAACCTTCGTCCACATTCGTGGCATAACAGGAATCCACATCTGCACCATCAGTAACAGTAATAAATATGAATGAGATCAGATATCCAAATCTTCTATAACCATTCCTCATTAATAAATTATCTCCGCCAACAATTAATACTCCATAAGAGAATGACAGATGTAGAATATCAGGAAAGGTTATAAATGGCAAACGTACTATGATAGATGCATCACATTGCAATTTGAGTAAATAATAGGGTTACCACTCCTCTAAATAGTTAACATAAATTTTAACTTTTATTATATCGGCTATTACACAGTCTAATATATATGCACTCGTGCCACAATTAGAGCTTTGTATGTTAATTCCCACAGCAGATCACTCTCACATCGATTCATGCAACACATATTGAGAAGCAAAGATACATACACGCATTTCACAGCTTTGCAACCTTCGAGACGCTCAATAGAGTGACCACATCTAGGACATCTCGTCCACTTATTCTGTTCTACGAGTTGCAGAACCCTAGTATCAATAATATCCCTACTTCTAAACATCATACTCTCGTCGCATCCAAAGCCATCATGCCAAATACACTTGCATTCAAAACAAAATTCTCGCTTGCAACTGGGACACCTAACTTTCTTCACCTTCTTCTTACACTCGTTCAACACCAAAGCCGAGCAATCTGAATGTGGGCAATAGCAACTTTTTTGATCTAAAACCCAAGAATGTAATAGACGATCACACCATGAATTGAACAAGGATGTTGAGATTATAGGCCTGCATGACAGAGGGTCTAATAGATGCTTGCAGTTGAGTCCAGGGCAACGAATGGTGGCAGTACCTTCACTGCCTGGAGATCCTTCGATGTTTACTTTAATGAGTATACCTATGCAGCCAATACAAAAAGAATGCATACAACGGCCACCATTCTTGAACTTCTTGTTTGAGGGCACACTTTCAAAGCATATTTCACAGCTGAAGTTCGATGCTTTTTCTTGTTGCCGTCTTGAGGTTTGGTGTTTAAGGAAGATGTTCCCCATTGTACTTAGGGTTTTCTTCTTGCAAACGTAAATGATATAATAATTATTCTTGTGTTATCATAGGACGTAGATATTCATAGACGTAATTTGAGTAGGATACGAACTTTTAATTAACCTTTTAGTAGACGTAAATATCAAATTTCTTGTATTGTTCCAACTTCCAACTCTGTTCGTATCCCTATCTATAAGAGTTTTTTATGTACTAAACTAGCTTTTACCATAAAATACTTCCTTTAAAATATATATTAAAAATAAAATTTGGTTATAAAAAATTATGGTCAGAATAAATCCAGTGCAATTGCACAGAAAACCATCCAATGGGTTGGAGGTACAATCAATGCCAAGGAAGAACGAGGAAATTGCCAGGTTTTTTACGTTGCAATTATGGAGATGCACAATTTCCGAGAATGCAGATGTAATTATAGAAGCATAGTTGGTTACGTTCATGAAAGAAAGTTCTCTCCTCCTAATTAGCCCTATTAGTAGGAATTCACTTTTCTTCTTTATCGGCTACATCATGTTGTGGACCTTACCCATTGCTAGTAAATCACCATTACAGGTTTTGCTAAGAAAATCTTGATTTCTGCGTGGTACATACCATAGGATGCTTTGTAATGGTTACTTTGAAGCTTGAACACAGATGTAGACCCACCACATGTTATAACTGGTTGCTTCCAAAATAAAGCTGCTAGTTTTTCTTCAGTCTCTCGTGTTATTTTCAATTTTGTGAACAATTGACACTTTCTGTAGTCAATACCAATCAGGTTTTTCTGTTATATAATCTTGTTGCCTTAACAACTTTTTTGTGCTGGTCCTCAGCAAAAGAAGAGACTAAAGAAAATGGAAGTTTTAAAAAAGCAAAGAAGATAGAAGCTGCCCAAAACTAATGGAATTCATTACATCCTTCGCTCAAAGGTAATAGATGTTGAAGAATGATACAAAGCTTGATTGGATAGTGGGACCGAGTAAACTGGAGTTTAGTACGAGTTTTTTGGGGTTATTTAATTTGTTAAGTTGTGTCCTTTATTTTCTCAAGTCAGTTTTTATTAATGATTTGCAGTAATGAGCAACGTGACAAATGTATGTGGTTTGTTTGTTTGTTTCTTTCTTAGCCTATACATACGTGGGCATATATTCTTATCATTAATTGAAGTCTGCACATAATAAAGCAAGAAAGCTTTATTTCTTTCTCTGTTTTTTTTGCCTTTTTTAAGCTCTCTTTTCTAACAAATTTAGTATCGGAGTCATCTTTGATCTTATGGACATTTGAGTGACTAGTAAGGCCATTAGGTATTTGAGCCCATCAAATCCTCTGTTTCTATCATGTTTTATTAAATCTTATCAACACATTTATGTATACTATAACTAATATAGGAGATCTGATCCCATATTTGAGAGAAACACCTTTTGTGTTGGATCCCGCTTTTAAGATTTTTATCTTTTTATTTTATTAAATTATTATGCATGAAAATAAATTAGAATTTATGAATTTGAAATTTTTGGAGTTTAATATGATATATTATAAATTTTGTAAGGTAGTATGACTTAAAAGGAGTTAGTAGGAATTTTATGAATAAGGAAGGGCAAAATTGGAAACTGAAAAAGGTTGTCTTAAGATAATAAGACAAAAGAAGAGAGGAGTCGTGAGAGTGAAGGAAAAAGAAAGAAAAGAAGGGAGAGTCGTGGAATAAAGAAGGAGAGAAGGAGAAAGAAAGGGAAGAAGAAAGAAAGAAAGAAAAAGAGAAAGAAGAAGAAGGAAAAGCTTAGGTGAGTTCTTGTCTAGTTTTTCTTGTTTTGATAGATTAAGGAAGTAGAAAAAGTAGGTTTTCTGTGAAGAAGATGAAGAAGGAAGTGGAGAAACTAGGTTTTATATGATGAAGATGAAGAGGAAGAAAGAAAGAAGAAGAACAAAAGGATGGTGTTTTCTTTAGATTTGCATAGGTCTTAGTTTTTCTAGTTGGATAGAATTAAGAATAAATCAAGCTAAAGTTATTTATGGATAGCATGTAGCTTCATGCATATGTGTTGATGAAATGAAATATGTTTGTCTTAGGTAATCAAGAACATCGACACCAAGAGCAAGGAGAAGACCAAGCTTGATTTTAGAAAATATCAAGTTAAATAGATGGGTAATATGTATATAGTCTTGTGGTGATGAGCTAATATTTATTTGTATGTATGATAAATATGCATGTTTTATTCTCTGTGAATGTGTATCATGTTGCTATGAAAGGATTTTGTTACTTTGTGTGAATGAAAAATAGAAACTTTAAGAATCATGAAAGTATGAACATATTCAAAAAATGTATGAGCCTTGTAAAATCTGTTATGTGGGCGAGAGAGAAATCTGTTTCGTTTGTCACATGCACGATGACCTATAGCCTTCTCCCGGCTGCTCGCTTGTGGTCACGAGATCTTGAGAAATCAGACTCGTTTTGTTTCACGGAGTAAACTTCGGCTTCACTGTTTCGTTCCACGGAACTCTCGAGCCATTGTGATGTGCATTGCATTTTGATATGTGAAGTTATGATGTATTTTGAGTGTTATGCTTGTTGAAAACTTTCAGCCAATGTATTCTTTGAGATGATGTGTTGTATTACGGATATTCATATATGTTGTGTATGGTTCATTATCATTGGCGATAAACATATTATTCACGGAGCTTTTCGACTCACCCCAAAATTTTCTACTCCTCAGGTGAAGAATCAGCAAATCATAAGTGACCCTTGCAAAGTTTTTGGCAACCTCCAAGAAATTCAAATTTTTTTAACTAAGTTAGTGTGGAGCATTTCTAGAAGTATATTTGCATCAGCATTTTTGTATATATTTGTAACTATGATACTCTCATGGCAGTGTGAAATGAAGTATGAAATGTGTATCAATTTTTTTGTTGCAAATGAACAGTGAAAATGGACAGTAAAAGTTGACAAAATCTGCAGAAATTTTTTTGATATATGTATGGAAAGCTAAATATGCAGATTTTACTCCTCTGTTAAGTTGGCTTGTGTTGAATGTTGTGACATCTTCAGCTAAACTTGTTTGAGGTAAATTGTGTATCAAAGGAATTTTGATATGTAGGAAATTTAATGTTGGTTCAGGTCCTGTAAAATTTGCAGTAGAATTGTTAGTAATCAGATGAGTGAAAACAGGGAAACCAATGAAACAGTGATCTGAAACTTTGAAGATTAAACTGCATTGATATAGGCAGAATTAGGCTAAATAGTCTTCATAAAAGTTGTAGAAAATTCTTTAGCTTTCCAACGGTATCAAGATCAAAATTTTTGGACTTCAGATGTGAAAGTTATGGCCTTTAAAAGATAGCAGAAAATGTATGGGAGTGTCAATGTTTAGCAGAAATGGTAATTTTTACTTCAATGATTAATCTGTATCAATACAGGCTGAATTAGACAAAATTGTTTTCATAAAAGTTGTAGATTTTTTTCTTAGCTTTCCAACGATGTATAGTTTGTAATTTTTAGACTTCTGGATTAAAAGTTATGTTGTTTCAAAGTACGGGTGTCTAATTAAGGGAAGTCGCGATCGTGACACAGTATGATCATGACTGTCCCAAAGTTTCACCCAGTAGCGATCGCGACTCCAGCACGATCGCAACGACCTGAGGAATTCTTCAATGTCGCAATCGCAATGGAGTCACGACTGCGAAAATTTCAGATCCCTCAACAGTCACAGTCATACCACAGTACGATCGTGACTGGCTAATTTTTTTTTCAGACTCTCTCACGAGCATGAGAGAGAAGTCACGTCCGTGCCTATGTTACTTTTGAAATTCCAAATTATTCATTATTAACTTAAGTTGTAAATTTTTTTTCTTAATCACCCAAATCAATTATTCTTTCTTCATTTTTGCTATGGAAAATTATTAGTAATTTGTGGGGTAATATTTTTCCCTTTCTTATGAATTTTCTTTATTTAAAAATCATTATTATCTATTTCTTTTATTTTGATATCATTTATTAAATTGTG
>JANZXP010000005.1:8115460-8137602 GCA_027576715.1 Erythroxylum flavicans
TATTATTATTATTATTATTATTATTATTATTATTATTATTATTATTATTATTATTATTATATGTTCTATGTTTTTATGGTTATAAATTTAATTTTTGTATAATTAAATATCTAAAATCTAAATTCTTATAGTAATATTTAACGAAATACTAAGATATATAATATTCATGCCCTTATAATTTTTTAAAATCATGTCCTCATAAGTCATTTTACACATAAATAGTTAATACTAAATAACTCATTTTACCAAACATCTCTAACAAACAGCTAATACAATCCGCTGGTCAAATCAACTAATATAATCAATTATCAGCTACCAACTAATGCAATCAGCTGACTGCCAAACAGGGCCAATATGTCTACAACGTGAACAATAATAAAATTCAATAAAAATCTAATTGACACGTGAAATTTAGAAAGATTAAGTAATACACAACATTACTCTTAACTAATAAAAAGACTGTTTTCGAATAATTGGAAAAGAAAAAAATGACATTATTTATAAATGAGTAAATATGATAATTGACCCTCTTTTCTATGTATATATATATACATATTATTTGCATTGGATATTAATAATTACGACTTCCTAAAACTCTCACCGTAAAAACGTTTATAAATTTCAAATTTGATATTTGGATGATTGCTTTAAATTGATTATTTTTTAGATTGTGGTCTGACTTGATGCTTAATTACCATCATCTTTTACCATATTTCATTAATTGCATTATCCATTAATCATGAGCTCGATGTGCCTATTTCACTTGTGTGTCAATTCCTAACTCCATAACCTATAAGTGATTTTTTTTTTACTTTTGATTCCTATAATTAAATGTGTACATGACTCTGAATTGATGATTTCAAAACCACTAGAAACTGTGTGGGAATTTAACTAGCCGTTAGCCAACTCTTCTTGTTTACACCCTATAGTTATTATTGACTTAGAAGACTTGAAAAAATAAAGAAAAATTTAAACATATACATATATTCTTTTGGGATCACTAGAGTCTTTTTGGTCATACTAAGTATATATAGTGAGTGCAAATGTGTTTAACAATCATATCTTGTGAGATTCAATTTTGTTCTATGCTTAGTTATGAACATGCACTCTTCTTTCCATATTTATGTTTAGTTGGTTGTATAGTATGTATTAAAATACTATCTAATTTTAAGAAAGTAGCTAGTGGTCAAATTTCAAAAGTGCATAGATCTTGAACATTTACTATTTACGATATAAAAAGAAGCTATGTGAGAACTGAGAAGGAAGACAACGCACGTGCAGACAACCTTTGAATTTTGTCTACTTACATGATTCTTTTATTAATTGTTGTATGCCTTTGAGCTTCTTCTCCTGTTTAAAAGCATCGTCTCTTCATTAAGAGTATATTACATTTCATTTAATATTTATATTTTCTTGGACCAGCTAGCTGCACACAGTGAACCTAGTCTGCCCGTCTGTATATATCACATTAAATCCAATGCCAGGTAGGAAAATGCAATTTAATAAATAATATCGGATAAACTGAGTCTTGCATTCAAAAAGGTGGAATCACCCACTTCAGGCGCCCTCACATTCTGACCCGACAAAATGGTGGAGGAATAAATTACGGTTTAATCTCACTCAGTTCTTTAAAAAAGAAGCCCGACGATAAACTGAGTCTAGTAGTTTGATTAGGTGATGAAAGGAGAGAATACAGTACAAATTTTGTTTGGTCAAATGTAAATTCTGCTGAAAGTGAAATCCTTGATATTATATTGGATGTTGTAATAAGAATGTGATTCATCGTGATGGGGACCGTATAATTAGAATAAATAATTAGCTAACGAACCGATCCTTGAGCCCAACAAACCTATTCAATTGTCGAAAATGACGGTCCAAGATGTGAACGTCGTGAGGATTCCAAAACCAGCCTCAAGTTCCGGAGATTTTAAATGCTTAGGCTTTGGCATACTAAAACAAATCCCATCCATTCATTTAATTGAACGTTTTGTATGTTTAATGGCTAATTAATTAGTACTTAAGTAAATACATTTCATATAATTTGAGCCTAACTGCATTACCTACTTCAAAAAACGTAGATCAATCAAGGTTTATATAAATTGTCATATTCATTTACTATCCCTTGTATTTTTTTTCCCTATTTTCGATGTGTCTTTGGTCAATTATGTATGTGAGTATAATAAGTTTTGGAGTGGTTAGTGTGGTAGCTTGATAGGTAAGAAATAATATGGAACACCAGCCTGAAAATCTTCCATGAAAACGTGTATGATCACAGAGCACGAAGGCAAGAAAATGAGGGACCATTGTCTCAACCAACCCTTTGCTTTTCCTTTTATTTGATAAACATGTTTGCTCTATTTGACAAAATCATCTGATGATAAAATGTTGTCCTCTGAAATTGTACGAGTCCCAAAATTATGAAACTTTGAGCAAATAATAAATATGCTTTCATCAAACCATGATGCATTAAAAAACTAACACAGGTGGTAAGTTAGAGGAGAACACGGTTTGCCCTTCTGCTAAGTATCATCTCTCTACTTAAAAAGAGAAAGTTAAGCACTTAAGCCAGGCTATTCTCTCTCAACGTCTAGGGTCCATACACATAGTTGTACAAACCATGCTTAACTAAGACGCATTAACACCTCATTAATGCCGACTAAATTAGGTTGTGTGCTTATATCAAGACAAGGATGTAAAAGGGCATGGTGTGGCGTCAGTGCGTCACCATCTTGTTGCAGAAACTGCCAATGAACGACAGAGTTCCTAACCGCAAACACCAGCAAGCCTATTTTTTTAATGGTTGATAATATATTGACAATTAAGGTAAAAAGCCTACTGGCGACGATCAAATTAAATTCTAATTACCATAGTAGTTACTTGATCAACCAGCGACCATCTCAACCAAAATAATTGGTAATAAGCTTCTAACACAAAGAGAACTTAACACCTTTTAACAAGAACTTCTGAAAAATGAACCACCCTCCCTGTAATGCCTTACCAAGAATCAGCACCTCTCAACATGAAACTTCTGAAAAGTGAACCACTCTCCCTCCAAGGCCTTACCAAGAATCAGCATAATCAACCTCGTTGAATGATTGGCCAGGTCCAATACTATGGCAGATGTAGCAGTCAACTGAATGAGTTTCCAGTTCATAGATACGCAAGTGACACAACCAAACGGGAGTGGAATAAGGGAGTGTTGAGACAAGTAAAAGCACACCACACAAACTACCTTGGGAGATTGCAAAAGTTGCCGAGGATTGGAAATGAATCAAGAAGAAACGAATGATTCTAGTCAAGCTCTCAGCAAAGCTGGGGACCAAGCAAACGTTTCCCTCGATCAAGAAGTTTAGCTAAGCAGAATAACTTGAGCTTAATCTTAAAACAGAGCATTTCACCATGAGTTTCACATTTGGAATCTCAACAAGACCACTGGTCCTACTATAGTAGGTTTGGATAGGCCAATGATATTTGAGGTAAAGTCAGATAAAGAAAGCTCTGCGTTTAAAGATTCATAAAAGAATTGGAAGTTACAATATCCAATGAATAGCAAGATTACAAAAATCCCGTTTGTTTCAAACTATTCGAAACAAATAGTTGACAACATCTACAGATTACCTCTTTTTATTTACAGTATAGTCCACATTTTCGTTGAATTTCAGACTGCTGTTCAACAAGAAGAACAATGACACTGATTGAATGCCTTGAAAGAAACTTTCAAACTCTTATTGTGCAAGTATGTAACTGTTGCTTGTTGAACCTGCAAAGAGGAAAGAATTCAACTTGAATAAATAGTTCAACTTTTTGCTACATAAAGGAGTCAGAACTTTTTTGTGCCTCTTCTATCAAAGATACAGTGACAACAATATCGTAAGACAATTCCCTTGAAAGAAGTGGCATTGGACTCTTCTGAAAAATGCAATGTTATATTTTTTATAGTCAATCAGCAATTTTGTGTACATTCAACATGCAAGTCAAATGCTAAAGAGTCTTGTTTATCCATAAATCAATACGTGAACTTCTCATTCCACAAACTCTCTTATTTGGTGGAATTGACAACTGGAATTCCCACTTTCTAATAGAATATGGTCTCTCTTAACAACCCAGGGGGCTATAAACACGTAGATGTCGCATAAAGAACAAGAATTAATTTATTCAGAGCCAATGATTTTGCAAGAGCAGACAGTGAAAAAGACGCTTACTTACTAGAAAAAGTACCTTGAATCTGGAAATGATGGAAACGAAATCATCCAAACGAAAAATTAGGGTGCAGCCAGCAAATTCTTCATGTATCACTGGCAGGCAGAAAAGGAAGTGGAATATATCATTAACACGGGCAGGGTTGGTACTTCTTTATCTCTTTAAATACATTTCCTAATTCCAAGTTATACCAAAAACTGGTTAGAGATGTCATATATAATACGTATGATTCGTATTTTGTGAAAGATTACTGCCAATGATTGATTAATAATGCAAGAACATAAAAGGAGAACCTTAGAGACTAGCCTCATAGATCTTCTTGGAAGAACTTCTCCAGCCGATTGCTCCATGCGTCTTGAAATTTTTGCATCACATTCACTAGAGCCATTTTCACCCTCAATGTCCACATGGAGTCTCTTTTTATGAAATTCGACATTTGATTCCAAGGTGTCAGACAGTAAAGAAATCTTCCCACCTGAGTAGTCTACTTCTGAGCATCTGAAATGGTATATTCAACATAATTCAAAGCAGCATCAAGTACAAACAGCAAATAAAGAATTAAGTAGGTAAAGATATCTCTGGCGATTAAGCACTACTTTACAAACATCCCATATGATTTTAATATGGCTATAGTGGTGTTGAAGCCAGATTGCCTCTCTTTCACATATTGTTTGTTAACATTGATAACAAAAACTCCAGAATGACATTGTTTGGGATATAAATACAGTTTTCCCAATTCTTCCGCCACAAAAAGAATTTTCTTTTCTGGTTCTGAAAATTTAAATTTTGAAGAGAGATATTCCACATCACAATTCTTTTCTTGAGAACAGAAACACTGAGACCAAATGAAAAATATAAATCTACCACCAGTGCTTTATTATTCAGAGTTTGGAGACTACAAGCGAGAGCCTAGTAGCACATTAAAATTTTATAATATGATTTTTAAATAGATTTTAACCAAAGAGGGTGCCTATGAATTTTTAACCCCTTTATTGTTAGGAAGAGAAATTACACTGAACTCTCCCTTCCGCTAACGAGATTGCTCCATTCCTGCAAAAGACTCAGCATGAACAAAACTCAGAGTTATCAGTCAATGGTTGTCTTAGAATAAAGTTTTACTTCAGTAGAATTACAATCAGATTCTAGGAGTTTAAGTAGAGGGAAAAAAAAAAGATGTTTATGAGGTCACCTAGGGTCCTCACATTGCTATTATAAACATGAAGAATAATATAACACCCATCTGATGGTCATCGTCTTCAAAATAACCAAATCTTGCCTAAGAACTTTGTTTTTGGGATGAATAAGAGATGTCCTACACTTGGTTTAGATGCAAAGGAGGAAGACAAGTTCATCTTCTTAATTTCTTAAGCATGTAAATTGTACCAAGTTATTGTCTGTCTTTGACTACAGGGTACAAAAGGCCACATAAATAGTACATTGATACTATGAAACAGAAGTTTCTGATCATAATTTACGAAAAAAAGGGTTCTGGCCATGTCATGCAGTCTTAGTGAAAAATTGGGAACTCATCTACCCAAATAAACCAATATGTTTCCTTTTCTTAACATCTGGAAGCATTTTTAAAACAAGAGGGAAAAAGAGAAACTACCTGCTCCTCCAAATATATAGGCAGATGATTCCTTGAAGCATCATTCCTACTTAAGTTGGCAAATGCTTCTGGCTCAATACATGCATTGTCCTTTGCATCAACCAGATTCAATATTTTGCAACTCTTATCCAGTGAATACGATGCGTCTTTGTGATAGTTTCCAGTTTCAGATAATTTCTTCTCTATTGAAAGATTTCCCAAACATCCAGGAAATGCCAAATTAGGGATCTCAAGACCATAACCATTTTGCAGGATTGACCTTTCATAAACTTCACCCTCAGGCTTTGACTGCCGATGCCCAAATGCTAGGAGATGAATTGAACCATCAGTGACAGAGTTTGCAAAATCACAGGCTATCTTCTCAACTGGGGCATCGATAATGTCAGAGTCGGGGGCAGCATCACAGCCATCTTTTTTGAAGGGTACAGAATAAGTATTAGAAAATGCTGGGCTAGGCAGATTAGGACTGGGTTTCAATGAGATAATTCCTTGCTCTTTGTCTAAGCACTCTGACACACCTACTGCAACCCTGCATGACAGTATTGGCGAAGGCATTGATACTTTAGTATTTCCATTTGTCTGACCAGTCCTGACAGGACTATTCTCTTCCACAACCAAACTAGGACGTTCAGCTTCCACTTGGACATTTTTTGTTTTTTCTGGATCCATGCTCCAAGAAAATGAGGCTTTTGTCTGTTCATTACTCTCTCCAATGCACCCAAGCTCTTCAGGGAGACTTCTAGACTTGGTATTGATCATATTGTCACATGTATATACCTGATTCTTATATTTGTTAATCCACTCTGATGGGTTTGCATCTAAATCAACACAAAGATTGATTCCCTCTTCTGAACTGACAAAGAACTGAAAAGCAGGAACCTTTGTCGTATAGGAGGAGTTCTCTTTAGAAGAGGAAGGTACGGTAATGGTTCTACAGGCAAATTTGCACAAGTTTTCTTTCTTATTGTCCAAGCCAATTGTGGATTTCTTATGCCTCGTGCCACTCCCACCTTGTCGAGAAATGAAGCGTGAACCAGAAGTATCCTCAGACTTACAAAATGAGACACCAAAACTTCCCTAAATTTACACAGAAATTCCTTCTTGTGACAATGAGTTTGCACTAATTATAACACAGAAGAAAAGAAAACCAATAGATGGAAACAATTTAGTACTTTAGGAAAAATCTATCCAAAAAGTGCAAAATACCTTGAACATTTATGTCCTCAGGAAAGTGTTCAATAAAGACGATTTACATTGTAATCACATATTTGTAATGCAATACCTTGTCTCAATTGTCATCCATTTACTATAATTTAACCTAAAAGTATTAGCATATGAAGACATGAAGCTATCTTTTACTGTCATAGTTTTCTTTCTACGAGGGAAACTATGGCCAACAACATTTAAGCCACAAGAGCTCAAGCGCCAATCAGCAATTCCAATAAGAATTCTTCGAAGTCCAGCATAAAACAGCAAAACCCCAAGAAAAATCTGGCATACTAAGCAACAATATTTTCAAAAGCATGGTAGGGTCTATAATCATTGCTCGACCACATAAATATGGAGAAGTAAAATACGTTACCCGAACATAAGACAGCAATGATTCAACCATCTCCGAATGTGACCTGTTAGCTGGCAAACCACATCTCTTGCACAGACTTTGAAGCTCTTTCCTCGAAAGATTTCGATAAAACTCTTCAACCTCCTTACTTGACATCTACAAACAAAGTGCCCCTCCATAGTTAAGGCTAGCTCCTCTATAGCTATAACAAGATAAATAAATGACTCATTCAAAAACCCTCTTCCTAAAAAGCCATGAAACAAAAAACAATTAGTTCAAATACCATTTTGGAACCAAAGTCTTATTCGACTTGAAAAACAAAAAGTCTTGCCTAAGTAACTATGCAGAAGGAAAGTTTTGGTTTAGCAGAAGACGAAGGACAAACGACAAGAATACAGAGATTTAAACGAGACAGAGAAGGGAAGCCTTGTTTGTTTGCTTAAAAAACGAAAAACCAAATATTTGAAATTAAAATAAGCGAGAAAGAAAGGAACTTGCTTTCATGTCAGTATGAACTAAAGAGTGCGAGCTTACATAGGAGTAGGTCTAATATATATCATCATTTAAAATAAATATGTTTTATATAATATTTATTTAACCATTATTTATATATAAAGTACAAATATAAAATTCCTTATCTTCTTTAAATTTACGAAGAAATGACATATGTGAATAATACCAACTATTGAATATACGCTAGTGATCGTCAAAATTTCTATCTTTAAACCAGTTATGTTATTAATTAAAATATGGATTATTTTGTAATATTTTTTTAAAAAAAAGAGGAATAAGGAATGTTTGAAATATATAGTAAACTTGATTGTCTCGTTACTTTTCCTAATATGATCAAGTCTTTCTATAAGAATTTTCAATATACCAAAAATTATCACTCTTGTCATTTCCATAGCTAATAATCACAATAGAATAGAAATCTATTTTAACCTCATCCAAACTAGATTCGATATATATCATCCCATAAAATAAACATGTCTTATATAATAATAGTAATTTAAATATCATTTATGTATGAATTACAAATATAAAATTCCTAAGCTTCTTCAAATTCGTGAAGGGTTGACAATTGTGAATAACACCAATTACTAGACATATGCTAACCTCTTCAAAAGTGCACGTTCGTCGACACGTCGAAGTGGTT
Source organism: Erythroxylum flavicans (assembly GCA_027576715.1). Lineage (NCBI taxonomy): Eukaryota > Viridiplantae > Streptophyta > Magnoliopsida > Malpighiales > Erythroxylaceae > Erythroxylum > Erythroxylum flavicans. Next base: position 8,123,987 of record JANZXP010000005.1, read on the forward strand.
TACTCGATTTCTTATCAAATGTGCCGAATTTTATGAACCAGTAATCTTTACATTTCTTAAAAATTTTCATTTACACGTCACTTATATTATCTATAAAATTACATATTATTTTGCAATTCTTTTTATTTTATTTCTTGAAGTAAAAAAATAAAGAATGTTTTGAATATGGTAAACTTGATTGTCTTATTATTTTTCCTAATCATTCTTCTGCTCAAGTCTTTTTATAAGAATTTTTAATAATCCAGAAATTATCTCTCCTATTAGTTTTATATCCTAACAATCATAACAAAATGACTCTGGTCAGCTATATATCATCTCTTAAAATAAACAAATTTTATATAATATTAATTTAAATATCATTTATGTATAAAGTACAAATATGAAATTCCTTACCATTCTTTAAATTCATGAAATAATGACATATATGAACAATACCGACTATCGGACATATGCTAACCCTCTTTAAAAGTTTACTTTCATTGACATGTTGAAAGTGGTTTGCTAAAGTCCTTGTCATATGTGCAAATCTTGCTAACCAACTAATCTTCAAACCTCATAAAAATTTCCATCTATAAATCACTTATAATATTTATAAAATTACGGATTATTTTGTAATTTCTTTCGTATTCTTTTTAAAAAGAAACAAGGAATGTTTTGAACCTTTTAAACATGAGAAATTTTAATCATCCAAAAATTGTCTCTCTTGTCATTTCCTTAGCCCACAATTATACAAGCATAGAAGTATGTTTAACTTCACCAGAACTAGGTCTAGTGTATATCATCCCCTAAAATAAGCATGTTATATATATATTGACATGAAATACATTATAGGTTTGTAATCAGGTCTTCGTGATTCTCTATCTTTATTGTTTTCTAATTCTGCAGCATAGTATAATCTGAGTTCATTTACCAAATGGTTGATCCTGTCTTTAGTAGACAAATCTAGTCTAACTAATTGTTCTCTATACGCTTCAACATTCATGATTATAATGATGGATGGAATTTATATATTTATTCTATGCATAACAAATTAACATAGAGTAAAGGGTCCATCATATTTCCTTACCTAGTTTCGTTTTAACCAAAATATCACCGGGTTATACTACGGAGCTTTTACCAAGCGTTTCAGCCCCAAGCTTAATCTTTTGAATTAAGGTAACTCTCCTGTATTTCCTTCAGCAATATATATATAATATGAATTTAAATATAATTTATTTATGAAGTAAAAATATAAATTAAATAAAGGATAAGCATTATCATTTCTTAATTAAAAGAGCAAAATACGAACAAGACTAATGAAAAATTGATGACAAATACCGAAATACATTTATAATGAGTTGGACATATGCAACTAATACTTAAGAAAATAATTAAAAAACATGGTAAATTAAATACGTAAAATAAGAAATGGGAATTTTTAATTAAATTCAACATAACTAATATAATAAATTGAATTAGTTCATTAATAGATTAATATCGACAACAAAATTTTAGCATGTTTTCAATTTTTATTTAAGCTTTAAAATTTTAAATTTTATATAAAATTAATATTTGATGTAAACAATAAAGAAAATAATGATTTCGTTTATAAGAAAATAAAATTCCCAAAAATATAAGAATTAATCAAATGAATGTAAGTTTGATACCTTTATCCCCTCGTATAATACAAGACCATATTGACACAGATTGTCAAAAGCATTCTAAGTGCGTTGGCGTATAGCATGGCTTACATACATTTCCCACCACCCTTTAACCTGAAGAACTTTGCATTGCACATGACAAGGAGGGAGGATTGGTGGGTTAGGTGGATCCCCCCAATTGAGGGATGACTTAAATTGAATTGTGATGGTAGCCATGATAATTTTCCGGGTTTCTTTTATGCAGGTGGCATCTTGAGGAATGCAGAGGGCCGCTGCAGGATTTACTCAATCACTAAGGCGTTGTCCAACATGGGAGGCAGAGGCTTGAGTGGTCAAAATAAGCCTATCCATTGCTCTCTCAAATGGGGTTTGCAAATTACACCTAGAATCGGACTCCTAAGACGTGATTCAAGCACTGGAAAATAAGAATGTTAAGCTCCCCTGGAGCAACATCATCATCGAATGTCAACGTTTACTTGGACGCTTCAAGGATGTCATATTAGAGCATATATGTCGGGAGGTTAATGTCGTGGCTGATAAATTTGCAGGGCTAGGACGAAACTATCCACTAGGCATTTTCATGCATCGGTTTCCACCGAACTTCATCACTGACAGCATCCGTGCTGATAACTCTGGTTCTTTTATTTTCCGTCTAGGCTATTAATAATTGCCTGAGTTTTCCTTACCACAAAAAAAAAAGAAGTTAATAAACCTTGCATTACCCAACTCACCCCATATAAGATCTTACACATCCTACGTCAATCTAGCTCACAAATTTGAGTATCTTTTTCATGCCATGTTAGTTAAATCAACATGTGAGTCACAGGACACATTTGGGACTACTTTGCTAAAATAATCAAAGGCATTGGAGCATGTTGTATCAAGGAAAACATTTCATCTTGGACAAGCCTTTAAGCATAGATGGTGGGACACTTGAAACATTGATCTGACTTGGCCAAGGTCTAGATCAATGAAGGAGAAACATTCTACAACAATTCTGGAACAAGCAGAATTATTCTAGCTACTCGATATACCAAGTGAAGTGTTGGCAGTTATAACAGTTACCGTTTAACAGTCGATCAGTTATATGGTTGGCCAAATGCTTTTTTTTTTTGATTACATTAGCTATCTTAGCTTAGTTGGACTCATCCTAAGCCTCTAAGACCCCACCCCAAGAACCTTAGAAGATGTAAATCTGGAACTTCAAGATCTCTCAGGTTCCTACGTAGTCTGTACACTTCTGCACACAAGGAGTCGTCACATACTTGATTGGTCAACTGCTGATTGATCGCTGGCCCCCTACTCAGCATCAGGTTCCCAATAGCCCTCGGGTTCCCTAATAGCTTCAACTCCCACATTACCACTGGAAGCGAGGCGTCTGTAATTGATCAGATCCAGGAGCTGTGTCCAAGGGGCTAGAGGATCATCAATAGGACAAATTTCCTATTTCTCCTCTTTTGGCGTACCTCGAACTTAAGATCTCCTGTAAAGAAGAGCTTTAAGTGAGGAGCTTAAGCTATTAGGCCACTCCTCATTGTCTGGCCAAATGCTTTTTAACATTATCTGAAGTTGTAATATCAGCTAAAAGGGAAATATTTGGATAACAATGTCTAAAGAGTTGGGATGGTTTTGTGAAGAAACATAAAATTTTGAAACTTCTTAACTATAAGAATAACTAAATCAACAATTATTAAATTTTATACATGTGACTTACCTTTTATTGAAATAAATAATTTAATAAATATAAACTATTTATAAATTAAGATTTTTTATTTCTTGTTCAAAATTTATAAAAACCATAAAAATTAATTTTTATTTTCTGATATTTTATAATCTAATATATTATCAATTAAATAAATATTATTTAATTATTTAATATCAATTACTATAAAGAATTATGATTAATATAATTAAATTATTTATTTTGTTTTAAAAAATATTTTTAATTTAATAATTATTTAATAAATATATTTTAAATTAAAATCGTAAAAATTTTAAAATAAAACTATTACTTAATTAATAAAATTAATTTATCTCTAAATTTTATCTAATGATTAATTATTATTAAGAATAAAATATACTTATAATGATATTAATAAGTAAATAAAATTTCCTTTTTATTAATTAAAAAACATAAATAAAAAAACGAAATTCGAAAACTACAATAAAATAAACCCCAACGAACGACCCTAAATTGCACATAACCAAAGACAGTTCTTAATTATCAAGCATATGTACGTCACTGGTCATAGCGTCATCGTCCTTCTTCGATTTTCTCTTCCGCTTCCTCTCGGATTGAGGGTCTTTGGCTTTCAAATCGTTGCAAAAAGACCTCAATGAGGCTGCCAGATGTTCATTTCTGTGAGCTGAAAGCACAGTGAAGAAAGCAAGCTTAAACAAGGTTTGTTTTTATACATTCGAACTCAGCTTTACTCATTAGCGTCGAGTCTAAATGGGAATTCTTTCGGTGGTGGTTGTTGTTGTTATTGTCAAAGAGTACAATCAAAGCCTTACTTTCAATTTCAAGAAAACCCACCGCAAAGTATGACATCTTCCATGTTCACAGATTTTCGACCAGCATGCTGCGCGAACAGCTCTAGATCCTTTGCCACTTGTTCTGCGTTGCATTGTCATGATCCCAATTAAGCTTTGGAGTTTATCGCGTAAAAACTGTTCAATATGTATTGCCTATGCAACTCATCAAACATTCTTATACATCAACATACATACATATATTTCACGAGTTCTAAGATGGGCAATTTGAAATGATAGTCCAAAACCCTAATTTCACCTTTGGTATTGCTTTTAAGTTGGTCTAATTTTGATCCTAAGATTGCAAATTTTCAAATTCGTCACAATAGATTGGAACCTAATTGCATTCACATAAAACTTCCTTCATAACAAGCACAAAAGAAGCACAAATCCAACAAATAAAGACTGGAACTTGAAGTTTTACTATTGTAGGTAAAAGATTTTACAATCTTAGTGCGGGAAGAATTTTCTTTACCTGCGTATTTATACGTAAGATCAACAACGCAAGCAGTAATAGGTTCAGGAATCTCCATGCCGTTGCTCTTTGCTGCTCAACACAAATCCATCACACGATTGGACTTGAAAGGGATCTAAAAATTAAAGAAAAGTGAAAATGAAAATGAAATTGATACCTTAAGCTTCGGCAATAGAAATGGCAGAGAGCCTAAATCGATCTTGTAGCGACTTGCTCACTGAATCGTCATTTTCACTAACCAAACCCCAATAACTTTCAAAATCTTGTTATCTAATTTCCTATTTTAATCATTTCTGCTTGTTTTAAAAAAACTGACAACCAGACATAGAAATGAAATTTACAAAAAATAGATTAACAAAAAGTTTTTTGAAAAAATAGAACTTACAGGATCAGATGATATAGAGGTACGACCAGAAGCAATGCTCTTCAACCGACGCATCACATTCATTTTCTTTCTCTCCTTCCACAAACCCTAACTCCTAATTTTAAATCTCAGTCTTCTGTCCAAGGTTTGATTTCGATGTCGATAACGCCAATAAACTAAAATGGAGGCAAAGAAACCACCGCCGGTTTGCTATTTGGGATCGTGGGAAGCCATATCTCTATGAAACAAACCCCTATCCAAACACAGACTCTTATTTTCTTAATGGGTATTATAGAAAATGAAGCTTACAACTAAATCAAAGAAAAGGGAGAGACATTGGTAGCCCAAATCAAAGAACAATCAAAAGGACGAAGGAGAAGCTCAACAACGACATACCTCTAGCTATCGGCGGCAAAACCAAAATATGGGAGGAGGGGGGTGTGAAAGGGGTAGAGGGTTTTAACGTTTAAGAAAACAAAATAACCAAACGACTTGAATGTTTTATGAAACCCTCATGCGACGTTTTCTTTGACAAAACATTGCGGATTCTATTCCGTGATGTTTTATGAATAAAACATCATGGAAAATGTCATAAATCTGTGACATTTTTATATAATGTCGTGGAAAATTTAAACTTTTTATGACGTTTTTAAAACATCACGAAAAGTCTATACAATTTGCAACGTTTTATTGATAAAACGTCGCGAATTGTATAATTGTTTTGTAGTGCGTCCGACTAAATTACAAGGGTATAAATAGTGGTGAACCAACTCAAAAGAAATGGTGAGGAGATGAGTGATGGTCGAGTAGTAGAAAAAATACTAAATTCCTTAACTGATGATTTGAGAATGTAGTGTGTGCAATAAAAGAGTCTGGAAACTTGGCAGAGATGACCATAGATGAGCTCTCAAGTTCCTTGGAGGTTTATGAACAAAGAAATAGGAAAAAGAAGCAAGAAGTGTTGGAGGAAGCACTTTAAGCTAAGGGAACACTAAAAGAAGAGAAGTCAGACAGCAGTGAAGGAGGTCGTGGCAGAGGCTATAGTAGAAGTCATGGTGGCTATAGAGACAGAGGTAGAGGTCATGATAGAGGTCATGGTAGAGAACAAGAATGGCAATAGAATAAGGAAGATAAGAACCAATAAAATTCATACGATAAAGATAATAGAATAAGGAAGATAAGAACCAATAAAACTTGTACGATAAAGACTAAGGTCAAGGAGGATGAAGATCAAGTAAGTACTATGTTTAACATTATAATTGTAAAAATTATGGCCATTATGTAGCGGAATGTTATTACAATGAGAAGAAAAATAGGAATGAGAAAAAGGAAAAGAAAGGAGTTGATGGTGTAGTGTTGCCAGAAAGAAAGGAAGCCAACCCCAATAATGATTCGGTATGGTACTTGGACACCGGTGCGAGCAACCATATGTGTGGCTACAAGCACATGTTTACCAAAATAGAAGAGATTGTGGATGGTCATGTATCATTTAAAGATGCCTTAAAAGTGAAAGTCAAAGGGCAAGGTAAAATTCTCATTCAATGTAAAGATGGAAATAAGTGGTTTATTCCTAATGTTTATTATGTCCCAGATATGAGGAGAAATATTTTAAGTTTGGGTCAATTGTTGTAATATGATTACACAGTATTGATGAAAGACTACATGCTTTATTTGAGGAACCAAAATAATCAGTTGTTAGCCTAAATAGAAATGACCAAAAAACACATGTTAAAGTTGAATTTGGTGACTGTACAAGCAAGATGTTTAAAGGCCTATATAGAGGATAAAACTTGGTTGTAACATTTGTAGTTTGGGCATCTTAATTTTGGTGGTTTGAAACAATTGGTAAATAAAAGAATGGTGAATGGTCTACCAAACATAGACCATTATGACAAATTTTGTGAAAGTTGTGTGTTAGGAAAATTTCCAAGGAATTCTTTTCCAAAAGAAGCAAGATATTGTGTTAAGAAGGTGCTTGAATTGATTCATATTGATATTTGTGGTCCAATAACTCTCAACTCTCTTAGTAAGCATCATTATTTTATTATTTTTATTAATGATTATTATTGAAAATTTTGGGTTTATTTTTTAAAGGAGAAATTGGAAGCATTTTCTGTTTTTAATAAATTTAAGGTGCTTATAAAAAACTTTATTGGTGAGCACATAACGGCTTTGAGGTCCGATAGAGGTGGTGAATTTACATCAAAAGAGTTTGTAAATTTATTTAAAGAGAATGACATTAGAAGGAGTAGTGGACAGAAAGAATTAGACCATACTCGATATAGTTTGAAGCAAGATAAAGATTAAAAACAGTACGCCAAAGGAATTTTAGGCTGAAGTGATGAGATGTTCGGTGTATTTGCAAAATCGTTGCCCAATGACAAGTTTGGAGAGTGTTACCCCACAAGAAGCATAGTGTGATGTCAAACCATCGGTGGCACATTTGAAGGTGTTCGAAAGTATGGCTTATGCTCACATTCCAAATCAAATGCACATAAAGCTTGATGATAAAAGCCAGAAGCTGATTTTGTCGGCTATGATGAAAGGTCTAATGCATATAATCTCTATGATCCCTTTACTAAAAAAGTATTTGTGAGTTGTGATGTGCAAGTCAATGAAGAAAGCATATGTAATTGGAGTTCCATGGAGGAGATGACTTATAAAGAAGTAAAAGAAGTAGCATCAACAACAATTTTCACACTAACAAACACAACTACATCGACAACAACATAAGTTGAACTATCTTCAACTTTATCCGATGATAAAGATGAGTTAAGAACACCAAAATTAAGAAGCTTGTGAGACCTATACAAGGTGACAAATGAATTACACTTGGTATGTCTTTTTTGTGAGTGTGGAGGACATCACATTTGATCAAGCCGTAAAAGATGAGAAATGGCAAGTTGTGATACAAGAGGAGATGAAAGTAATTGAGAAGAATAACACTTGGGAACTTACAAAATTACCCGAGACTCATAAGCTCATTAGTATGAAGTGGGTTTATAAGTAAAAGATGAATGCACAAGGCAAAATTGATAGATATAAAGAAAAACTAGTGGCAAAGGGATATAAGCAAAAAGCTGGGATTGATTATGAAGTGGTGATTGCCCCAGTTGCAAGAATAGAGTCAATTCGGCTACTAATTTTGTTGACGGCTCAAAACAAGTGGAGTATTTTTCAAATGGATGTGAAGTTGGCATTTCTAAATAGAGTGCTTGACGAAGAGGTCTATATCGAACAACCCCCTTGATATGTAAAAGCTGGTAAGGAGAACAACGTGTTAAAGTTAAAGAAGGCGTTGTAGGAGTTGAAGCAAGCATCAAGAGCATGGAACACTGAAATAGATACATATTTTAGAAAGAACAAGTTTGTGCAAAGTCCATATAAACATGCATTATATGTGGAGGTAAGACAAGATGACATTTTATTTATGGCCTTATATGTAGATGACGTAATTTTTACAAGAAATAATAAGGAAATGATTGAGAAGTTTAAGTTGGAAATGACAAAGGAATTTGTGATGACCAATTTATGTTTCATGTCTTATTTTGTGGATTAGAAGTGAGACAAGATAAATCTGAAATTTTTGTCTCAAGAAGCATATGCAAAGGAGATTTAAAGAAGTTTAAAATGAAATATTGTAATCTCGTAAGCACCCCAATTGATAGTGGTACAAAATTTTCCTGATATGACAAAGGTAAGGTAGTTGACGCAACATTGTATAGAAATTTAATTAGAAGTCTGTGTTATCTTACATGCACAAGGTCGTATATTACATATGGAATTGGCTTGGTAAGCCGATACATGGAGGAGCTAAAAATGATGCATTAGAAAGCCATAAAATGAATTCTTCGTTATATTATAGGTACATTATCTCATAGCTTATTTTACTCTTATACTAATGAGTTTGATTTTGTTAGATATTCTGATAGTGATTGGAGTTGAGATATAGATGATAGAAAGAGCACTACGGGTTTTGTATTTTTCATAGGAAGCATGGCATTTACATGGATTTCGAAGAAACATCCTATAGTTACTCTATCAACCTGTGAAGCAGAATATGTTGTTACATCTTCATGCGTATGTCACTCCTTTTGGCTGCGTAAGTTACTATAGGAAATGAACTTTGCTCAAAAGAAGCAAACAAAATTTTGAGTGGATAATAAGTCGACAATTGAATTGACAAAGAACATGGCACATTATGAAAGGAGCAAGCATATTGATGTGCATTTTCACTTCATACAGGAGCATGCGAAAGATGGTGACGTAGAGATGACTCACTTGGCAAGTCATAATCAAGTGGCCTATATGTTCAGAAAGCCACTACTGATTAAACTCTTCAACAAATTCAAGAAGTTGGTCGAGATGCAAGAAAGAAAATATTAAGTTTAAAAGGGGATGTTGGAAATATATACTTAATATGGTCAAATAGTTAAAGTGTTTGAAGTGGAGAGAATTTGAGGCTGATTTAAAAGAGACTTTGAATGGGCAAGCGTTGGTCATTTTGGGTGTATAACCTATGGATTTAAAGCTCTTTAAGTCTAGCTTCAGGTAGTGATAGTTTAAAGTAATTTGGACTTCTCTATTAAAATTTATGATTGTTTTAGTGAATGATAGTCAGAATTAACTTTGTTACTTAGAATTCTGTTTTTTATTTATTGTTGTACAAATTTCTAGAGTTTTCATTTGATGTTTAGGCTTATAAAAAAGAGTGAATAATACAAAGAAATTGGATTGTTATTCTTCTCTTCTCTCTACCTCAAAAGTGTTGAATACACCATTAGGCTCTAACAGTTCTCTCCTTTTTTATGGAAATTTGTCCCTCTTTTCCTTTTTTTTAAGACAATTTTTTAATTGTCAACAAAATTTTTCACTATACCCTCCATAGGCTACTTCTTACCATATAGGTACGGAGCAAGTCATCAATCCTCTATATAATACCCAATTTCTCCACTCTCCTCTCTCTTTAACCTTCAACCCTAACTCATCCACAACTATACCTTCTTCTATAGTGGTACCTTTCCTGAATCTTCTTCCCCCTTTCTCTTCAACATTGTTAATTTCCAGTTATCAACTCTATGGTTGTTGTTAACTCTTTAAATTCTGAGCTTTCTTTATACATTCTTCCACTCCTTTATATCAACTCTCCTACCTCAAAATTCTCTAACTTTAAATCAACTCTACCTGAAGCTCTACCTCTCCATTCACCATCTCTTGCCTCTATATGTCACCTTCTCCCTTTAAATATAAACAATAAATCATGTATCCTTCTACTTCCTTCTTCTTCTTCTCATCCCCTCTCTTCCTCTAAGAGCCTTCCAAACTCCCCTAGAACTTTAGATCTTAGCAACAACAATATGCCTTCCTCTAGTAAGAAGAATCTCTCCTTTACCAATCCTCCTTCAACATCCTCAAAGTCATGGAAATAAGTTGTAAATAATAGTGAATCAATTATTAAATTAAAATAAATTCTAGAGATTAGGGAAATCTCCATAATATTCCCTCCTTTAGAAGTACTACAAGTTGGTGTAGCTAAATGGAAGTTTACCCTAGCAAGGTTCTTCCTTCACAAAAGACCACCCTTTTCTTTTATAAAAGCATGGATTGAGAATCAATAAAACAAATATGGGTTAGAACAAGTCCTCGTATCAAAGTAAGACTACTTCCTTTTCAAAATTTAGAGACCTGGAAGGAATATGGTAGGTAATAGAGCCAGGATCTTGAATTAAAAAGAAAAACATATATTCACAAGAAAATGGAGGCCAAGTATGTTCGTAAATAAAGAAGCCTTAAAGACTATTACACTGTGGATATGCTTCCATAATGTCTCATTAGAATATTGGATAACTGTGGGGATGAGTTATCTTAAAAGCACTTTTGGGAAATCACTAAGCATGGATGAACAAACAGCTAATATAAAGAGAATAGATTATGTAAGAATATTTGTTGAAGTCAATAGAAATACAAAACTCCTCAATAAACTGACTATAGACCTACCATCAACCTCCAAAGTTTAGAAACCAAAACTCACTTTACAAATTCTCCAAAATAACTAATTTTCTCCTCCTAATCCCTTAACCAATGACTCCAACTCATCCCATTCATCAACTCCAACCCTGCAAATACTAGAGAAATCTTCCTCTAAAAGCCCATAACTCACTCAAACAGAAAAAGGACTTCCTTTAGGACCTAAGCCTTCAACTAGAAGACTCACTCATACTTAAAGAATTAGTCACTAGTAACTAAATCACTTTGACAACAGATGACACCAACCAGATCAAAGATCATGAACCAAACCACTCAAAGATGCAGAAGTAGGGAAAAGAGAAGACAACTTTATATAGAATATTATAAGAAAATCAGACAAAAGCAAAAACGGAAGGGTTTGTTAAACCCTACAATCCAACAATCATAACATGGAACACTAACGGCGTAAATTTTCACAAAAAGGAGCTAGCCATGAAATACTTTCTAAATGAAAAATATCCACACTTATAATAGGCTTGATGGAAAATTAAATCAAGGAAGTAGCTTTGAAGAGTACTATGGTCTCTTGGTAACCATTTAGATGTTCTTACAAACTATTCACACCATAGATTGGGTAGAATAATCCTAGAAAGTAACTCCAAGGTAGTTTGAATACATAAATCTGAACAAATAGATCAATACTTGCATTTGAAAATATCCTCTTCTTTATTCCAGGAGAAAATCCAAATCACTTTTAGATATGCTCATAATTATGCATTCCAAAGAATAAACCTTTGGAAAGATATTGAAAACCTAACCAAAAACATCAAAGATCCATGGTTGGTGTTATAAGACTTCAACTACATAATGGATTCTTTTGAAGTAGAAGAATTAGGTGGCAAAGTGAGGAAAATAGATCAAGAATTCAAGAATTGTATAAGTATATTAGGATAGGTAGATCTTGCATATAAAGGAATTTTATTCACATGGTCAAAAAACCAGGAGGGCCAGTACTAATTAAGAAGAAACTAGACAAAGGATTAGTAAATTTTGAGTGGATGGATAGATTTCAATGTTCCTATAGCTGGTTCACCAATCCCAATTTCTTACATCATTCTCCTCTAGAAATCAAAATGTGAAAATATATAAGGAAACTAAAAACCCCATTTAAGTTGTTCAATTTCCTTATAAAAGGGGAGGGCTAATGAAAAAAACAATTAGAAGAGGATAAAATGAGAAAGTTGAGGGCTATAAGACTTACAAATTAGTCTCTAAACTAAAGATCGTAAGGGAGGACTTAAAGAAATTACATAAGGATCACTTCCAAAATGATATAAACAAATCGTTAAAGAACTGCAGGAATGACCTAGATGCAATTCAGTTAGTCAACTATAAGGATCAAAGGAATCAAGACTTAAAGACAAGGGAGAGTAGCAAACAAAATGTTTATCTGTTGTTAGCATTAGAAACTCATAACTTTTGAAGCAAAAAGCCAGAATCAATTGGCTGAAAGCTAGGGATTCAAACTCTGCTTTCTTCTACATGAGCATTCAATGTAGAAGAAAATCTAACAAAATCTCCAAAATCATTGATCATGTGGGGCACATTGTTTTAACCAAGAAAATTTGAAAAAGCTAGCTTTTCATAACTTTAAAAATCTCCTAGGCTCAAAGTCTTCCTCCAACAATATTCCTAACTTACTCCCCCAATTTATTCAACTCTCCCTAGACCAATCCTAATAGGAAAATCTAATAATTATTGTCTCTATTCTAGAGATTAAAAATGCCCTTTTTAGCATCAATCCTAGTAAATCCCCTAGTCTATATGGCTTCAATACCTTTTTCTTCCAAAAATCTTGGAACCCTTTTTAACCTAGTCTAAGATTTTTTTTTAGTTTAGGTGTTCTCCTAAAAAAACTTTCTTATTCCTAATTCTAAAAATTCTCAACACTTGCTCCTTTTAAGACTTTAGAACTATTTCCTATTGTAATATTCTTTACAAAAGTCATCTCAAAGGTCCCTACTCTTAAACTTAAACCCATTATGAAAGATATGATTAATGTCTTACAATCTAATTTTATTGCAGGTAGAAACATTAGCAATAATCTACTACTAGCTTAGGATTTCCTATATTCTATTGTAATATTCTTTATAAAAGTTCATCAAAAGTTGTACTTTAAAGATAGACTTCACTAAAGTTTTTTTAACAACCTCAACTAAACATTCATATGTCAAACTCTCTAGGTTTTTGGCTCAATTTATCAATTGGATAAACCAAAGCATCATTATTCCCTCCTATACTATTTTGGTTAATAGAAAACACTCATCTGCTCAAAGGAACAAAAGGTGTAAGATAGGGGGATCCCCTCTCTCCCTATCTGTCCTCACTAACCATTAAAGGTCTCACTAGACTCATATCTCATAAGATATTACAAAGAAGTTCCTTTACTTGCAACTATAAATGTAGGAGAACAAAACTTTATAATATGGCATCTGTAAATGATCTCCTCCTTCTATATGGAGTAGATAAAAACTCAATTCTTCTACTAATGGATAGCCTAGATGTAACACCCCAACTCCCGCTGAACCCGAACCCGATATCGATGGTGATACCCGGATCCGTGTCCCGCGAGGGTGGC
>JANZXP010000005.1:8144458-8156638 GCA_027576715.1 Erythroxylum flavicans
AGGTTTGAGAGTACCTAAGGATCAAAATTCATATATGATTATTTAACTTAATGGTATTAACATAGGCAAGTATGTAGTTAATAATGATTTTGACTCATTTTTTAGATGAACAAAGATTCCATGGAAGTTATCAAAAAGTTTTTTTGTCTATTCTAAATTAAGTTTTCAATTACTTTTAGTTTTAAAAGCTTATCACCTTTTCCAATATATTCATATAACTAGAATTCTCCCCTGGGAAGGTATTTAGAATTCTCTTTAAATAATATAGCTCATATTCATGAAAAGAGGCATTGAAAGTTAGATGTAGTTTTAGAGTTAGAGGATCATAACAACTACATTGTTTTTGAAATTTTGAATAGCCAACAAAGATATTGTTTTATGCATAGATCAATTTTAGTTTGAACATCTTAATGTTTTATATAAAGATATTGTTTTGTTAAACTGAATTTGTTTAGTAAAGGATATGAGTGATCCTAAAAGGATTTAAGCATTCATGAGATGACCTTGCATAAAAAATGTGCCTATTTTTGCCTTGAGTATTATATCCTCTAGGTTTAGAATGTGATCTATAGATGAATTTCCTTTTGTTTGGGACTTGTGGATGATAGATGGACACGTATGCTATGTTGTCTACATTTATAAAATGCAATATGATCATGTGGAGATTCAAACATAGTTTCATCAATAAAGATAATTGTTGTCTTCGTCCATAATAATGGTTTTGCATAATAATGTTTTTGCATAATAATGGTTATTATCTTGCAAAAAATTTGTATGTTGACTTTGTCCAAACGTGATATTGCAAAAAATGGTTATAAGTTATAGGATATGAATATATAAATAAAAGGAAAACAAAATACGCAATACACAACTTAAAACTCATCCATATATGTACCTATGCTTAATTTGAAACTTATCAAAAACTAGCTAATTGTTTCTTGCAGGTCATGTTCTATGTTGAAGAGCGTCGATAATTGTCCAACCTCATCCGTCTTCTTTGTAGTTTACGATTATCCGTCTATTAAGGTAAGTCGTTCAATTAAGTAATGTCTATAATGTGATCGATTTTGTATTATTCTTTGCAATTTTACCTCTAACAATGATTGATGAGTTTTTAGCCTGGGGTTTAATAGTCTAAGTATTTATGTTTGGGCATTGTTTAAATTGAAACATAAAGGCTTGAACTTTAACGTGATTAATTCAAACTTAGTCTTAACATAAGAAATTCACGTAATTGACATGACAATTTTTTGCATGATAAACACTTAGGATGGTATATAGGCTAGAAATCCATGATGCAACTCCCATAAGGCTTATCGGTGAAAAATTCCACAAGCCTAGGAGTCACAACAAGAACTTGCTTTCTTGATTCATCTTGTATAATAATGCTACGTACCATAGTGCTTGTTTAAATTTAAACTTTGGTAATGAATTTCAATGTGATTAATTCAAACTTAGTATTAACATAAGATATTCACGTAATTGACATGAGAATTCTTTGCATAATAAACCCCTAGAATGGTATGTAGGTTGGAAACTCGTGATACAACTCCTATGAGACTTATCGATGAAAGTTTCCATAAGCCTGGGAGTCACAACGAGAACTTGCTTTCTCGATTCATATGGTCTAACAATGTTACGTACCATAGTACTTGTTTAAATTCAAACTTTGGAAATGAACTTCAATGTAATTAATTCAAACTTAGCATTAACATAAGAAATTCACGTAATTGACATGACAATTCTCTGCATAATAAACCCTAACATGGTATATAGACTAGAAACCTATGATGCAACTCCCATGAGGCTTATTGGTGAAAATTTTCACGAGCCTAGAGTCACAGCGAGAACTTTCTTTCTTGATTGATGTGGTCTCACAATGTCACGTACCATAGACCATAGTACTTGTTTAAATTCAAACTTTGGAAATGAACTTGTCATTAATTCAAACATAAAGACTTGAACTTTAATGTGATTGCTTAATCTAGTGTTGGAATTAATATATGTAAGCAAAAAATGTGAATTTGATCTTTTTGAGGAAATTGATTTTATTTATTGTAAACCAATTTCCACTTTTTTATTTTAATATAAAGTTAGAAAAATAATATGTAGGTGCTTTTTTTTACTTCTTAATGTCACTTCTTACAGGATATTGGTTGGCAAATTGCTTTATTTGATTGATACTCACATATGTTGTCCATCAATTAAGTCAGCAGGGAGTAAATATCATAAAAATAGAGGAAACTCTGTCAAAATTTTTATAAATTGCAATTCACTTATAACAATTTATTTTGATGCAGAAAAGTCTTTAGACAAGAAGCCTACACTATACCAGCTCTTTTTACACATCCACATTAAGAAGCATGATGGTGTGACCATCAGCACCTGATGTAGACAACTTTATGTATATAAAATCTATACTTTAATATTAATTCTTAAAAATTATCACTTATTAACATAAACAGTTATAATAATAGGATCACATACAAGAAAGCATTGAACGACAGTCTCAGAACTCTGAAACTATTGACGAGCATCAAAGATATCTTGATGCAGTGGGTGGTAGAGACCGTCATAGAAGGATTTTCAACTTAGATTCATTTGCAAACACATGCTATTCATAATCCTCCACATTCACTACAACTAGATTTAGAAGGCGGTCCGCATCAAATGAGAGAGTCATTCAGCTTGAGAACATAGTAGAGAGACCGATGGAGTGTATAGCTCAACTTCGTAATGAGGTGGATTAGTTGAAGGGAAGGGACATGACCTCATCGCAACAGTCAAAGCATCCATTTTCACCAACTGCATAAATTAGATGGATAAGTGAATGTATTTGATGTTTTGCTACTCTTAAGCTTTTGCATGAATTCTTAATTTATAGTTATTTTCAACATACTTTGTACATTATAATTTTTTATTATATTACCAATCAGGATAATTTTAACATTATATTATCAATTAATGTTATATTATTTACAGAAATTAAATGTATAAAAAAATCAAAAGATTATCAATAGAAAACTTAGGTAGGAAGTGAGAAATGATGGTTGAAATTTATAATAGTTAAATTTGCCGACGGAATTAAAATACTCCATTGCTAAATTAGCGACGGAATATTATAATTTTATAGGTAAATTACTAACGGAATAATATATTCCGTCGGAACAAAATTAGCGATGGATAATATTGTTTGTAGGTAAAATTTTGCGACGAATGTTGTATGTCCATCGATGAATTTAGCGACGGAATATTATAAATCTGTCGTAAATTTAACGACAGAATAATGTACTATCATTGGTAAATTTACAGACAGAAATACAAAACTCCATAGCGAAATGCACCGAACTGAAGAAAATACAAAACTCCGTCACAAAATGTACTGACAGCTATACAATATTCCGTCGCTAAATTTGCGACAGATTCATAATATCCGTCGCTAAAATTTACCTACAGTCGTTTCTCCACGAACTCTTTCCGTTTGTAATTTCCATCGTCAAATTTGTTTTTTAATAAAAAATCTTTGTTTTCTGTCAATAATTTTCGTCACTAAAACCTATTTTTTTTATAGTGATAAGATATCAAAATAATCTTATTTTTGTTAAGGTCTTCGAACTTGTGCCAACATTATCTATTCTAGGTGGTTATAAAGTGCTTAATCACATGTCCATTAGAAAATTTTATTGGCTAAACTTATCTCCTCATTTTCATTTTCTTAATTCTTCAATATCCTCTCGAATCTCTTATCTTTCCCTTTTCCTTTTCATACTCCTTGCCAGCAATTACGTTATTAAACAAGATGGCGATGTGCAAAATATTTTGTAAATAGAATACTTTTTGATATATAAAAATAATATATTTTTAATGGTTAAAGGACTACGAATTTCCTTAAAAGAGTTAGAGGATGATCTTTAATTAAATAGAGTAGATTTCTTGTAAAATGATTTAGTTTAATTAAATATCATTGATTAAAACAACAACAATAGCATCTAGTTAATATGAAATTTGGGAAGGTTTCGTAATACGCAATCTGAAAGATGCAATCTTACGTCTACTAACAGGGAAACTATTTTCATATGACCCATACAAAGAGATTAAAATACCATTAATTATAAAATATAATTCGATTTTTAATAAACACACGTTCTTAGGTTCCTAGTCAAGTCCAAACAACATATTTCATCTGACTAGGTCACATAATTAGTCCTAAATTTTTAACATTATGCTGGCCGTTTCCACTTATCATCAAATATGAAGAGACCTTCCAAAAATAAAAAAAATTAAAACATTAGAAGCTAAACGTATAATAACATAGTCCAACATTTGAAGAAGTCTAGGTTGGTGACTAAATACCAAAATCAATTCGAAGAAAGCAGGACCAAGTGCCACGTGGTACCCCACCATTCACTCAATGATAGTCGTTGTTCAATGCCCAACGTACCTTGGAAGATCCGTTACCAACGGTCATATTTAGCCAGACTTTTTGACCGTTAACATTAAGTTAAGAGTTAAATGGATACGTGACGTGACCTATTTTTACTTTAATTTTTATATATTAGAATTTATTATTTAATTATTTGTAATATTATTGAATTGTTGTACAAATTTTATTATTTTTTTGTTTATTTATAATTTAAAATAAACGTGTAAAACAGAAGACAGAGTCCACTTCCATTCAACTTCATAGTTTTATATAAAGTAGAAGCAACAACATGCTCATTTATTCAATTCCACTCAATGCGAACTATTTTGTTACAATCCTGTTAATTCTATCATTGCCTACTTGTTCCCTGAAAACCTCAGATTGGGTTTCTTCAACTTGTTTGCCCTCCATCACCAACCCAAGACCAAGAGCACCCTTGTTCATAAGGAGACATCACCATCAACACCACCATCAACTGTTTCTTCTTCAGATTCATCTTTTCAATCCACCAACAGAATGGACCCTGTAGAATTGGAGCGACTTTTCCGAGCGTTTGATAGGAACGGAGACGGGCGCATCACCAAGGAGGAGCTGAATCATTCACTAGGGAACCTTGGCATCTTTATTCCAGACATGGAGCTAACTCAGATGATCGAGAAGATCGACGTCAATGGCGACGGCTGCGTCGACGTTGATGAGTTCAGAGAGCTGTATCAGCAACTCATGGACGTGCAGGATGCGGACGACGACATGATGGAGGCGTTCAACGTGTTCGACCAAAATGGAGATGGTTACATCACGGTTGATGAGCTCAGAACTGTTTTGGCCACCCTCGGGCTCAAGCAAGGGAGGGCGTTGGACTTGGAGGACTGCAAGACCATGATAATGAAGGTGGACGTGGATGGAGATGGAATGGTTAACTTTAAGGAGTTCAAGCAAATGATGAAGAGGGGTGGTTTAAGTGTTCAAAGTTGATCAAACAAACAAACATACATTCATGCTTGGGGAGACGGACACCACCATTGAAGGGTTGATTTGTATATATTTTTCAACGTCAAGGAGTGAAAAAATGGGAAATGTGGAGAAGGTGTGATGATGTCAAATGCTGTGGACTTCCTTTTTAAGCCTTTTCCTTTTTTATCTTTATGATTTGATTGTGGTAATTATTTTTTCACTAATTAGTAGTGTTCGTCCAATTTTTTTTATTATATACGTGATTGTGTTCTAAGTTCACCTTTTTATTTTTATTGCTAAATTACCTTTTAATCCTTTAATTTATTTTATTATTTGAGTCTTGAAATAACCAATAAATTCTTTTATGATCACGTCACATCTTCGAGTCCAGAAATAATCTTTTCGTAAAAAATGCAAATGGAAAGTTGCATATATTGATGTTTCAAACATTAGGGGAAATGTTGACAAAAAAATTAAATGAAATAGAAAATATCAAAACGTTAGCAACTTTCGAGGAACAAAAATGGATTACGCGCAGCTAAAGGGCCATGAAGACAAGGAACAGAGGTTAAGAAAGAAGTCACATGCAAATATCAAATCTTGTGGAAATCTTCTTGTGTATTTGAATTAAGTTAGCACTTAATATACATTAATAAGCAAAAACTACAGACAACTAGGAGGAGGTGTCAGAAGCACTTGCGGTGAACTATGGATGGTCCAGTTTCGTCGTAATCTCCCTTGGTAATGTGTTGGTTTTGAGGGAACACAACTTTAGCCAGTATGGCCCCTCCTACCCATGCTGAATACCGTGTCAACTGCTCTGGCATGTATTCTGGAGGCTGCAATAGACCAGAGAAAACAATTTAATCGTGCTTAAGATGATCAATTCATATCCGTTGCAATTACAGATCCTTTAGTGCAGCGTCAAGGATAATGAAACATGAACCACCAAAGACTGTTAAAATAAGGAAATGGATTCCTTCAATCAACATCCTTACAGAATCAGTAAGGATTTAATGCTTACAGCTTTCCTATTTTACTGTAGTGGTCTAGCTGTAACAGGGCACCTCACAGACCAAGCTAAAACATCCATCCATCAAAGGTTAACCAATCATGCAATTAATGCATGTGAAATGCAAAAATCAACATCAAAATAAAGACTTGTGATCATAGTACGAAGAACCTGACTCTAAGATGTTTGGTCTTTATCTAATAGGAAGGTTAAAATTGATGCTAAACTTAAGTTCATCTAAATGGGAAAAAGTGGTCACCTTTACAAGCGAAGGGCGAATGGCTGATGAGCACAGGCTAGACTCCTTCTGGAACCTATCTTCAAATCCTGTTGTGGACATGAAAAATACAGTCCATCAACTTCTAAAACTAACTCATCATTCATAGAAGTTTCGCCATGTCACCGACTGGTAGCACATGAATTCTGATATCAGCAAAGGAAATAAAAACTCACCAGGCATAGATGTTATGCCACCACAAAGTACTGTATTCTCCAAAAGCTGCCTTTGGTTCTCAGAAGAAACTGCTGAAATAGTCCGTACAAGCTGCTCAATAATACCATGAGCCTCTAATCCCAATATAGAAGGATGGAATAAAGCCTCACCAACAGTGTACCTTTCTTTCCCAATAGTTATCACCTAATGACCCATCCAAAGGGATATTGAAGTTCTTGAGTTTACATGAAAAATGTGCGGTACTACATTAGGAAGTTAGCTCATGCCAAATTTGCTTCAACACAAAGCATTTGACCGCATTTGTTAGGCAATTGAGTGTAACTAGAATTGTAAACCAGCAAGTTCATGCAGTTTATTGTGTTTTATCCCTGTTATAAAAATGAGAATAATGCATAACGTAGACATTGAAAAACTACTTGGCAGAACTAGCCATTTATACGAGGAATCCACGAATGCAATCAAGAAACAAAATCACCATACCTAATCATGGCCCACTAATTTTATGGCTAAGAACAATTAATCGCATTAAATTATTAGATAATTCCACAAAATAATGTGATATAAGCCTGAGTGAGAAACATTTCAAATCAACTCTATTTTGAGAACATTGCAAAAGCACAAAACCTGTCCATCAGGAAGAACATGTTGCTCTGCCTCACTTGATTGCTGGGTTTTTGCATAAGCAAGATCATCCTCAGCACAGCATGAGTACTTTTCTTTCATTAACTCAATGTCTGAGACTCTAAGATTCACATGAGGAATAGATTTACTGAGCTCCTGGGCAAGCAACTTTGTCAAATCAATTCCTCCAATTTCAAACCTCCTTGAGGCGATGTGCTGAACGGCACCTTCAATTACCAGAGCAATATCTGGAAATGTAGGGGATCAAATTTGGTAACAGGATGGAACCTTGTCAACATTAAGCGACCATGTCATCCATTAAGGGCACAGCACAAAAAACTCACACATTTGCTTTGTTTAAAAGCTATTAAAATACTTCCTTTAACTGTTCAGAGAAAATTTACAGTAAATTATGAAGGACCTCATAACTATTCTGTTTTACTGAAGATTGCAGAACAACCCACTTCGTCATTTTCGTCCAAGCCTAAATCAGTCCAAGTCACTTCAGGACTTGGGTCAAGTGATTATACTTTCCCTTTTTAGTTCATACCAGTTCATCCCTTAGCTTACATGAGTGTATTTTGATGCATCCACAGGCATATCTTATATGTGAACAAAGAATCTCAACTAACTTCCTCCAGGAAGGACATTAGTGAAATGGTCACCATAAAGACAAGTGGATGGTAGGCTGTAAAATGTTTTCGTGAATCATGCATGCACAATTATTAGATAAAGCAAGGTAAAAGTAACTGGACACAAGAACACTCATGAGATTAAAAGAGATAGACTACCAATTTTCCCATGACCAATATCAACTGTGCACCCTGAAATACGTCCAACTGCATAAAGTGATAGTATTGCTTGCTCTGAAGCATAAAATCCAGAGACATTAAATGTTTCAAACATCAACTGCACCAATTGTTCCCTGACAGCCTGTATAACAAATTCTTATTAATTTTGGAAGCTCTAGACAAGCTATTTAATTCCACAATCATCTTGGTAGATGAATAACTCACTCTAATTTGCAAGAAATAAATAAATAAAAATTAAGCATAACATTGGGTTAATATCAGATTCAATAAAATGGTCAACAAATTTGCACTGCTCACAGTCCCTGCACTAAATTATATTATGAAAAACTTGTTTGTCTAATATGACACAATAATTCTTATCTAAATTAGAAACTCTGAAGAATATGATTATCAATACTTATCACCGAATGAACTTAAATGAAAATCAAAGATCACAAGTGATTTCAACATCCAAGCATCGAGTTACAAAGTTGGAATTGGCATAATTTTTCACACACACGCAAACGTACACATAGGGAAAGAAAAAACGGATCAACAAAGTCGGCTAACCTTGGGGGTACAGAGCGGATCAGTAAACAAGATTTGTCCTTCATTACCCTCTTCCCATTCAAGACCAGTGTATAGAACATAATGTAGCAAATCTTCCATAGCATCCCAATCTCGTATAAAACCCCGAACAACAGGATCAACACATACATCCTCCAACAATGAATTATCAGCTGAAGACCCATCTTCAAGTGTGCGTTGCATTTGAGTAGGTATAATCTATCCCAAAGGTTCATATTGCAATCAACAAGAAGAACACACTAGGGAAGAAATTAATTCACAACGCCACATCACATTGAGCACAAACACAAGAGTCATTAGAAACTTTTCTCAAGAAAGAAACGTTCTTTTTTCTTTTACCCTCGTTTATCAAAGTTTGCAACATTCTTCTCCCATTTTCTCCTTTCAAAAAAAAGGCCGACAATAAACAATAATTCCGACCAAAAATCCTTTTCAACAAACAAAAAAGAAAAGAACTCAAGCTAGAACGAGAAGCTACAACAACAAAATAAGAGAAGGGAAATTCGAAGAAACGTAAAGGCGATAATTAAATCCCAATAATACCCGCGCAAAAAAACTAAAAAACAGGGTAAAGACTCAAATTCGAAGCAAAGACTGATTACAATGGGAGGAGACTGATCGGGGACGGCCGTGCCCGCTTTGAGGAGCTTGGATCCCACGTCTATCACCGCCGCCTCCATTTTGCAAACTCAAAGGAAAGAAGAAGGAACCCTGAATTTGAATATTTAGGATACACGCACGAACAACAAAATGGATGCAGAGAGAAGCAGAAGAGTTGCAAGTTTTAGAAGCGGATAGAGGCTGCAACTAGCGCTTTGGCAATCCTTCCTTCATTTTAAAGTTTCAAACTTTAGTCACTACTTCGGCTCTCCTCTCAGCCAGTAAGATTCTTCCTTTTGTTTTATTTTTAAATTTCAGATTTGCATTTGTAATAAAACTAAAACAAGGATTTTAGTAATACATAAATCTTGACCATGTTTACTCATTTAAAATTATTTTAATTATTAAAAATACCTTTATATTAAAAATCACTTTATTGAATTTGTATGAATTATTTTAACAGAATTTATTATTAAAATCATATTTAAATTGTCATATTTCACAATAAATATATAATTATCTTCATTAAAATAATTAAACAGAAATTATAATTTTTATTTTATATATTATCAAAAAATATAATACCAGTGGGCGGAAGCATTTATAGACACAGCAATAAAACATAAAATTTTGAATTATTTTTAATAATTTAGGAAACTTTTAATTTAATTATTAACTTATAAATAGATCTTTAAGACGTACTTAATATTTTTAATTTTATGTTATAAAACTTTTGTTGGCATTTGAGTTTTGTTATTTATTCAAGTAAACCAATCCTATCTAATACGTGTAAAACTATTATTTCAATTTGAATTTGTAATAATGATTACATTATTTAGTTATGTTATTCTTTTAAAGTAATTAGCTCTTTTTCTATAATATTTTTTATTTTTAAATTCTTAAATATAACATATTAAATTCAAATAGCGTAATGACATGAATAAAGCATTAAAAACAATAATAAAGGAAGATAATGCAATAATAAAGTAATACTATAATGATGTAATGATAAAGCAAATTAAAGAGAATTAAAACAATATTGAATACTATATCTTGATGGTGGCAAGGATGACCAATATTAGTTATAATATTCAAGGTAAATATTAAAGTAAATATAGAATATTATACCTTGATGAGCGATAGAACTGACTATTACAACTTATAATTTTCAAGATGACAAATACTAAAGCAAATATTGTTCAGTTCATTACTGATAATGTTTTCACTTATAAAATAGTTGGTTGAAGATTATAAAGCAAGTATAATTCTTTTTTTGATTGCTTGTGTTGCACATTGCATTGACTTAATGTTAAAAAATATAGGAGATGCTAAGTATTTTTCTATTATTGATGAGACTGTGCAGAAAGTAAAAAAAGTGACCAAGTTCATCTACAATCTTGCATGGGTCTTGAATTTAATGGGAAAGAATTTCACCAATGGTATGAATTTGTGTCGTCCTACTATTATAAAATTTGCAACAAATTTCTTATCACTTCAGTATTGTATTATGATGAAGAAAGAGCTGAGAAAGATGTTTACAATTGATAAGTCAGTTGCATCTCAACTTACTAAGTTTATTGTTGGATTAGAAGTTTCCATAACTATACTTGAAAATGTTAAATTTTGGTCCCAATGTTAATTTGTCATCTGAGTTTATACGTCTTTGGTGAAGGTATTTCGTCTGGCTGATAGTGATGAAAAGGCAACAATGATTTATTTTTATGATGCCATGGAGAGGGAGAAAGAAACAATCAAGGACAATTTAAAAAATAGTTCTTCTTTGTATATATCTTATCTTGTAATTATCAATGAGAAATGAGAAAAACATCTTTATTGTTTGTTATTTGCAACTGGGGTATTTTTGCATCCTAGGATCTATTTTCAGGCCATGTTTTACAAAGAAAGTTGAAGTTAATAGGGGAATGCTATTAACTATTACAACAGTTGTTGCCCAAAAGATGATGCAAGATCTCATAAACTCACAATGATGATTTATAAGGAGGCTTCTAGGATCTTGGGATGTTAATTGCTATTTTTCAAAGAGAAAAACTTAATCAAAGTATATTTTTTTACTTTTATTACTTGTTGAAAATTAATCATCTCTTTATGTTGTTTATAATACTATTTTTTTTGTCTTACGATTTATAGTTTCTTGGTGGGACCAATTCATAAGTGGTGTTCTAGAATTGCAAAAGTTTGTAATTCGAAGTCTAAGTCAATCAGTGAGTGCAGCAGGCTGTGAAAAGAATTGAAGCACATTTGAATTCATTCATTCCAAGAAAAAGAAAAAATTGGAGCACAAAAGATTGAATGACTTGGTCTTTGCTCGATATAATTTAAAGCTTCAGGAAAGGTATGTTGTTATCATTATTAAGTTTGATATAATTTTTTAATAATTTTTTATAATTTAATTTTAATGTTTACTAGGGTTCTTAATAGAACAAATAGTTCAGTAGATCCAATTTGCATTGAAAATATTGATCTTTTAGTAGATTGAGTTTTTGAGGAATCGGATTTAATAGATGAGAGTGACTTGGAAGATAATTTTAGATGGGAAAGCATTGACATATAATTTGGTGCAATAAATTTGAATGATGGTAATCTCCTCTCAATGATGAAGATTTTGTACTAAATAAGAATTGAGATCAATTCAGTTGTAACGAGCATCTCGTATTTGATTGAATAAAATTCTAGATTTTTGTTTCTTTTTTCTTTTAATTTTACTTATTTTTGATTT
>JANZXP010000005.1:8182819-8193001 GCA_027576715.1 Erythroxylum flavicans
AAAGAAGACACCTTAATTTGTCTTATTTGGCAATGGCTTCTCTTGTAAGCTTCCTTTTGCACTTAATTACAAAAATGCCTTGCCAAGTGTCACCATCTTGGCCCTCCATGTATCATCATCTCAACCCTTCATTAAAAATCAAATATAAAACTTAAGATTAAATCATGATCGTCAAGTATTTCCTATACTGTTTCCGAGCCTACCGGTGTCTCGGGCATATCATGAAAAAAATTTAAACACTCTAAAGTTACCGAGTTACGGGGTATTACATACATACATCAATTTTGTTGTCTATCAGAATTTACAAAAACAACACAATTCCAGAAATAGCATACACCCATTCCAAAAAATATGGAGGTTTTCACAAAATCAAATATTCCAGATCTTATTTCAAACCAAAGTGGAGCATGCGATGGATTCTTAATGCGATGGGTTATTCTAATATCCAGGTTTCTAGTTGCATAAAATGCATATAAGTATGCACAAATAATCAATAGCCAAAGTTTAACACACATTTATGTTAGCATGCATATATAAAACAAAGCTATGCTTTAATACCAATGTTAGAATAATTAAGATAGAACATAATCAAATAGATTATCTTAAATAAGATCTTTGCATATGCATACAAAGCAAAAATTCATGTACTTAGATTATTATTATAGTTTCACGGGTTAAAGAACACTTTAATGCAGACAATCTTTTTAACTTCTCCTTCGTGTAAAAGCAATTGTTAAAGAAAGCCTTCGGTTCTTTGGTTTTAAAATTCCAAAACCTTAAATACCTTTATTAGTTATTTAAAGAACATTGAACATAATTCTCCTCGTGGGTGTATGTGATTCGTTATAATCCACTAGCGTCCACTACCACCACGAAGGATTTCGAAAAATTGGGAAGTGCTAACACAGGTGCGAATGTAATTGCTTCTTTCAACTTTTCGAATGCTCTCTTTTCTTCCTGTTGCCACTCCCAAGGGAATAATCTCTCCTTCTTCAGTAACTCCATTAATGGTTTAGTTGATCGTTTAATCCCACCAACCATTGGACTCCCAGTACAAGATCACACCCTCCCAGTGACAGCACCGGCGCATTCATGGTGAATTGAATCCCTTGCATTATCCACGTAAAGTTCACACAACATTATCTGCATTCCAATCGCAATCCCCGACCTACTATAATGGAAATGGGTTCTATATCTCTAACATCACAGTCGCCCTTCTTCACAAGTCCCACTCCCCCGACAAACCCGTCATTGTTTGCATTGAAACATTAAGACAGTCAGCTTCCCCCTGAGCTTCCTCACACTCATCATCATCTACTTCCGCTACCGCTTTCTTGAGGTCTTCAGCTCCAGCAATCAAATAGAATTGTGATTGTTTTTTTTTGCACTTGTGGCCTGGGCTGTACTTGTCGTCACACCAAAAACAAAGTCCTTGCTCTTGTTTTTCGTCAAACTCCTTGCGACTGACGTGCTCAGGAGGTTTAATGCTTTTACTGCTAGTGGACGTGTTGTAGTTGTTGGCGTGGGCAGTATTCCATCTGCTGGTGAATTCCTGTTTACGTTAGCTATTTGCTGCATCTTCGGAATTGGGTTGTAGCTTCCCCGATGACTCATGTTTTTTATCACGTTTCTTCGGGAAAAGTTGGCGTTACCATTCGTGATTACTATTGCTTCTTGCTTCCGTGCCAGCATATATGCCTGGCGTGAGGAATGGGGTTCGTGCAATCGTATCGTTACTCCAATCTCTGGTTTAAGGCCCTTCAGGAAGAATCTGCAGGGGTTGCTCACTTCGATGAGTAAGTTCCGAAGGGACAGAAATAGTCTCTCCTGATTCTGCTCCTTGCCGCTGTATGAATTGAGCAAAAATGGTTTTAAGCTCCAGCACGTCCTTTTTTAGAGTTCAGATCCTCGTTCTAGTTTTATATTGTCTTATTCTATCCCTTAAATCTCAACCATTTATTTATATGAGTTCCGCATAAATAAATATGAAATCTGTATAAATAAATGACTAAAATTTATGAAACAAAATAAAACACCATAAAATTGGACAGAAGATTCTTATCTCCCTTTTTCAACCTTTCTGCTCTGTTTTGTGATTCTAGCAATAGTTTCTCGCGCCTGATCTGTGCTTCTATCAGATTCTTCACGCTTTTTTCGATTCTACGTAATTCAGAATCCCTTATTC
This sequence comes from Erythroxylum flavicans, assembly GCA_027576715.1. Taxonomy (NCBI): domain Eukaryota; kingdom Viridiplantae; phylum Streptophyta; class Magnoliopsida; order Malpighiales; family Erythroxylaceae; genus Erythroxylum; species Erythroxylum flavicans. The sequence goes on from JANZXP010000005.1 coordinate 8,185,005, forward strand.
ATTCGGCCATTGATTCTTTTTCAGAACCGACTGCTCTGATATCAATTGTTGTGCTGTTTTCTAGAATCCAATAGGTAGCGTTCGAATGACGAGAGAGAAGAGAGGGAAGATTTGAGAATCACAAGAATATCCGAAGAGCGAAAATAACTAATCTCCATTAAGCATGTCCATTCTAGCTGTTGTCGGATGCTAGTGTTGGGTTGCATCCGTGGATATTAGTTTCTCCAACAACCTTTTTTTTACGATAAAACACCACAGGAAAAGAATTAACTTTTGACATCTACTTTATATGATTATACACACAATTTCCTTCTGTTCAACATTATCTTAAGGCATGTTAATGCATCACTCTATTGGCACATACCACAATAACATTGATTCGGCCAACAGAAACTGCCGTCCTTCTGTAAGATTGAAAAACAACCCTAATTTCATGACCTTCACTTTGACTAAACAAATTATTTAGGATACAGTCCAAATACTCTACAATGGTTCACATATACATTACAATTACGACAAGACAATAACATGTAACGTCATACCCATTCAAAAAATTACTTGCTAGTTTGTCTTGAGTTTGGCATACCTATACAATGGTTATCTCTGTGGCTTTTACAAAATTAAGGCCCTTCAGTTCTGTAGTTCAAGCTACAGCTTTCAAATGTACTTCAGAACTCCTTTCTCTTTTGCCTTAATTGATTGAGTTCCATCTCAATGTCAGGATCTCGGAACGGAGAACTAGTCACAGCTGTTCTTCCTGGAGGAAGCTCTCCTTTCTGTTAGGGAGGATAAGACCACAATTAGTATTGTTAAGGACACAACAGAAACATTAGAATTTATAATGACCGGTTCTCAAATTTATTGGCACTGAGAAAAGGAATGCAACCAGTTTTGTACTACATATTCTTAGTCATCGGCCTCCACTACCAACATTTAAGCTTACACCCTTCTTTTTACTCTTCACTAGATTCATCTCTACAGTACTATTGCAGAAAGACGCTTATCACACTGATAAAACTCTTGCTTGGACTTGATAGCTGCAAGTCTTATGACTATCAGATAAAAGTTCTGGCAACAGACATCCTAAGAGAACTCATCTATTAAATTAGCACTGAACTATATACATGAGTTGTAGAATTTATTTGATACAATTCCTCGGTTATTAAAATATTAAATCATACCTTTGAGCCACCAGATAATTCCTTCTTCAGATTGTCAAGATCGTCATCAACAGAAGAGCTTTCAAGCAAAGCAAACTGCACCATATATTACAAGTATAAAAATGGTAAGGATCAGGAAGATGTAAAATTTTCCCAGGGAAACCATCAAATTCAAGTTTGGAAAGCTACTTGGTTTGATTGGAAATTTTGGCAGGGGAATTGGAGCTCAATTTATGCTTGATGAAGATATGATTTTTATGACTATCACGTCTAAATGAGCAGTGAAGTTTGCAAATTGTGCATGTGAAGAAATCAATTGAAAAGAGGTAGTTCTAAGAAGAGCTCCTAAAACATTGAGAGTTAAAAGACATTTAAGGAACCAAGCCAATAACAACATTGCCGCTCACCGCCACCAAATACTATCACATTAAAGGTCATACCATTTAGATAGACCTAAGACCTTGAAAAGATAAAATCCTAGTTCCACTGGGTCCTAAATACAACTATTTATCAGAAACCATAATTACATGGACCAAAAGTAAACTACAATAGTAGCATGAGTAGGTACGGCAATGGGTTGGGTCGGGCCTGTCGTTGGCCCAAAGCCCAGGTGGGCTTGTGCAGCATGGCCCGACCGGTCAAACCGAGTTGTTTTGGGTGTGCGGTCAGACAAATCAGGCCTTTCAGGCTGGGCCTCGGACCAATCCCTCAGGCTTGAGCCTGGACCGAAGCCTGGTCAAAACAGAAATGCTCTGTTGACTTCGGGCCAGGCCCAGATCCAATTGCCATACCTAAGCATGACTGTTACCATTATGAAAAATAGTATAAACTGTACAATCATAGTAATTTCGCTACATTTTCAATTTGGAAAAACAGAGTATCAAATATAGGAACCAGAACACACAAACAAATCAACGACAAACAATCCTTTTAAGATAAAAAAGCCTCTTCATTGATGAAGAATGATCAACTTAATCCTCAACTTCAATAAAAGTCACTATTCCTTGACATTAGCCTTCATACCTAGTGTTTTAAACGGGTAGTATTCGGAGTTCCTTAACCACCATTCATGAACTGGTTACTTTTCAGTCATTTCTGATGTGAATCATTTTGCACTAGAGGATAATGTCTATGAAAACATGATTGCAAGGGCATGCAGCTAACACAAAGAGACAAATAGACAGGTGAAAGGATGATGAAAGAAAATTTTCTTCCAGTATGGGACTTGAATCTGAATTCTTTCACAAGTATGCGATGGGGGCGTGCTGATGAGCTTTAAGCTTGTCGGCAGGAGCCACCATATTGTTACCTCAACAGGATGTACTGACTTATTGGTAGAATTTGGCACATCATTGATACCTTAACAATGTTAGTCGACATAAACATGCATGTACATACAAGTTGATATTAATGTTGGAGAAGTTCAAATTTTCCATCCAAACATACAATTCCAGGGGAACCTGAATACGAAGCTAAATTTTTTCCATCTGAGAAAACCACAGTAAACACAATAATGGAATCACTAAGAACCAACAACTGCCAAAAACAACAAATGGAAAAATGTCTGTGAAGTTCCTAATGTTGTAGATTGAAGTTGAAATCATATTGTTCAATTTCGTCCCTCATAGTTTAGGGCTCGAACCTATCAATTATTGGCTATCAAAATTTAGCATTAGAAGCAAATTATAAGTTGTCAAGTCATAGAGCAGGTATAAGTGCATGCACCTTGCAGCTGGCACAGCACAATCCCATAACTGTACAAACTGGTGTGGACACAGAGTTAACAATTACGGTCATATGCCTGCGTTTGTCTCCATTTATGCCATATGACAGGTCACCCAATAGCATTTAGAAGAAGCAAATACTATGTCGCAAATTGCAATTGCATATAAGGATGTAAGAGCATATACTAGCAGTATGGTCACACACCCTATGACTCAAAAAAGGAGAATGAAGGGAATTTCTTACCTTCCCCTCCAGCTCATCAGCACTTAACTGACCAAGAGCTTCAGCTTGCGATTCCATTGCCATCACTACAAAGAGGAAACCAAAAGACAAAAAAGTTTTCAGACCCATTATACTCCACATATAGTCTTCACTGGGCCATGAAAAAGGCCAAGTGATTAGAAGATGCTTTATTGAGGTTATCACATAAGTTTAATGAGCAATAATAGCAGTATCTTGCAATAAAGGGAAGAAACACATTACAATTATCGACTCAAGCCTCTAATCTTTATATTGTGCAACAAGGGAAGAACATCATAAATTACAGCATTTTTAAGACTAAGAATGACTGCTAAATTAAATGAATATTTGTTTATGAATGCTAGAAGCTTGGAAAATTAACTACAAAGCATAAGGAATGCAGAGGTCAGGTGAATTTAAGAGGTCAGAAAAATGCAGCTGACTTGGTTGTGCTCAACCGAACATGTAACTGCAGAGTACCAAAGGACAAGTTCGAGTGCAGACAAAATATGATCAAAACATGGTAAGTTGAAGAATCGATTAGATTGACAATGAGAAACAATTAGCCTGATACAGATTTACATCAAATTGTTTATTAGAAAATGGAGTATAGGTCCACCGACAAGAAACTGATTGAACCATTTCAATAAAAGGACATACATATTTTGAAGAAACAAAAGAGAAAGGAAACAATCATCTCTGTTGCTCTCATCATGCATTGCAATACTGTAACAAAGCGAACTACAAAAGCTTAGTAGACCATGTACTTTCAGCAATAGTATGTGATAGGCCTGTGGGGAGTTGGAAAAATGCTAAGAGATTGAGCAAAGGCTAAACAATGTAAATATATTATAAATCCACACCTTTCTCTTCCATCTTCTCAAAAGCTGAAAGAGCATTGCTTGTATTCACATTCCCTAACATCTCACTCACTTTGGTTGCAGTCCTAACAGAATAAAACAATAGCATTAGGGATGTAATGAACTCAAAAGCAAAAGCAACTTCACTATCTAAGTAGTGGCAGAGACAAACTTTGCAGACTGAGCACGTGCTTTTAGAGTATCTTTCTTAGACCTCGCCTCCTGTATCTTGCTCTCCAGAAGCTATAAAAAATGGGATAAACTTAATGCATCTATAGGAATAATATATAGCTATAAGCATCAAGGTAGAAGTAGATCCAAGCCAAGAGTTAAGGAAATAAGTTCAGCCATAAAGCTGCCAACTTTTCAGTTTATGAAGAGAAGGATATTTATGGAATTCATTACTTTCTGCAGGAAGTAAAATCCTTTCAGTAGAACATCACAACAATCATTTAAGATGTGTTCTTTTCGTTCCTATTGCCAACAATTGATTCCATCTCAATACGTTTAAGAATCAACAAGACAAGATTAGGTGTGCATTAGAACAGGAGACATTGACACCTTCCTCTTCCATAGCTGCCAGGTTTTGCACAAAGACATACCCCTCAAGTTTATGACACAGCACCTTAAACAAATTGATGACTTAAGGAGACTATTTGAAGAAAACATAGTGCAAACAAAGAGAACACAATATAACTTTAAAATGTAACATGATGCAGGAAATTTAAGAGTAGAAGTACCCGAGTATTGGAGACTAGATTATCCACAACACCTTTCTGCTGTTCGAGTTGAGCTTTCAGAGCACTAGCGTTGTCCTTCGAGTATTAAAGCCAAATATTAGTCACACAATACTCAGTCCAAAATTTGCAATTGCACCTACCAAATCTATATTCAAATGTCACACAATATTTCATAAAGAAGTTGACAAGAGGTAAGAGGTTGTTAGTTTTCCTATTTTTAAAGTTTATTCTTAGGAGATCACACATAGAGCACCAACAATCCCATTATAGATCAAGCCTATAAACCAACAAGTTAACATGACATTAATAATTCATTCTGCAAGCACAAAGATTATTTACTAACTGCTTTATACATGCAGCTTGAAGATGATAACCATAGTATCAGAAGCAAAGATTTAGTTGCCAATACAGTCATAAAGTGCATCGGCCAGATCATTTCACTCTCTGAACCAAATGGGTGGACATAAGTCTCTTGTTCATTAACACAAAATAATGAGCAAAGAAGAATTCAGAACAAGAAATGCTATTTGACTGACAAATTATGTTTTTCTGGTCCAAACATAACAAAATCCAACTTTAAAAGCACAAATTCATTTTCTGAGGTGTCCACTTACAGCATATGACTTCCGTCTTTTAAGAGCTTCACGTGCAAGATCTTCCTCTCCTTTTTGAAGAGCAAGTTGAGCCTTTCGGTACCTTCACAGAAGGTAAGCAGAAAACAGTATTTCATTGCTATGATCGTTTAACTAATTAAATAATAACTCACCACTGTGCCCGTTGTAATTAACAAAGACTAATCAAAATTTACCAATCTTCAGAAGCTTGTTGTGCAGCTTTGTACTTATTTTCCAATCGTTTTTGAGATGCTAATACCTGAATAAAACAGAGGAAGCACCCAGAAAACACGATATAAAATACCAGATAAAAAGAAATAGAGGGAAGCATCCAAAAATTTCATGCGATAAGAGTTTAATCCAACATCACTTCAACACTGATTCTGATATCCAGACAGGCTCCAAGTTTTGTAAAACATCACAAGGAACTAAATTCTGACAAGAAAAAGTAAATGTGACTTGACAGAATCTAAGTGAGGAAACTCAAAATGAAAACTCGGGGGCATGGTTAATCATGTGCAGAAAATTAATACTGCAAGAAGGAAAGACATAAAGAACCCAAAATTGAGAAAAGAGTATGCTAGAGCCTGATGCTTACTTGTGCTGTGGCCTGACGCATCTTTGTCAAGTCATCATTCATTTCAAGTACTGCCTGTTCTAAAATTTTCTCTGGGTCTTCAAAGGAACTTAGGACTGCATTTGCATATGACTGTAATTAGGAGAACCACAATTATTAGTCAAGATAGATATATAAAATAACACTGCGAATTACACCGCAAATTAGCAACTCCAAGATCTTACTCTGACAACTCTAGCAAACCTATCAAAAATATTCATACGAGTACCAAGAGCACCTCCACCTTGTCCAGAACAATGGGAACGATGGGAAGAACCAGACCTTAACCTACCAATTTTTAGAGCTTCAACTGCAGGTAAAATTGAAAATGAGCATAAGGATAAATGCAAGTTAAGAAGTTTAAGGAGAAACTGATTCCACACACTTGCACATCAGACAAGGGACCAAGAGAGATGTCTGATTGAGCAATTACTAAGATTACTGAGATATTTTTTTAATTTGTTTATATCCATTTGAACTGAAAAGGCTCACGGTTGAGTTTGAGAATACATTTTCTATAAAGGGAGCTCAACTAGACTAGATACCTTCAAAATTTTAAACTCATGACAAGAACATTAGATTATGTACCAAAGGCGTCCTCTACTTTCACCCTCCAGTTTTAGCTACAACTGCTTTTTCCACACAAATTTATGATTACACGTTAAGTTTGTTTAAAAATCCAGCATTTCTGCCTCCACTCAAAGAAATCAACTTTAGAACAAATCATTGACTAGAATGCACGATTATTAGCTCACAGCTAAATCTTCCATATGCTTGTACATGACATCAGGAATAAGAAATGATTTCACGACCATTTTCACGGCACTAATCTATTTCTAATACTTGGAAACAATCTTCTTATCATATGATGTGTTATACACTGACACTAGTAACACAAAACTAAAGAAATCCAGAACTTACTTCCAAACCAAACAATTTCCAACAACGTTGCGGAGAAAATTCACAAGTAAAAAAGAGAAAAAAAATTAAGAACCAATAGGCAACCAGAAAGCAAAAGCAACAGAGGACTACCTCCGCCGCCAAGAAACGATGTCGTGAGGGGCGGCCGCTTCACCATGCAGAGGGTTTTACTGTTGGAGCTAGACGAAGAAGAACAGGATGGAGGTGGCAATGGCAGGGTCAATCTGGTAACCGAATGCGCTTTTGTGGCCATTTTGGGAATAAGCCAATGAGTTCCCAAAGACTGGTGCTTTTTATGGATAGAAGAAGAAAAGGGAAGAGACTTGGATCACTTGATTATGAGGACTCACCATTTCCTTTTTTCTTTTCTTTTTATCGATTTTACTTAGACCGGGTTTACCGGCTTTGGTTTATATTTGGATATACATATAGCTTCCCCTTTCCCCCGTTTTGCTTTTTATTTGATTAGTTGACACTTGACACTTTAATTAATTTTAAAAAATTAGGGATGACGATTGGTTCATAAATAAGCTTTATCAATTTTTAAAAATATTTTTTTAAAAAATTAAAAGTATAAAATAATATTTGATAATTAGGCACAGGTCTGAATTACCTAAACTATCCGAGGCCCAATTTTTATAAATAAAACAATATTATTTTACTTAAAAGAATTTGACGTGAAGTCGATCTAAACTTAAATATGAGCAATCTATCAATTAAAAACACTTGAATCTATGCCCATAAATTGGTCCATTAATTCGTTAATTATTAGTTACTATTTATCTTTACGTAAGCATGTAATAATACTTAAACTTTTTTAATTTTATTATTTTAAATAATAGAATATTGATAGTAAAATGAAAAAGTCGATAATCTTATTGAGGTTACATAACTTATACTTAAAAAATTAATACAATCAATATAAACTTTTTAGGTTATATTTAAATATCCAAAAAGAAGTTCGTATGGACTCTCCCTCAACCTTAAGATAAAAATATTAAGTGTTAGTCTAAATCGATTTAAAGTTAATTTTCAAAAGCGTTTGTATTTATTATCTTTTTTTAGTGCACATATAAATTTTAAATGGCTATTAATTTATTTTATTGGCGTGATTTCTAAAA
>JANZXP010000005.1:8216298-8232516 GCA_027576715.1 Erythroxylum flavicans
TTCCATCATATTGAGCATCTACTAGAACTCATCTAGTTTGGTGCTCAAATAACCCTTATACATTGTTTCTTCTTCCAACTTTGTGTGTTCTTAGAGATCAAGGAAGGGTTTGGTGTTTGCAACAACCCAAACAAGGAGAAAAAACAAGAAAGGAGGAGATACATAAGGTAAAAAGTTTATATTTCATGTTCTTTTATACATATCTTTGCATGCATGTTAGATCTTGTAGTTTTCGAGTTGTCGTGGTGTCAAAATCTCCACTGCATTTGCATGCATGTGATGCATGCAACTATGGCTAACCTAAAACACTATGTATGGATGAACATATAACAAAGAAGAAATGTGTTGGTTATGCCCGGATGCGCATCAGTGTGGATACTTCCAATAATGAGATTAGGAGAGGAAGATAAACGATGGGAAGGCACGATTAAAATTTCTTACCACTGGAAACCACCTTTTATAAATCCAACCAAAATCTAGAAGGCCACGGGCAAAATTTTCAAAACAAAGAGCTACCAAGAGCTTATGAAGTCAATAGAAGTAACTACATCTCTTGATCCCCTGGAAAACACCCATTCCTTGACATTTAGTGGCACTATGCTACCACTGATGATTCCTCATCACCTGTTAACATGGAGATGCAAAACAATGAGTTATTGTAAGAGTGTCAAACTACACACATGCTTACATCCAAAGAGCACAGTACATCATGCAATGCAGAGCAGGAAATAGCACAAACACCAAATACAGTACTTGTAACTCAAATAGATGCCAATGTTGACTATGTCACTCTACCCACTGCTTCAGGAGTTATGTACAATGCTGAAGGATAATCAATAGTGAGTCACCCTAATCATATCCAATCAGATATCATTGTAACCCCTAAAGCTTCTACTTCACCTAAAGAATCTGTAGGAAATGTTGAACTCCACACAGTGGAGAGAAGGCGATCTAAGAGAAGAAAAGGGAAAGGCTCCACAAGCCAAACCTTTTAACCATGTTCATTATCGCATGGAATGTTAGAGGAATAAATTGTCCCATTAAACTTTCAGCTTTAAGGGACTTTATTTTGCAAGAGAAACCTCTCATCATTGGTTTACTTGAAATCAAAATCAGATTAGAAAATTTGGTCAAGTTAGACATTTTCGGTTCCCATTAGAATATGCTTACCAACTACCAACATCATGCTTTCGGCAGAATAATTGTTTGCTATAGGGAGGATGAACTTAAGGTTGATCTCTTAGACTTAAATGAACAAGTTATGCATCTGAATCTATATTTCATACAGGAGCACATCCAACTTAGTGTTTCATTCATCTATTTAAGCAACTTTTGATTCCAAAGACGAGACCTATGGAGTAACCTCAAAAATTTCAGTAATATTATATCCACACCATGTCTTATCTATAAAGACTCTAACTCCATATTAACCCCTCAAAGGCACAAGGCCATTGTAACCTAAAGAATTATACATCTGATTTGAAAGACATGGTAGAGGATCTAAGAATGACTGATCTTAAGTATGTTGGACTAGGTGTTAGACCGCACCTTAGTGAATGACATTTGGCTTAAAAACTTTCCCAACAGCCTTACTACATTTAAAGAACCCCTCTTCTCAGATCACACCTCCTTGTAGTGGACAACTTATTTCAAAAAGTTATCTAGCATCATCCTTTCTAATTTAATAATTTCCTAGTGACTGTCCTAGGATTCTATGAGGCATGTTCAAAAGGAGCAGAACATGGATGTCATGGGACCAAGTAGTTTGTTATGTTCAAAAAGTGAACATCATCAAACAGGAACTGAAGGTCCTAAATTATATTCAAAGGCCTATAAATTCCACCATAAAGTCTTACAGACTAGAACTTTAAGCTCTTCAAGCTGGCCTTGCTGCTCACCTACTAATCTAGTGCTACTTGACAAAGAAAAATTAGTGTTATCATAATTATTGAAGGCTACACATAATCATAGCTCTCTTCTACAACAAAGAGCTAAAGTACATTGGTTAAAGGATGGTGATAATTATACTCAATTCTTTTTCAACTCAATTTTTACAAGGAAAAACTGCAACAAAATCTACTCTATAATTTCCAAACACGGTTTAATTCTTCAGATACTACAGGAAATCTAAGAGGAGATAGTAAATTACTTTAAAGACCCTCTAGGAACTCCTAACACTTCTAATGTTACTCTTGAAGATCTCAGAACCCTATCCCTCAAACAAATCTCACCCACAATTCGGATCTTCTTACAAAACCAGTAGATAACACATAAATCGAAGGTGTAGTTTTTGACATGGATGGCTCCAAAGCTCCTGGCCCTGATGGCTTTAGTGGATATTTCTTTCAAAAATCCTAAAGGGAGATAGGACCCTTTGTTATATAGGCAATCAAGGAATTCTTCTCCAAGGCGATCCTTCTCAAAGAGATCAACATAACCTTTGTCCGTTTGATTCCTAAATGCTCTAACCTTATACAATTTGGGGACTTCAGACCTATTGCCTGTACTAACTTCCTTTATAAGGTCATATTTAAAATACTTGCCATAAGACTAAAGAAAAGCCTAAGCCAACTGACCAGTGATAACCAAGATGCCTTCCTGCGAGGCATACATATAGAGGATAACATTCTTATTGTCCAGGAGCTCCTAAAAGGCTACTCCAGGTCCAATTATTCTCCAAATTGCGCACTCAAAATTGATTTTCACAAAGCTTATGATAGTGTGAGCTGGGATTTCCTATGGACATTACTGATGGCTCATGAATTTCCAACTATTTTAATAAAGTGGATCAAATAGTGCATCATATCCTCTTCCTTATATATTTTGATCAATGGCACTCCTACTACACTCTTTAAGGCAACAAAAGGTCTTAGGCAAGGGGACCCTTTGTCCTCCTACCTTTTGATTCTTTGTATGGAGACTCTCAACCCTCTTATCAAGCGTAAAGTGCTTAAAAATCTAAAATTCAAATATCATGCAAAATGCAAAAAGATTGATTTGACTAACCTATATTTTGTAGATGATCTCCTTTTATTTTACAGGGCCAGGATGGATTTTATACAAAGTTATGTGGTAACTATTAGCAAATTTAAAAACTTCTCTGGTCTACATTTCAACCTAACAAAGAGCCATTTTCTCCTATCCAAAAAAGTTAATTGTTTTGGGACCTCTCATCTCTCAATCAACTGGACTGCAATTCAAATGCACAACTCTGTTATATATCCGGTTATCAGCCTCTCCTAAAAGACTTACATATGCGGATTGCATTCCACTTTTAGAGAAAATATAGAGAAGGATTAATTCATGGGTAAATTAGTCTCTCTCCTAAGCTAGGAAGGTGCAACTCATCAAATCGGCGTTAAACTCGCTTCATATTTATTAGAGCTCTCACATATTTCTATCCCAAGGCATCATTAAAACAATCAAAAGAATCCTTAAAAACTTTCTATGGAATCATCCAAACGGTGTAAAAGGGTCAATTCAAGTGAAGTGAGCTGATATTTGTTTTCCCAAAGATAAAGGAGGATTAAACATAACTCCAATCAAAATCACAAAATAAGCCCTACTCTTGAAAATACTATGGTGGATCCTCATGGATAAAATTTTATTTTGGGTAAAATGGCTCCACTCTTATTTTCTCAAAGAAAGAAGCTTATAGAGCATTTAAAAATCTGCCTCACACTCTCATTTCTCAACCAGATCCTGAAATTGAGAGACAAAGTCTGAGAAGATATCTCTTGCAAAATTAGGAATGGCACCTTGACATATGTCTGGTTTAACAATTGGTCTAACATAGGACCTTTCATACAACATTACAACACCCTAAGCAATCCCCAAACCTCTTCACTCATCCTTAAACTCAGCTCCATGATTATAGAGGGAACATGGAATTTCCTTCAAAACCTGAGGCACCTCCAACCAACCAACCTACCCCAACTAGCCTCTTCTGATACTTTCTACTGGCAGACTCAACATATCCTTAAACTCAGCAATAAGACCACTAAAGATATGATAAAAAGTAGGAAACCGAAGGTTGAATGGCATAGAATCATTTGGACCAAGGGTTTGACCCCAAGAGTATCCTTTATACTATGTTTAACAATCCAATATAGATTGAATACATAATGCCCTATCTGCAAATGGACAAAACATGTCCAATGTGCCAATTCCACATGGAAACAAGAGACCACCCCTTCTTCATATGTCCTTACAGCAACAAATGTCTATGGCTAAATCTAGGGCACACCATCACATGAATCTTACAAAAATTGTCTAACCACTCAACCCCCCGAAACCCAAATAGACATATTCAAATCCTATCCTTGGGGCTTTGTGTTTATGGGTTGTGGAAGGAAAGGAACCTCAGACGGTTTAAGGGAACCAACTCATCCAAAGAGGTTCTTCTCTCTAAAGCCCTAAAAGAACTCGGAGAGCTCATCTTAATCAAAAATCTTAACCAAACATGTAACAGAAGTATCCTAGCCTCTTTGAAGATATAAATCGAGGCTAAGCTTTGAATTTACTCAACACAAGGGCATGCAAGACAATCAAAGGATGTACAAAAATGAAATAAAAATAAAGAAGATGTAAACAATTATCTAGTCGGTCGAGTGCTCTGTTAGCTTTGAAACCAACAAATATCCACGAATTCCATTTCTCTCGCCGCTATGCTCTGTGGGGGTGTATACATAATTTGGGAGACTTTAGTATCTATGGCTACAGGAGGATTAAAATAAGGACGACGCACAAAGATTAGCTTTCTTACCTCAGATTAGATGGAAGGAAGCTAAGAAACGAGATTTTCTCTATTTGCATAGCCCTAATTTGGAAACACTATAACCTTTAACGTGTAGATGGGAAAGATCTTTACCTCTGTTACAAACGACTATATTTTGGTGCAACGAATGCGTTTCTATTGTTATGTCGTCGTTCTAGTAGAGTGCTAATTGGAGTATTGTCGTTTTATTATTGTTGTAAAAGACTGGAGAGAGTAATGACCCTCTCTGATAACTATTCTTTAATCCTAAGTTATCAATACAATTTTTTTAATTTTCAAAAAAAAGCAAGAATAATGTGTGACCTTTATTGCACAAACTATCATTGATAAATACAACCATAATAAACATGTTTAATAATTCATTCTAGACACGTTAGAAATATAAAGAGACTGATCAGTATAAACTACAACCTTTTGCATGGACTATCATATTTTCTAAATTTTAAGGCCACTCATAAAAGTCAAGATATCAAGAATTTTAAGGACAAAGTTTATAGGGATACTCTTGTACAACATTACTATGAAGAAAGGATTGGATTTCTCAGGTGAAATATTGAATGAAAGTTGTTTTTAAGAATGACAATAAGATGATTCATAACCCAGATTCAGGTGTTTTTAATGGGTCAGGCCTAAGCTTAAGCTGATATAAGGCTCAAGTATTCTAAGCAAAACGACATAAAAAAGTTAGGCTTCAGGTCCTAAGTTCAGACTCAATTAAAAAAAGATGTTATTTTACACTTTTAATTTTAAAAAGTTAGCAAGGTCGGCCCGTTGCAATCCATAGTTGTTTTTAGTTATGCACTTATTACTCAATTTATCTTATGCCCATTTTATTAAATTATCATAATTCAATTGCTAGTGTGCATTATCCATTTATTTTAAGATAATTTTAGATATAAATTCCATATTATTCTTTTGACAAACAATGCATTGACATATATTAATTGTTTTATAGATGTTTTTGGGTGGCAATTGTTATTTCTATAATGACAATTTTCCTTTTTTGTAAATGAGTTTTCTCAAAAAATTGTGCAACTTTGTTAGATTGCTTACAAACCTAATGTATCCATTTATTGTTTTAGAATAACAACAATTTAATGTGTAATATTGTTTATGCGAATGAGCCCTTATTTAATGACAATTTTCTTTTTATTTCTTATGGAATCATCAAGCGAGATTACACTTGGCAATTTTGATTTTAGCCAGGGCTCGTCAGGCCACAGGCGAACTACGAGCCGACCATGATCAGTCCGATCCATAGGCCACCATGACCCGAGACCAAGCTACGCCTAAATTGGCCCATTGACATGCGTACACGAGATCGACAGCTGTTAGGGGGAAGAATAGAAGTTAAATAGGAATGAAACTAATTTTGTTTACGCTGATGAGCCTCATTTCATTGGTGATTCCATGATTGTATCCTTGGATACCTCATCTCTTTCTTGATGAGAACTTGTTTGTCTGTGCATATGTAAAATTGTGAAGGGAGAAGCTAAATCTTTCTTATTAAGATCAATAGAGTTCACAGATCAGTCTATAGATGATAATAAAATATACATAACAACATAATCTGACAATAGCTACATGGCTCTCTTTCTTTCCGGATGCTTTTGACAAAAGTGATGTGCACAAAACCCACATCAAATTTAAAACAGAGGTTACTAGGGCCATGAAGGAACAGGTCTTCCGTGCAAAACAACAAAATGACCCGTCTGATATTATAACCACATTCTTGATTTGGGCATCTATGTTCATCCCCCACCAACTTAAAAAGAGAATGAATGCTCGTAACACACCAGACGTCTCTACACAAATTTCATTTTAAGAGCTATAATTGACACTTTCCAGAATCTGTACATAATGCTTGCCAAATCGAAAGTCTCAAACAAACACTTAGTGAGACCCACTTCCCTGTTCAAGGAGGCTTTCTGTGTTATGGCCACTGCCACAAGCTCTTTCCTTCCAAATCTGCTCAACTTCAACAAAAGTCAGTCCTTTGGTCTCGGGCACAAACAAAATAACAAAAATCACTGCAGCGACTCCCACACAGGCGAGAATCAAGAAAGTGCCTCCCGTCCCCATGGCATCAGCTATTGAAAGGAAGGTCTGGGCCACTATCAAATTAGATATCCAATTTACAGTTGCCGACATACCCCCACATAGCCCTCGATATTCCTCGGGATATATTTCTGAGTTAACAGTCCATGGCACGGGTCCCATTCCTGGTGCGAAGAAGGAAATATAAAGTACTAAACCTACAACAGCAATCCACCCATACAAACTCGTAGCAGAGCCAGATGACTGAGCAAAAAATGCCCCGGCAAGAACAAGCAGCGATGCAATCACACCAGCTAAACTTGAGAGCGCCAACTTCTTTCGGCCAAAATGGTCAATAAGATAAATCCCAACTACTGTTCCAATTGCATTCATGGCAGCAACAATAAGGGACAAGAGAAGTGCCAACTGATTAGAATTAAAACCAGCCATCTGGACAATAGTTGGGCTATAGTACATGACTGTATTGATACCAGTGAATTGTTGAAAAGCCTGCATCATATAGAATACTTGGTTATTACTTTCCATTCTTTGCTTTTGTGTGCTAAAAACTTTTATTTAAACAGTTATCAAGTACCCGATCCAAACCAACAGTGTCTCTCACATTTGAAAGAATGAAGTTGACAGACATTATGCAAACTTAAACAGTATGCTTGACAAAATTTCCTTTTTCTGAGAGCAAGTAACTTGTTTTTTAATCTGAACATAACATTCATATATTGCTTTTTATATTCTACCAAATGAAATCTTCATATACATTTCTTGGTCCTTTGGCTAATCAAATTCACCTCTGAATTAGTATTGGTTGCATAGAATAAAAACTCCTGATGTAACAAGGACGCATTAAGAGCAAGAAATAATTTATATAATTCAGGTGTTTGACCGATGATACCTGAAGTCCAGCCCCAGCAAGAAATGCAAGTCTGATTTCTTTTGATTTGAATACATCCAAGTATCTGACATGACTCTTTTTCAGACGCTCATCCTCTGAAGCAGCAGAGAGGTGTTGAATTTCGTCCTCCAATCGATCAATGTCATATATTTTAGCAAGTATTGTTATGGCTTTAGCTTTATCACTCTGCACATTGAAACATTGTCCATACGTCGTTAAGTCAACATATAATCTACGTCATGATAAATCATATTATTAAAATAACTCTTCAAAATTTGAAACATAGATAACGAATAGATTTATATGCCGCCTACCTTCATAAAAAGCCATCGGGGAGACTCTGGCATAAAAAGCATAAGGCAGAACTGAATTACAGCTGGCACACCAGCAGCTCCAAGCATCCACCGCCACGTTCCTGGGACCTGGTGAAACAATTGAGACGTCAAAAGCAATTCAAGCAAATTCTAAAACCCTCTTAAATCTGACCACATGACCACATATACCCTAAAACCAGAAGAATTTCAGCTGACTATATATTTAGATGAAGAAATGGTAAATAAATTATGATATGAAATTCATCAAATGCAAACCTATAATGAATGAAATTCATTAATTACAAACCTATAATGAATGAAATTCATCAATTGCAAACCTACAATGTAGGTACACATTTAATTTATCCAACTTGAAAATTTTGTGATCAATCTGGAAATTATGTTACTTAAACATGTTTCACAAAGCCCCTACATTTCCCAAAGAATCAGAATAACAAGGTATCACTACCGTTCCAAAAACACTGATAGTGGGTGAGCTTTATACGATGGAATAACTTCCATCATCGTGTAGAAACAAAAGGGCTCGCAAGCTGGACCAAGAGGAGCTGCGCCACTTAAAACTTAAAAAATTAAACCGTAAGATGCAGAGAAATACATATGGAGAGCAGCAGAAGTAATAATCTAATGAAAAGGAGCATCTGGTGAATTTTTAGTATAAACATTGTTACCCATTTATGAGGCATCTATCTAGACAAGTTACTTGGCTCATACCATGGACCTGAGATCACATCATACTTTCACCATAGTGAAAGAGGGGGTAAATTTATAGTAGAAAAGATTCTCAGAAAGTGACAATGTCGAAGTTAAATAACTTTTAAGTACGGCTTTAAACAAGCAGAAATTGGATACAAGTAAAGGATGTCACACATTCAAATTACTTATTCTCTACAGTCTGCATTATACAAATCCCGAAACGCCACAATGAGCTTTCAGCATAAAGGAATTCTAATGTTGGTTGCTGTTACTTTGTATGTTCTTTTCTCAAAAAGGATAGCATAAGCTCCAACACATTACAAAAAAATTTTCATTCTCAGATTGTCAACTAATATGTAAGAGTAATACGAAAGCACTAGAATCGACAAATTTAGGATGAAGTTTGTAATGCGCTGCTTTCAGAAAATATGGAAGGAAAGCTTATAATTCTACTGTCACCTATTTTCACCCAATAGGAATGAATCACGTCATTCAGTAGGCAGGAAGGAGTAAAAAAGACTCCTCAGTGATGTTTCTCAGATCAAGATTTTAAAATGCAGTCTCCAATATTGTCTTGCTGTCTCAAAACCTTTCATGCAGCCAAAAATATATAATGAATGTAATAAAATGTTTCTGCAGTACTTTTGCATTCAAAAGTAGAAATCACCAAAACAAAAAAACCATACATTGAATGCGGAATTACAAACTTCATGTTAGTAGTCAACTTAGTCAAACTGATATCTTCTCTAAGATACACTTGAAAATTGTCTAAGATACACACTTTTCAATTTCTCCATGTTAAAATATTTGATAATCTGGAGTCAATTTGGACAGTGAAGCTAAGATTGCTGGACAATGATATGTACACCATTTGTCACTTTGTTGCTGTTTTAACTGCCAGGACAAATTGTCAAAGAATTCTCAAGTGATATATGCAGTGTCCTAAGCGAATTACGTTTATTTACTGTGAATCTCAACATAACTGGAATTTTCCAAATTAGGACTAAATATAAGTGAACAGTATTATTTCAAAAATTAAATTAAAGGGGAACATAACATTCGTATGTTTATACTTGATGCTTAAGTCATCATTTCATAAAGATACGTGAGCGTTTAACTCAATGAACAAACAACCTCTGGACAGACTCAATGAAGCACAGACTCATGCCAAATATTCCTAAAGTTGAAAGTTTCACCGGTCATGGGACAGGTGACCTTGAAATGTAAACGAGAGTAACGTAA
Source organism: Erythroxylum flavicans (assembly GCA_027576715.1). Taxonomy (NCBI): domain Eukaryota; kingdom Viridiplantae; phylum Streptophyta; class Magnoliopsida; order Malpighiales; family Erythroxylaceae; genus Erythroxylum; species Erythroxylum flavicans. The sequence goes on from JANZXP010000005.1 coordinate 8,226,293, forward strand.
AGGCAGCAATTAAGTTTACCTCTGTAAAAGCAAGGTTAACAAGATAGGAGAGAAACTGTCCACCGGTTATCATGAGAACATTTGTGCTCACCAACCCTCCCCTGACTTCTGATGGGGATGCTTCTGCAATGTATACAGGAGCAGTAACAGATGCTATACCAACACCAAGGCCAACCAGAAGCCGTCCTAGTATAAGAACATATGGATCCGGTGCAGCTGCCATGACAACTGATCCAGCTGCAAAGATAACATCGGCAAGAAGTGTAGCTTTTTTACGGCCATATGCATCATTAATCCAACCTCCGGATGCAGCCCCTATCATTGCACCAACCAAGGCCATGCTAACGATAGTTTCCTGCATTCCGATTGCAGAAGAAGAAGAAAGAAACAAATCAATAACAAGGAAAATGCTGACATTAAGTACTACAACGTTCTATTAAGAAATAGAAATAGAGAATAGAGTTAAAATCCAAGAAACTTGTTACCTGGAGGAAGCTACTCTGGTTGACTGCCTCAAAGTCATCTTTTATGTACAAAAGAGCCCCTGAGATCACACCTACAATCACCACTTGAAAATCAGCTATGACGCTCTAAATATCATCATTCCATGTTATTTCTGGGTAAACACCAAAAATCTTCTAGGAGAAGGAAACTATGAAATTACAGGAAATCAGAAAAAATAAATTGATCTCAGGTGTTAACAAATCTCACAGCAAACAACTAAGAAAATACTTTCCAGCAATAGCTGCAAAAATGCTACGGGTTCTATTTTCCTGGATAATAAGTTAGCTCCAACTCCAACTATAACGCCCAAGATAACAACAGTTAACGCACCGTGGACCAACACATCAGATTTTACCAAAATAACTTAAAAGGACCAGCAAAGAGGAGGTAAAAGGTACCCGGATCCCACTCGATCCCACCTTTGGCGTACAACCACAGAAAGAAACAAAATTACCGTTCGCAAATTTCATGCGAATCAATTAACCCGTGTCCACCAATCGAAAAGTTATTAATAAATTAATCGTTACAAGATTATCCTGAAACCAAAGGCATAGTTATAATAATAAAAAAAGCAAAAACAAAAAATGAACAGCAATCCAGCTATTACTATACAATGCACAAGTGTTAAAATTAAAAGAAATAAATAAATAAAGAAGTAAGTACCTGTGTCGTAACCGAATAAGAGACCACCGATACCAGCAATCACAGTCAATCCAACGACATAGGGATTACTGAAATATGACATTCTTCTCTCTGGGAACAAATCCAAGTACCCTGAACTTCCCGGTAACGATTCTATCGTCATCTTTTCTTCTTCTTCACACTCAACACTCAATTTCACTACGACTTATCAATCAAAGAGAGCCGGAAGATTGGAAGAAGGGAGAGATGAGAGTGCCAAAAGAACTGCTGTATTATAACTCGGTAGAATTCGATTCCGATTCCGATTCCTCCTTAAAATCGAGGACTCTGCAAAGCGAGAAAACGGGAGAACAGAAAAGGAACAATTTTTTCCTTAATCAAGCAAACATATAACTCCGCGTGAGCAGGAGTTTCCCGAAATGAAACTCCACGGACTACAGCTGGATTATAGCTTTGACGAATCTCTAAAAAATATTTTTCGCTCTCTAAAAATCGCCTGTTTGGTTTGCGAGAAAATTAGACCGCGAAATTTTATCGTGAAAAATCACGGACCGCAGAAATCTCCTTTTCAGCTTTAAGCTGTCCGTGAGGACTCGTCCGTGAAAAAGCGGCAATATATAGAGGCTGGACGATTTCGACACCAAAATTAATTGAAAATATTTTCTTTTCGGGATAAGATAACATATAGTGGTAGTGTACATATCCTCCCTAACAAACCAATGAGATTCCAGCACCTATATATATATATATAGAGTAAAAGTTGAGGATATTATTAACATATCATTATTCAGAATAAACATTAAATAAACAACTTTTGGATTATGAGATTAATATTTTGTCGGAAGAGGTTGAAGCCTGAAGGAGATTGGCACGTGAATTTCACGCTTTCGTCTCTTTGCAAATTAACATTCAGGCCACTTGGGAAATCCACGTGTAAGGTTCTGATGCACTTCAGTGCTTAAACACACCTCATTTGGCATTCATTTAAGATAAAGATAATATTCACAGTAATACCTGGCTAAATTATATGCTAAATAAACCAATCAAAATTCCAATATTTGATTTGAAGTACTGCTCGACTAAAAACTGAAAAAAGATGAGATGGTACTTGGGCTGGTATCTCAGGAGGATGATGAAGGGCTGGTGGGTCAGTTTTATATACTTTTCAACTGCTTAAAGGGACGTTCGGTTCTATTTGAATTTTTTTATTGTTGTTGTTAGAGATCAATTGATTCCATTTCTTTTTTTTAGTTTTTAATTTTCGGTTTTTTTTATTTTTTTCAAATATAATAAAAACATGTTTAGATTTTAATATTAATAGAGTTATATTTTTATGACTGATAATAATAATTATATATTAGGGAAAACTTAAATAGAAATTATTTTTAATTAAAATTTTTATTTTAATAACTTATATAATATTTATTAATAAAATTATTTTATTTTATTAAAATAAATAAGTTATAAATTAACTTTTTCATTTTAAAATTAATATTTATTTTAAATATATTTTAATTATTGAATCAAAATTTATTTGAAATTTATATATTTTGAAGATATTTTAAATTTAATTGTATTTATTAATAATTATTTTATTTTATTTTATTTTATTACAAAAATTATTTAAAATTATTAAGTGAACTTAAATTATTTATAATTCTTACTAATAATTAATTTTTATTTAATTAAATATATGATATTAAATTAAATTATGCATAATTATTATTAAAATTAATATATTAAACAATTAAATAATATTTAATTGATAGTAAATAAATCAGATTGTGAAAACATAAAATAGAAAATAAAACTATCTTTATGGTTTTTATAATTTTTTAAAATCGGAAGAAACCAAAAAAAAAGTAGAAACTAAAAATTCAAACAAACAAATCTTTTATTAGATTTAAAAAATAGAAAATCAAAAATAAAAATAGAAATCAATGGACCTTAGTTTTTATTTTCTATTTTTTAGATTTTATTTTTTTAAATAAAAACAAATTTTATTTATTTAATAATGATAATGTAGTTATATTTCTATTACTGATGATAATTACGTATTAGACTAAATTCAAAGATAAATCATTTTTAATCTCTTATATAATATTTATTAATAAAATATTAGTAAAATAATTTACATAATTTGAAGATATTTTTAAATTAATTTAATTTAATTTAATTGTAAAAATTAAATTAAATTATTAAATAAAATGAAATTATTCATTTTTTAGTAATTGATAATTTTAATTAAATAAACATATAATATTAAATTAAATTGTTCATATTTCTTATTAATAATTAATATATTAAACGATTAAATAATATATATTTAGCTGATAATAAATCAGAGTATAAAAATAGAAACAGAAAACAAAATTCACTTTTCGTAGTTTCATAAATTTTGAAACCTGAAAAAAATCAAAATAAAAACCAAAAACTAAAAATCAAAAATCAAAAATTCAAACAAACAAGATTTTTTTTTGATAAACTTGAAAACAAAAATAGAAAATCAAAAACATAAATAAGAAACAGGGTCTTATTGTTTTTTTATTTTAAGATAAAGTTTGGTACTTTAGAAAACGGTGAATGCTCCGTTAAGAAGCGAACCATGTGGGATTAATCATGTCTAATCATAGATTGGAATTGAATCTATATATATGTTTGCTTATTGAGTGGCCTTTTAGTGGGTTATATTCTTTTTGCATATAATCTTTTTGTATCAAACACGACATTAATCGTGATTTGAAGACAATTTGAGACATGGTCAGGGGTTTATAACATGTTTTTTTAATAAGAGGTAAAGGCATCAGTTAAAGATATAGGCATGTTAATACAGTAAAACTAATTTTGTAGAAGACACAATTTGGGACTTAGTTGTGTTATAAATTGTGTCCAAATATACAAAAAAGTAAGAGGATATAGACTCCAAAAACATGGGCATGCCAAAGAGTGTGTCGTGTTATGGAGAAAGAAGTTAAAAACCACAACTTGAAGAACATAGATTAAAGTGTGTTAGGAGAAATGAAGGCGGCGGCGGCGCCCCCTCGTCAACGCATTTCTATGCATGATCCTAGACCTGCAAAGAAGACTAAGCCTCCTGATTTTTATTCTCATACGCTTCCTGTACGTAATGAAATACGAAACCCAATTATGGGATCTTGGAAAGACAAAGTCCTGGGTAAAGAAAAAGAAAAGGAACAAGCATACGAAGCACAAGAAAGGATTCCTGTTGATCTCATTGCTGAGGGGATTGTCAAGAGAGACTACAAGAATGGCAATCACCTACTACCTATGTTTTAGGTCGATCCCACTTACATGGCTAAGCTCAATGCCCCATGGTGTCAATCGATTGTTGTAAAGCTTCTGGGGTGTTCTATTAATTTCAAAATCCTTTACACGAAGATTGAACTGCTTTGGTCCCCTGCTGGTGGTTTTGATTTACTTGATCTTGGATATGAGTATTTTTTAGTCAAGTTTGATCTGAGATCAGATTTTGATAATGTCATAGGAGGAGGTCCATGGCTTATCTTTGATCACTATCTTACAGTAAGACCATAGACGCCAGGTTTTAATGCAGCTCATGCTTTGGTGGATTCCACGATGGTTTGGGTGAGATTTCCTAATGTCTCTGTTCAGTATTATAATGAAGATTTATTACTAACCTTAGCCTCAGGGATTGGTACTCCCATTAAGGTCGACAGAAACACTATCTTAGCCAATCGTGGCCGTTTTGCAAGAGTCTGTGTTACGATTGACTTGGACAAACCGTTGGTAGGATAGCTTGAAATTGTTGATCGCACGTATAATGTGGAATATGAGGGTCTCCATACCATATGTTTTCAATGTGGAAAGTATGGGAACCGAGATAGCATATGTCTAACTGCTTAACCTTTGGTGACGACGGCTATAACTGAGTTACACCAAGCAGATGCCATGGTGGTGGAGGGGCAACCTAGAGCAAATCCTCAAGATTTGGGAGCCGATAAAGATGGCAATAATCACGTTCATAGGTTTGGGTTTGGCGCTTGGATGGTTGTGGAAAAAAAATCCAGAAGATCTTATAAAGCTAAACAAGCGGAACTTCCTAATCAAATTTCGCGCCCTGGTATGAATTGTTATGGTCCTTTATTAGAGGAGATGACTGACGCTGAGTTGGACTTCTTTCCTGAGGCTGGACAACATGGAGATACGATTGTTGGGTTTACTTTTGAGGTAGGCTCAACTAGCTGGGTTAATCGAAATGGTAGGACCAGTAGGAGAGTGGATATTGTTTCGAAGCATAAAAACGCTTCTCAAGGGCCAGTAGAAAAAAGTAAGATGCCTGCTAGCTCATTGGTTAGCCCTGCTACTACGGTGCCTAGGCAGGAGCAGGCATCTCGATCACCTTGTGGAATCCAACAATGTGTTACTTCCTTGAAGGAGAGGAATGAGGACCATAGGCTACGAAGTTTTTGTGACGAAGATTTGGTGCAGTTTGTGGCTTCTCAGTTTCGGCAGGGCTTTCAAGATAATTCTATCTCTCCTAACATCAAGAACTCAACGGCTATTCTTTATGAGGACACTAGTAAACAACGGCTCCAAGTTCTTCGAAGTGACGAGCCCCCTGACCCAGGACAAAGTCATGTGAAACAGTACAGTGATCCATCAAGGGCCAGTGCTGATAAACCGATAGAGAGTGATGAGGTTGCTCCATGTCCGTTGTGTGAGGTAGCAGATATGGATGCTGCAGTCCCAAGCACTTTTGCTTAACGTGCTTGGTCCTCTCTATCCTCTTTTTTTATGAATAAGAATATGAACATTATCACATGGAACTGTCATGGTGCAGCAAATGCAGATTTAGTGTGTTACACTAAAGAACTTATCCAGCTTCATAAACCAGATATATTTATTATTGTTGGACCTCAAATTTTGGGAAAAAAAGCAGATAAAATATCTCAGGCCTTCGGTTTTGATCATGTGGTTCGTATGGATGCTAATGGATTTTCAGGAGGAATTTGGTGTTTATGGAGAGGTGTCTGGATACAACTTCAGCTTCTTGTGTCGCACCACCAATTTCTTCACTTCATTGTCTCTGATGCTCA
>JANZXP010000005.1:8261594-8275547 GCA_027576715.1 Erythroxylum flavicans
ACCGAGAGTCTTTGTATTTGGGACACTCCCGCTCAAGAACTGCGCCCGCTACTCATTTTTGATTCTCAGTCTACTGCTTTTCTGAGGCACTAATCCTCTCTTGCTCATAGTTTCCGCTACCCCAAAAAAAATCTATGCAGCAATTATAGGGTTCTTTAAGTTTATACAATTTTTGAGAGATTCACTAAGAAAGTGATTAAAGCTGTCATTGTTTTTCATAAAAAGAAGCAAGAGCTTTGGGCCAAGACTTAGTCTTTACACAGCACCTATTGTTCGGTTTATAAAGGAGGATAAGTGATAGTTATTAACCTTTACTTTGTTAAAGAATGATGGGCAACACATAAATGCATAGTTCTTTAACATTTATGCTTATCATCCATACTATATAACGAATCTCCTTGTCCTGCATGCCACTATTGGTATCTTATGTCACTTGTAGCCATACACTAATGTCACCAATGATAGTTCCACGCATGTATTATGGTGTTCCATATGGTGGCAACATCTCTGTCAGCTTTCAAAACCACCAGCAACATTCATTGCATCTAAGATACAAATCCAACAGATGATAGAAATCTTAGTCACAAGCTTATAGACGTCGCCAGTGATAGTTCCATGTGTGTATTATGGTGTTTCATATGGTGACAACAGCTTTAGCAACTTTCAAAACTACCGGCAACATTCATTGCATCCAAGATACAAAACTAATAGATGATATAAATCTTATGAGCTTATAAGATTGGAAAGACTAAATAATAGTGAGCTGTAAAGGAAAAGCTTCATGTTTTCAAAATAGGAGACTACTCAGAGCTTATTGTGTTGGAATCTAAAGAAGTGGTGACAATATGCAACTCAGATGTCCAAGAGGATGCTCACAGACAATTTATTATGGAAATACATGAAACAGAATCCTCAGATATATCTATTAAGGTGAAAATAAGACTTTTATTTTTTATTTTTTAATCCTTTTCCACATAGGATATACATGTGGACTAGGGCCTACAAAAATGATATAATATATCAATTATATTTTTTTGTAATGTGTGGTTGACAAAATTTTTAACTCGAGATTCTTTTTAAACGTTTACAAAATGATAAAGTTATTATTAAAAGAGTTGAAATATTAGATTTTAATTTGAATTTTGGTGGAAATTTTTAGGTGTTTTTTGAACCTTTTGCCCAAGATATTATCATAAAAATAGATGAAACTGATATATCATAAAGAAAAGAGTTTACCCTCAATATATCATCATCATCTAACTAACTTCGAGCACACATAAAGGCTTCCATAATATTAGGATGAAATCAAGCATGATGAGAACTCGACCTCTAGTACTAAAAGTAGACTTTGAAGTAACAATAGATGATGAAATTTCGTGCAATTACGTGTATGATCGAAAAAATATTTCCATAATTCTTTAACCATTGTAATAGATTAAACTCCACACCTTTAACTTCAGTTGAATAATCTTCCGTTAAATATTTGTCCAACTCCATCATATTGTAAGAAGTTTTACCCATTTTTTCTCTCATAAGTTATGTAAATGAGAGTATCAAACTGCTCTTAAAAGATGATCTTGATCCTGAACATTAAGCTGAAGTCGAACAACCTGAACTCCTATGATCCTGAATTTTTCCAATCTAAGTTAATAATAATTAGACAAAGCATACCATAATTGTTTAATGACATCAACCTGCTTTTGATCCCGATCACCATACAATCTTATATATAAAATTAAACGTCTCCATCTTATATCTTAGGTCCAAGACAGATATGACCGTCATAGTATGTCTAATCATATACTTTGATCTTCTCGATCATCTTCTCTGCCATAACATAGATCACTTCATTGATATCAAACATCCAATCAAATAAAGCTTTCTTGATCTCATATATATTGGTAAAACAACAGTGTGAAGTTAGATATTTTGGTCTCGAGAATAATTCAGTTATAGTATAAAATATTTTCAACTTTGCATAAAGTTCTTTAGCTAACTCTCTTTGCTATTTTGTAAACAAGTAAGTAAGTGGAGAATGGAGAATCTCTTTGTCTCAGCCTAGTAAACACCTCAACATATAAGATTGACGACTTCAACATCTTAATGGTTGAGTTCCAGTTGGTAGGACAATCTAATACTAATTTCTTTATCCTAGGAATGCATAATTATTGTGTAATATCTTCAACATTTTTAACTCTTTCAAGTTTTGCACTCTAATATACTTCACTATTCTGAATTGAATCTACTACTTCCTTTATCATCTCTAACATGTCCTTCACAATCAAATTCAGAATATGCGTAAAACAATGCATATGAAACAACCTTCTACAAACTCCTAACTTGTAACTTGTTCTTCACCTTTTCAATCATCGCATCATCCATGCCACAATTATCAAATATTAGGGTAGATAACTTGGTGTCAACATTCCAATTGATTAAACACTTGACTAATAAGGTAGCCAACCTTTTGCTTATATGTGGGATCGACATATAAATGAACCCACCAATTACAAAAATGAACAAATATTAATCATAACATAATTAAAAAATAAATGTAACAATATTAAAAAATATAATTTACCTTAGTAGTCTACTGTGTATAGTCTAATAATTGTCAATATAATGTTCCTTCAATGCCATATAACCCTTCTTGTAGTTATTGACTATTCACATGGCTATTGTGAAGGCAATCCATCCTTCAATACTCAACAATGTTTTTAAAATTTCTTTCTTTTGATCCTTGTATATTTTCATAATGTGTTTCTTTAAGGTATTCGAAATTGGGAACTTGAAGGTCAATTTGTATAAGGTGAGCAACATCCTAAATCTTTTTCTATCAACTATAGAGAGTGATTGTTCATCACTAATGGCTATACTAGCCATTAAAAGCCTTAATCTAATATTGTCATAAGTTGTAACAGTAATCTCATTCTTCCTTTTTCATGAGGTTAAGGGTAAAAAATGTTTGACCTCTTAGTATGATATTCTTTCTGTTACATGAATCCAGATGTCTTTTTAAAGGAGGTGTTCCTTTTTAAACTCTCAACCAACATCTTGTGACAATATTTATATTTAGACTTCTCTACTCTGTTCATTGATCTAGTCTTATTGAATAGTTTTATTGAAGTGATTCTAAAAATCACTTTTCAATAGATCTGGACTTTTATCTTCACTTCGTACCAGATTTGAACTATCTACTTATATACACTTAGTACTAGATTAAAACTCTCCAATGAAAGAATAAGCTCATCCATTTGAAACAATCAACATATATAATTGTATAAGTTATTCATAGAAATTTACATGTATATATATACTTTCATGATGATGATGATGATAACATTTAGACTACATTAAGATGTTATTACGGAAGCTAACTAATCATTTGAATTTATATGTATTAATTAATGACTATCTAGAATTGACACGTTAAAGCTAACAAATTTTTTTCAATGGTTGCTCAAATCTTAGCATCATCACCTACATACTAATAATGTTTATATATAAATCCCTAATATGTGTATTAGACATTTCTTTCTATATTGGAGATCCGTGAACTTTATCTTTTGCTATTTTTGAAAAATGTTCTTTAGTTGTTAATAGTTAAATCAATTGCAATATATGATAGTTTGATCCAATTATGTCAACCTTGTCAAATTAAGTTTGAAAATAGGAAAAGACTATTATGTATTTATTTTAACATCTAAAAAACTAAGTTCATTTCTAAATAATCCTTCATCTTGATTACTAACTTAATTAACATCCAAAAAACTATGTATAAGGCACCACTTTGATTAGAAAAGATACCATGATAAACAAAATTCAGGTTTAGTTTGATAATGGAAGATAAAAAGATAAAAGACATAATAACTGAATAGATAATAGTGTTCTAATGAATTTATGCCTAAAAAAATTAACTTATATTTGTTTAATAGTTACAAGATGGTTCTAGTAAAGGATGGTATCACTATAACAAGCAGCAAACTCAATCTTTATAAATTTTCAATTAACAAATGAAAGAAACATAACACATTCATTATCTTTCCAACAAAAGAATCAGAATGCAATTTCTGTATCAAATTAACAATTGCACGAAGTGCAACAACCATCAAACATAAACAAAACTAGAAAAAAAAATCACAAATATAATTGAATTCCCAAAAAACATAGAAACCTTACAATTTACTAGGAAGAGCACGGAGCCACCAGCCACGGGGGAACGACAAGATGACAGGCAGAGTTGGAGACTGTGGAGGAGAGTCAACTGATTGCAGATGATGTAGTGCAATGGGAGGACACTGAACACGTCACACACCAAGATCAAAAGGAGGAAGTGGGTTGAGGGACTCTAGGACTAGGTGGGAGAGAGTGCGGACTGGTGTAAAACAACGTCGTTTTACTTTGGATAAAACAAAAGCTCATTGAGTAAAATGATGTCATTTTACTTAGATGTAAAAGCAATATTGTTACAACCAATTAAGCCTTGGGTTGGGTTCAAGGCCCAAACTTGAGGCTCCACTTTAAAAAAGGCCCGAGTCAAGCCTGAAGCCCTGTCAACTTGGGTTTGACCTGTTGACTTTGAGTTAGGCCTAGCTGATCCAATTTGTCATCCCTAATAAAATGTCTTTAGCTTGTTGGAATAATGTATCCTAAAGCAGTATTTGATCTTGTTCTTAGATTAAGAGTAATGTAATTTAGAGTAGCTCATATTCAAATCAGAATTTAAAATAATTTTAGATTCCAAATTTGTACCATAATTAAATTAATTATTTTATTTAATTAAGATTAATAATTAAATTAATTATTAATTAAATTTAAAAAATATTTTTAGAATTAAAATTAATTATATTTAAAACACATTTATAATTAGGATGATTATTTTCTTTGATAACTAAAAAGTTTTTTAATTAAATTTATTCATTTCAATTTTATTAAAATAAATTAAGATTGTTATTTTATTTAGAGAGTCATATTCTATCTTATTTATAATTTGTTTCTTTATTATCTTGAACAATAAGTTTTTTTGATTTATTAGAAAAAGTATTTTCTTGATTAAATTTAGAAAAAATTTTCATTTATTAGTTACAAATGAACTTTCTTTAATATTTTAAAAATAATCTTCTAATTTATTAAGTAATAAATTTATAGTTGATTGAGATATTAATCTCTAGGTATATAACGCAAATGACCTTTTCAATTAAATTTAAAATTGTTTTATGTAACTTTGAAAGTAGTTTGTTTTAATATTATAAATTAGTTTTCCAATTAAGGGAAAATATTTTTAAATAGATTAGAATGTCCTACTCGGAAAATTAAAAAAAAGTTTTTATAAATTATAATAAGCAAAAAGATCAATTTATTGAAAATTATTTTAAATTAAATTTATTAAAGGAGTCCAGATGATTGAAAATAATTTCAATTGAATTTTAAAATATTTTTCAAATCAAATTAAATTTCTATTTAGCATAAGAGTTTAATTTATTTGGAAAGCAATAGATTAATCTAATCAAATTTTCAAATAGTTGAAAATATTATTTTAGATTATGAAAAATAATAATTAGAATCAAGCAAAGTCTGATAATTTTTATAAATATAATTTGATTATGTTTGAATATATTGCATTCTTTATTTATATGTTTAACATATTTTATGCATATTTATTTGCATGTTTAAATGTATTACATTTTATATGTAATATCTGTGTGATAAGATCATAAAAATTAAATATCTCATTAAATAATAAGCACACATTGAGAACGTAATTGTTGTCTTCTATTTTTTAAATATAAGATCATAGGTATGTTAATTGTAAAACTTATTGAGTAACGTAAGGCCACTTTAATATGAATATATTTTTCTTAAATTAATGTATCATATTCAACTAAATTTATATGATTTCTATAACTCATGATCCTATGAATTCAGAGGGTTAAGAATAATGTATAAGAGATGATTTGACTAGTTATTGCCTAACGAATTTAATTCTTACATAAGATGTGATTGATAAGGATGTTATCTATCTAATTTAATTTTAACTGATTTGTTGAGTAACTCAAGATCAATTAAATTTAAATGAGTGTTAGCCCACTAGATAGATTAAAGTAATGTTTCTGAAATGGTAGTGAGAGTTATTATCTCAAATAAATTAATACGAGTAACCAAATAAATGATTAAATTTCTAATCTTATTTAATTGTCATGACATATAACTTATTACTTGTTTTTTTTTTGCATTTATCTTATCTTAAGTAAAAATTACCTTTATTTAGTATAGTTGATATGAAGTTTTAGTAAATCAAACTTCTTGGGCATATGCTATGTTTGAGAAGAGTTCTTAAAATTAAAAAGATTATGTCTATTATAAAATATTGCTATTAATTCTTATTGACGATTTGTTGACAAAGTTTTAAAGATATGTTAATGTCCATAGATGACATAATGTAGTGACTTTTATAACTAACTAATGTCATATAAACTTTAACAGTGACATGTAAGATGGATGTCGCTGTTGTTATAGCACAATACAAATAGTTGCATAAAATAGAGTAGAAAGGTATAATACCTTAATGGAATAGTTTCACTTAATTTGGTTGGACATAGTATGACAATAGTTTTCATTATATTTTTATTCTCCCTTTAACTCAAATAATAAAATATAAATACTACAAAGGGAGTTTTTCTTAGAGTTTAGTTTCACTAGATGCTATATTAATACCATAAATGGTTTTGTCCAAATCTATTAAAAATTATTTCTTATTTTCACCTTCCTCACACTTACATGCCACCTCGTTTGTCTGGTCTTTACATGTCTTTTCAAAACTAAAATAAAAGTCCATATCTCTCTCTATCTCTCATAAACAAACATACTTATAATTTATAATAACATATATGAAAGGTTGCTCAACACTGAAACAAAAGAGATGGAGAAAACTCAAAGAAAGAAAAGTTCAAGCTCTAAGAAGAAAGCTACTGACCATGGCCAAGTGTTGAATCCAACACGTTTGTCCTAAATACCACCACCATTCTTCCCATCCACAAAGAACACCGGTGATGAAATCATTGTGCTTAACTCTCAGCATTTGTCTGAAGCACCACTAGCACCACCACTCTCATCATCCACAAAGAACACGAATGATGAAATCATTGTGCTTAACTCCCAACCTTTGTTGAAGCACCACCACCACTCTTCCCGTCTAACAAGAGCACCGATGATGACATCATTGTGAGGGAGGAGATCAGAGACGTGTTGAGGCTGGGCTAGGACACTAGATAAGAAAGGAGAGAGAGAGACAGACGGAGGTTAATTTTGTTAATTTTATTTTTTTTTTACAAACCAATCCCTCAATTTTTTAAACTTTATGGTAACAATTGGTATTTGGCCGGTATTTGAAATATCTACTGGTACTAGCTGGTACCAACGATCGGTAGTGAACTCTATAATTTCATATCATTTTTGGATGATACGATATGAAACTCATAACACTGTTTGAAGCACCAAAAAGAACATCATCGACATAAATTTGAATAAATAAAATATCATACCTGTGCATTTTAATAAAAAGTGTAGTGTATTTTGAATAATCCATTTTCTAGCATAAATGCACTTAGTCTATCATACCAATCTCTAGGGGCTTATTTTAGACCATGTAAAGCCTTGGAAAGTTTATAGACATGGTTAGATGCATCAAGTTTTCCAAAAACAAGATGTTGATCAACATAAAATCCTTCTTGAATGAAGCCATTTAAAAATATCTTTTAACGTCCATTTGAAACAATTTGAAATTTATGTAAAATGTAAGTGCAAGCAAGTACCTAATGGCTTCTAGCTTAGCCATTGGAGGAAAAGTTTTCTCGAAGTCTATGCCTTCTTCTTGATTGTACCCTTTTATTACTAGTCTAACTTTATTTCTCACAATAATACCCAATTCATCTAATTTATTTTTAAAGACCGAATTGGTACCTATAACTTGGTGATCACTAGGACTATATATTAAGTTCGATACCTTATTTCTCTCAAATTAGTTCAATTATCCATTCATATCAAGAAACCAGCTTTCATCATGAAGGCCCTCTTCTATTGTTTTAGGTTCAACTTGAGAAATGAAAGCAAGATGAGATATATCTTTAAGATGGAATCTATTGATTACTTCTTATTGAACATCACTTAAAATTTGATTGGGAGGATGGCTCTTCTTGAATTTCAAATCTCTTAGGAGCTCGTCATCCTTCTTATTTCCCTTACTTGGTTCAATAATAAGTTCATGAGCAATCTGTTAATGATCACTTTTATCTCTTTTAAGGGCTAACAATTCTAGTTCTTTAGATATACCTATATCATAATCTTCAAGATCTTTCTTAGATGTAAGTGGTTAAATTCATCAAAAACAACACGCATAAATTCTTTCATAGTAAGGCTCTTCCTATTAAACACTATATAAGTTCATAAGCAATCTGTTAGTGATCACTTTTATCTCTTTTAAGGGCTAACGATTCTAGTTCTTTGGATATACCTATGTCATAATCTTCAAGATCTTTCTTGGATGTAAGTGGGTTAAATTCATCAAAAACAACATGCATAAATTCTTTAACAGTAAGGCTCTTCCTATTAAACACTATATATGTTTTACTAGTTAATGAATAGCTAAGAAAAAACCCTTCATCCATTTTGGAATCATATTTCTCCAAGTTATCTTTGGTATTCAAAATATAGCACTTATAACTAAAAACTTTAAAGTAATTGATTTTTGGCTTCTTCCCATTACAAAGTTCATTGGGTTTTATTTAAAGTTGTTCTTATGTAGACGCTATTTAAATCTAAGTCTCCTATGCCAAATCTATGCAACTTTACTAACAGAAATTAGACACTTCATATCTTAGCTAGAGAAATCATCAAGATCAATTGTATATATATTTCCTTCTCTTTTCCCATAAATGAAATGCTATTATTAACTACTCTAAATACAATGCATGATCTCCCTTCAAAACATACTTTGTAGCCTCTATCACATAATTGGCTCACACTTAATAAGTTATGGTCCAGTCCATTAACTAAGAGTACATTATCAATAATTGTGTGGTCTTTCTACCTAACTTTGTTGATGCCAATTATCTTACCCTTAGCATTATCTCTAAAAGTGATCAATCCTCCATCTTTGTCTCTAAAAGTTAAAAAATTAGGATGCATCATCGATCATATTTCTTAAGAGTCTACTACCCATGTACCATTTGCTCCTCTTTTTTCTTAGAAACATATAAAGCAATCCAATCAATGTATCTTAAGTATCCAAATGAGCTTGGGTTCTTGGTTGTTAGTCTCCTTCTTTCCATCCCACTTGCTAAGGTTTAGTCATTGTCATTTGTTTTGAAAAGAAGAATTGATCAATGTGTCTATATTTACCACAAAACTGACATACCATGTCATATGATTTGATAGGATGATGATGACCATTATAAATTTGACATACGAATGCATTCCTTGTTATTTTATATGCATATTAGTCATGAAAAATTCTTTTTTGTGTTAATGATTTAAATGTTCTCTTTGGATAATGAAAAGTGCTAGCATAATTGTATAAATGAAATGTGTTTTTTTTCATTTGTGTGAAGTGTGAACATGTGTCATATAGCTTGGTGTAAGGCCTAATGTGGTATAAGTGTGATTGCATGTTATCATTTGTTTTTGTATAGAAGTTATGCCTATTATTTCCTTGAAAGTGTTGAATTCTTAGTCTGGATTGTGAATGATATATGAAAGTATAAGGTTTACTCTTAAAGTAAGTTATATTGGGTCTGATGTGTGTGCTTAGATGCTTTATGTTCATTTATCATCCTAAGCATTGGTTCTTCACTTTGTAAATGCTTTTCTTTGACAAAAATGGTTTTGGTGTTGGAAGCATTCTTATGACTATATCCAATTTAATGCCTATTATTAGAACTCTTTTGAGCTTCTAACATATTTCTAGTTTCTCACTACCTTTAGTGAACTTAGACATTTAGTCCTTGAGTGAATCAACTTTCTTCTTCAATTCTTCATCATCATGCTTTAAAGTGTCTAAATCATGATTATCTACTATGGCTACACCTTTAGAAAATTTGATGTTATATAGTTCACTCTTTATCTTTTCATTTTCACTCATGTATACATCTAGATTCTTTTGAACTTCTTTGAGTTTAGAAGATAGATTTTTTATGCTCACAATTTCAAAACTCTCAACAAGCTCATCTTATGTCAAATCAATGTCATTATTATCATTATCATGTGATCTAGAGTTAGAGAGTATCTCCTCATCGTCTTTTTTCATGAAACACATGTAAGCTATATCTCTTTTCGAATGTCCACTTTCTGAGCCACATGTATCATCCCAAGTGGAAGCTTTAAATGACTTCTTCTTTCCTTTGTCCCTTTTTTTCTTCTTATCATTTCTTTTTATGCTTGTCAGTTTCTTTAAGGAGAGGGCATATTGACTTTGTGAGTCCGAGTTTCCTACATTTAAAACAAATAATATTATTTTATTTATGTTTTAAATCCATCTTACCACCTTGTAGTCATTTCTTCTTATGGAGTTCTTTGTTAAGAATGTTTTGAATTTTTTAGTGATTAATGAAATATCTTCTTTATCACTTTCACTAGATGATATCTTTTCCTCATCACTTGATTCTTCCTTTAAGACTTTGAATGCTAAATTCCTTTTCTTTAGAAATATTATTCCTTATTATATCTCTTGGAGCCTCATTTTGTATGTAAGAAGAGATTCAATAAGCTCCTCTAGTTGTAGAGCTATTAAGTCCTTAGCCTTTTGTATGATTGTCACTTTAGCTTCCCATATTTTTGGTAATGACCTAAGCAACTTTCTCACCATTTTAACGTTAGTATAGGTCTTTCCAAGATCCTTAAGAGCATTGATAATATCAATAAATCAAGTCTACAAACTAGAATTTCTTTTATCATATTTAATTTTGAACAATTCATATTGGTGAATTAGTATGCTAACTTTGCTTTCCTTAATTTGTTCCTTCATGAGTAACTTCTTGTGTATGTCAAATTTTGTGAGCTATATCACACATAGATAGTCTATTGAATCCATCTTTTTCTAATGCACAAAAAAAAATGGTCAACTTTACTATTTGAGGAGATTAATATTTTGTCATGGGGATCCTATTCCTCTTTCAACTTAGAAACTTTATGAATGTATAGATCATTTGAAATGAGTTCCTAAAAATAGACATTTTCAGTCATCAAGAAAACTTTATTTTCGAATAAAGATAGTCATTTACATCAAAGAAATGGGCTTTACTAATGTTTTGACCCTCTTAGTTAAAAATGAAGAAGATGCTCCTAAGTATGCTATTATGACCTTTACTATTAGAATTCATTTGAAATTCTAGCCCTATAGATCTGCTTTGATACCACTTATTATTCCTTAATGGCAATTAAGAGGGGGGTTGAATTAGGTAAATTCAAGATTTTAATTATACTAACTTACAAAACAATGTCTACAAATTATCATAAGTGAAAGAATGAAATAGAAGTAAATGAACTTAATTATGCTTACAACAACAAAAACTCAGTAAAAATATCATTGATATATAGGATTTGGGGATGTCTAGTAGTATATAGCCTTACCTCTAACTAGTAGAGAGGCTATTTTCGAAAATTCAATTATGCTTGTAAATATAAAGTAAAGTATAATGGAAGAGAAACACAAATTGATTTATAGTGTTTTGTCAACAATCCTTGCCTATGTTTACCCCTAAAACTCGTCATAGATTTTCAATGTAAAGCGAAGAATATCCTTTGTATAATCTTTTATTTCAACAAAGAAGAACTTATTTTTCAATCCTTTTTCAAGGTAAAAAGTAACCTCAAACTACTTTTAGATCAATGATCACAAACCCCGAAAAAAAGCTTACAACTCAAACTTGCTTACATGTATACTATGATAATGACAAAAGGCTCACACACTTAAAATGAGACAATGTATGCTCAAAATGCTTGAAAATACTTTGAAATATGTGTAAAAGATACTCAAATGCTTCTTGATGAAAAAACCAATGAGAAAAGACACATTTATAGTGTAGGACCTAAAATACCGTTGGAGCCAACAACTGGCTATTATAATAGCTATATTCAATGCATTGGTCAACAAACAAGATGACATATCGGTTGACCAATATATTAACCAATGTTAAAGCAAAATCTCAATACTTTAAATTTAATAATTTTAACCGATATTGGTTGATCACTAACACATATTAACCTAAAAACATGACTTTGGCAACTTCAATTGCTTAAAACATGATTAAAACACTTCTTAAAATGTTCCCAAAGATTATTTAAAAGATCAAGAGGCTTTTATATTAAAATCAAAAGCCTTATTACCTCTTGATAAATGTAAAGACTCATGCAATGAAGTAAGATGTGATTACACATGGTGAGCCTTTTATACTATCAAAGGCAATCAAGATGAGCTTACAATAAGTAATACATGAAATAAACTCGATGTATCTTCATCTTCTTCTTAACTTGATCTTGATATTGAAGATTAAAAACATCATCTTTTCTATCATAATACTTTGATATGATAAGATTTTGTTCTCACATTCTTTCTCATCAATAATATTAAACTCGTTAGTAGTACTTTTGTTTTATTGTCATCAAAACCTCAATTGAAACCTGCCTTGGTTCAATAATATGGATTTGAGGGAAGTTGTGTAAAAAGAATCAAACTTTGTAATAAGGTATAAACCTAGATTTAATCTTTATTATATTTTGTAGATTAATCATATTATATAATTTAAAGTGATATTAACTTTCAGAAAATAAAAAAGCTATATTTTTCTTTTCGTGTGCATGAGATCAAATCTCACCTCAATTTCTTAATACTTTACACTATCTAATACTGGTGATATAATCCCAATGACTACCACTTGTAATTGTGGACTTAAACAGATGATGATGAAGGAGTTGAAGAATTATGAGATATGCCTTAAATTTAAATTAATATTAAAGTTATATTAGTTAATTGACCCCAGATAAAGACGTGGGACCAATGTTGGTCTTGTATTATTCAAAGAGATTTCTAAGTTAGAAACAAACTAGTGTTAATGTGAAACTGGGATGGGAGTTGGACTTGTGACAATTTGTAAGGGAACACAAAAATAGATATTCATTAACATTAGAAATTTTTGGAAATAGAATTTTACAAAATTTATATTTACATTGAAATAAAGTCTCATTGTACTTTGCAATGATTTTAAAACTAGACCAGACCAACCGATTCGACCCGAATAAATATGACCCGTCCAGGTTTTCGGTCCAATTTGTGCTCATAATCTCTCTGAGAAAAACCAACCGGTTAATTAATAAATCAACCGATTTCTTTAAAGACCGCCTAGTTTTCCTAAAAATCGATTTAGACACGTTTTTAAGTTATATGGGACCCATAGTTTATGTAATGATATAGGACCCACTTTCTTTATAACGATGAAAGACCCACCACTAACAATTAAGTTCCTCTTTTAGCCCCGTGCGTACACCAGCCAAAATTGTACTTGTAGTCGTAAATCTTTTAAGTTTGAGTTTTAGTATAATGCATTATAATGAAAGTTAAAATTTTAAAGGTTAGACCAATGTTGCGAATACCGTATCGGACTTGGTACTGGGTTGGGTGTTGGTACAGTACTATACCGGTACCAGTCAATACCGGGTACCGTTTCGGATAATTTTTTAAATTTATAAAATAGTCCCTGAATTTTTTAAATTTTGCAAAATAGTCCATTGTCATATTGTACAGTTGTACTGTATATTTTTAGACCTGACTCCAAAAATCATAATAATAAATAATAATCACAATTAAAATGAAATAACAATAATTTTAAGATATTTCACATATAAATAATAAATTAATAATCACAATTTTTAAGAAAAAAGACAATCATCATTATACAAATATAA
>JANZXP010000005.1:8283580-8305699 GCA_027576715.1 Erythroxylum flavicans
AATAATAATAATAATAATAATAATAATAATAATAATAATAATAATAATAATAATAATAATAATAATAATAACAATAAGAAAATAAATAAAAGTTCGGTAAATATTAGCTCTAATTACACACATATTTATATACATATACACTTCCTAAATGACCTGTTCCTGATCTAACGTCTGCTAGCTATTAGAGCCGAGGTAAAACTTAATCATCTCTTATATGAGACTCTAGTCCCATCCGAAACTTTTTCTGCTTATCCTAAACAAAGGTCGTATCCTCATGGGGCTTCAGTAGGAGGGCAAGTGGTTGGTCGGGGGTACGGCGCCCGGCATACAGGCTATCCGCCACCCCAGGAGGCTAGAACCAATCTGGAGCCTTGTAGAGCTTTGTCACCCCCCACTTCAGATCACAAGTCAGGTCCTCAGAGCAATCTAAAGCTCGCTGCACCCCGCGCGCCCGATACGTCTAAGATCGAAATTCTGCGTCGCCAACTGTTTCTATCTGATGTCATATCGTCAGATAAATTTAGCGCCTGTAGGTTCAGTCTGATTTGCTCCTCCCATGTCCTCCTTGGCCTATAATGTTATATAACCACAATATTTTCCCTAAAATTGTCATAATGTTAGATGAAGAAAGGGGAGCTTATAGTGAATATGTGAGTTTAGTTTGATATTGGATTATTTTGTTTTTCTTCTTCTATTCTTTTGTTATCAATCCTCATCGTATAGTTAAAAAAAAAAGAATTACATTACTAATAATTTATATTAATTAAAGTACATATATCAAAAATTAACTTTTTTAACTAAAAATGGATGGAATCATCTCCTATGCTATAACACTGACGCGTGAACAAGAGAGGTACAATTATATTAATGGTCTGAATCGGAAGTACCATTATGTTGGAAGAGTAGGATCCCATTCCCAGGCTGGGGTTAAAAGTATACATGTCGTCTTCCGCGTAATAGACGTTATCATAAATTAATTTTCTTTATTTATATATTTTAGACTTTAATTTTGTCCTTTAATTAAATTTAACATTCAATTGCTATCTATTTTGTTAACCACCGCAGTATCTAATAGAAACATAAAATACTTAATAAATAATTATTAATAAAGTTCTTTATACAAATAATATTTTTATATTTTATAATTAAATTATTTTTTAATTTTTATTTAAATACGAGGTTACTTTTAAACTATCAGTGAAAAATTAGATTATTTTTATCAAAAATGAAAGTTTTTAGATTATGAACTTTCTAACGAGTACTAGTAACATAAAAAATTCAATGAACTTGAATATTTAGAATATTAGTGATATATACATAAAATGAAAAAAAAAAGATGATGCACATGATATATAAAAATAAAAAATCTAAAAATAGATGAAATAGTATAGTGGCTAGTAGCTGCATAAAATCTTAAATTATATTTAATAAGCACGAAAAAATTAGAATCTATGTTGACTATATTTGTTTTTAAGGACAATATCATTTATGAATATACAATTACTGCTCTCAATCTAGGGATTCGATTTTATAGAAAATTATAATATTTAATTAATACTTGCATCTATGATCTAACACTTAATTAAATTAAAGAATAATTATAACTTTTTTTATAGTGTTTAATATTATTTTTTGAAATACCTTAAATTATAATTTAATATGGATCCTCTTTATAAATTAGTTTCTCATCTAAAGAGTTGACGAAAGCTTCGTAATTAACATATAGGATACCTAATTAGAATATAGTAGTTAAACCATTTAATGAAATTTAATTAGTTAATTTAATTAAGTCTGACAAGTATAAGTATTAAGGGTACTTGTCTTATATGGTAAATATCAAAAATAGCTTATTTATTAAGTATAGATAAAGTTGCGTATTAACAGATCGTTGCAAACTCTGCGTTTATGTAGAACTTCAACAGAGTATTGATGGTGAGATATTTTATATGGTAAAATATATTAATAACGTTAACAGAAATATTAAAATTAAGCTAGAATTAGATTAAAAGGAATGTTTACAACCTTAACAAAAATATTAAAATCGAGATAAAATTGAAAATTTTTTTAATCTTTTAGTTACTACTTTTTTTAAAATTCAAGATATAATTATAAAATTAAATAAAATTTATGAATTTTTTAATTAACTCAAAAAAAAAAAACCTGAAAAGGACTTGACGTACGCCGACGCCATATTTTTTCTTTTACTTTTCATCTTGTTCAAGTCCAAGCACTTAAACCACAATCTCTTGCTCAATCTGCCTATCCTACACCTACGCTGCACCACACTACATACATGTAAAGTCGTGTTTAGACTGTTAGTAAAACAGCAGTAGTAGTTGGGATTTTCAGGTATATATACGTATATACACGCACCTATATATACATAAAAAAGCTACCTAACTTTTTAATCTAAGCTCACATAATCTTTGAAAGAAAGCCCTAATTTTACGTACACTGTTTAAGACGCAAGCAATTGAAGCTGATTCCTTCCTATTAATTTTACTCTTATCAGAGTAATCCTTTTCTGGCAATTTTTCATTCCGCTTCGGGCTTTGATTTGTTTGCTAGGGTTTGAGGACATGGATTCGGAGGACGATATGATGGACGCTAACGACGTTGAGTCTGGTGACGACGATTACTACAGCGGCGAGATGGAGGATGATTGCTACAGCGACGACGGTGATTACGGCCAGGATGATGCTGATTATGACTACATAGCTGATAATCTAGAGGAGGCTGACGATATCGTCTCCCGATTGCAGCAGGTGCTTTTTGATTCTATGAATTTTGGTACTTTAGCTGTTTCTTTTGATAATTTGGATCGTGTTGTTTGGTTGGTGGGAGAATTTTGGAAATTCGAGGTATTTACGGTGCTTTATTGGAGTTTAGTCAGCTTATAGTGATCAAGGTGGTGTTGATCGATTATTTAATGTGGAAACATCATGGAAATTTTGGGTGGTGATAGGAATTTGTTTATGCAGTTCTGTGTGTGGTATTGAGGAAAAGTTTGAGAATTTGGTTAATTGGCGTCCGAAGAGGCGAAAATTCAATTAACTTGGGCAAGCATATATGCCCCATGTTTTTCTTTTTGGTATTGGCACGTAAGGCAGTCTATCACAAGTCAAAACATGCTGTCGATTCCCATTGTGGGAGATTAAAATGACTATTATCTTTTGATCATTGTACAAAGCATTTTCCTTAATTAGAGTGAAGAAAAAAGGAGGAAATACTGAGAACTTGAGAACTCCCCTGCTGACACCCCAAATCCTCCTTGTGGGAAGACGATATGGCATTCAAAACTGGAATAAGTTAGAAGCTAAGAGAATAGGATGTAGAAGCAAAAAACTTGGGATTATTCGTTGTCTTGCTTGTTGCTGATGATTTCAACTAGTGTCAAAAATTAATGGCTGTTGTCTGTAATCGCTGGTTCTGGGTGTTTAATGAGACGATTTAATTGTCCGAATCCCTAAGGGAAGGAGCAAAGGAAGATTCTCTTATTTTGAGGATGCTGTTCTACTTGAGGGACTGGGTTTCTTCACCCTTAATGCTTAATTCCAGATTGGAAATTTCAATTGAAAAGTAGTTTTTATCCTGTCTATATTGATATCGGGATTCGAGAATTATTTTTGCAACTTTTATTATGGAGTAGATATATTGGACATTTTTTTCTGTATTTGGAGAAGATATTAGAATAAAACGTTTCAATTGTACTTTGGCATGATTTCTTTGTCTTCCTAATCCTTTTTCCCTAAATAAAGGTTACATTTCTTTTTGTTCAGCAATATTATACTGTACTGAAGAACGAAGATATATGTCAACGTCAGGAAGATGATATTTTGAACGTGTCTGCTGTCCTTTCCATACCAAGAGTTGCAGCTACCATCTTACTTTGTTACTATAATTGGTAAACTTGGATCTGTCTTTTTTATCTCTTTTTCCTTTTTCCTTCTTTTTTTTTTGTCTTTAGAGAGTGGTTAGTTTTTGAAGATATCTCTTGCATCACGGTCCAAATTTACTTCTGCTTGGTCCATGCATATTACATAATGCATTATATGATTGATTTTGGTGTTTGTGGATTGCAGGAGTGTGAGTAAAGTGAATGATGAGTGGTTTGCTAATGAAGAGGTGGTGCGTAAAACTGTTGGTTTACTGAATGAGCGAGTGGTTCAAATTTCCAATGCAAGAGAGGTAAGTGCTCATTATATGAATATGTTGATTGATTGGACTTGCCTTTTTGCAGAATGTGATAATGGAATCTTGCCATCTTCAATTGCTACTTTAGCGTGTATTTTCTTTTTCTTTCCACATCAGGTAATCTGTGGAATCTGTTTCGAATCATTGCCTCTTGACAATATTACTTCAACTGCATGTGGACACCCTTTTTGTAAAGAGTGCTGGTCTGGTGAGTTGCATACATCATTTTAATGTTTGTTGCTATTCATTAGGATTCACATTCCATTCTAAGCATTATTGGGAATTCTTAAACTTCCTAAATTACATTATCATTTCATTTTTGTTTTCAAATGTTATATTTTTATGATAATAAGGTTCTTTGAATAACTATTAATTATTTGAATTTTCTGCCTTTCCAATTATAGTTTTTGTTGGATAATTATTTATCTTTATTTTTAGATAAGTCTGTTAGCTTAGGATATTATCGTCTAGGAGATAAGTTTATCTTCTAATTGATAAGATAAGTTTATCCTATATGATAAGATAAGTTTATCCTATACGCAAATCTGATAGTTAGTAGCATTACATTAGGAAATACTCTTGCATGAATTTCCTTGAATCAAAGGAATAAAGTAAGTTTCGACCCCTTTTCTAAAATCCTCTTGTTTCATGGTAGCAGAGCTACCGGTTCTGGTAGCCTAAAATCTTTTTCCAGTCACATCATGGCTGGATTTCGACCAACCCTTGACGAGTCTTCCACCACCCAAACCTCCTCCCAAACAGCTAGTTCCGTAACCCCTTCAGCCCAATCCTCATCTCCTTCTATTGATAATCTTTTGTTGCAAATCACGCAACATAAATTAAATGGAATGAATTTCTGAGAATGGTCTCAGTCAGTTATGCTAGAAATCAAAGGAAGAGGCAAGGTTGGATATCTAACCTGGGCAATTCCTCAACCACAGGAAACAACAGTCACTTATGGTGATTGGGATGCTAAGAATTCTCTTGTTATGGCCTGACTTATCAATCCAATGGAGCCAAAAATAGGAAGAACCTATCTATTCTGCAAAATTGCAAGAGAAATTTGGGAGGCTGTAAAAGAAATATATTCTGATTTGGAGAACACATCTCAATGTTTTGAAATCAAATCCAAATCAGAAGTACTCACCAAGGTAACGTTTGTTACCGAGTATTATAACTTAATCATTGAATTATGGCAGGAGATGGATTTGTTTTATGCAATAAATTGGGAGTGTCATGCTGATGTCGAGAAATATGGAAAATTGTTGGAGAAGGAGAGAGTTTTTGATTTCTTGCAGGGACTTAATGTTGAACTTGATGAAATACGAGTACGGCTACTTGGTTTAAAGTCATTGCCCTCAATCCGAGAAACGTTTGCTGAGGTTTGTGGGGAAGAGAGTAGAAAAAAGGTCATACTTACCTCTCCCACTTTTGAACAAATCTCTCAAGGCTCAGCTTTAGTGGCAAATTCTCAGAAGGGGTCTACTCAACAACCTTGAGAGCAACAAACCAAGAACAAGCAGTGGTGTGACCACTGTGATAAGCCCTACCACACCCGTGAGACCTGCTGGCACTTACATGGGAAACCACCAGATTGGAAGCCTAAAAGCCAAAGGGGTCAACAAAAGGGTGTGTTTGTTGGGTACTCTCCCACTCAAAAAGGTTATATAACTTCTTTGTTTCATATGATGTCACCGTTTTTGAAAGTCAATCATTCTTCTCCAATACCTCTCTTTAGAAGGAGACATCTCATGAAGAGACTTATTGGGACCCAAGCATATCACTCCTTATCTCACAAAATTCTGTCCCGATATTCCTACAAAACTCGCAAATACCCACCATTTAACCCAAAACTGTCCAGTCCAATTTAGTGGGAAAACTAGTTCCTGAAAAGCCAATCTTGGTGTATTCTCGAAGGCCTAAAGCTTCTCAACAAGGCCAATCATTGGACTAGGAACCGGCTCCTAAAGAAACTGTGGAAAGTGACTTAGATATGCCAGTTGCATTACCAAAGGGGGTAAGATCATGTACCAAATATCCTATTTCAAATTATTTGACTTACTCAAAGTTGTCTTCAAAGTTTAAAGATTTCACTACTAAGCTTGATAGTGTAAGAATTCCAAGAAATGTGCATGATGCATTCCAAGAGCCTAAGTGGAAGGAAGCTATACTTGAGGAAATGAAAGCCTTACTTGAAAATAAGTCATGGGATATTGTCGATCTACTCGAGGGAAAAAGGGTGGTTGGTAGCAAGTGGGTGTTCACTGTGAAGTATAAGGCTAGATTAGTAGCTCCAGGTTTTACACAAACCTATGGAATAGATTATGAGGAGACATTTACTCCAGTTGCAAAGTTGAACACAATTAGAGTTCTTCTATCATTGGCTGCAAATTTAGGTTGGAAACTCCTTTAGCTTGACATTAAAAATGCCTTCTTAAATGGTACATTAGATGAGGAAATATATATAAGGATCCCACCAGGTTTTGAATCTGAAGAAGAAAGGGGGAGAGTTTGCATATTGAAAAAATCTTTATACGGCCTCAAACAGTCTCCACGAGCATGGTTTAAGAGATCTATTGATACTCTTTGCAAATTTGGATACAAACAGGGACAAGCTGATCACACCATGTTTGTGAAAGTTTTGAAAACATGGAAAGAAGTCCATCTTGAT
Source organism: Erythroxylum flavicans (assembly GCA_027576715.1). Classification (NCBI taxonomy): domain Eukaryota; kingdom Viridiplantae; phylum Streptophyta; class Magnoliopsida; order Malpighiales; family Erythroxylaceae; genus Erythroxylum; species Erythroxylum flavicans. The sequence goes on from JANZXP010000005.1 coordinate 8,290,446, forward strand.
TGTATATATGGATGATATTATGATCACAGGCGATGATACTAGTGAGATCAATGATCTTAAAAAAAAATTGAGGCTGGAATTTAAAGTAAAAGATCTTGGAGCCTTGAGACACTTTCTTGGAATGGAGATTACTAGAAGTAAAGATGGTATTTGTATATCTCAACGAAAATACATTCCTGATTTATTAGAGGAAACAGGAAAAATGGGTTGCAAACCAATGGGAACTCCACTGGAAAGAAACTGGAAATTCAAGAAAGATGAAGAAGATCCTCCTATTGACAAAGGAAGATACCAAAGGTTGGTAGGAAAACTTATCTATTTGTCATTAACCAGACCAGACATTTGCTTACTCTGCAAGTATTGTTAGCCAGTTTATGCACTCTCCAACTCAAAGACATTTAGAGGTAGTCAACCATATTTTGAGGTATCTCAAAGGTAGTCCAGGCAGAGGATTAATGTTTCAGAAAAATGAGAAAAGGAGCATATAAGGTTTTACGAATGCAGATTGGGCTGGTTTTATTGAAGATAGTAGATCAACTTTTGGCTATTGTACTAAGCTGCGGGGGAACCTTGTCATATGAAGAAGCAAGAAGCAGTGCAGAAGTAGAGTTTAGGGCAATTGCACAAGGAATTTGCGAAGTTATTTGGTTAGAGAGGTTAATGCAAGATCTACATATCTTCCTCTCCCACCAAAATATTCAGCGATAGCAAATCCGCCATTAGCATAATGAAAAATCTAGTTCAACATGATCGACCGAAATGTGTTAGAATTGACCAAAGCTTCATCAAATGTGAAATAGAAGGAGGAGGCATTGACTTATGCTATGTTCCTACTCAAGCACAAGAAGCAGATATTTTCACAAAGATCATGCCTAAGCCTAGATTTGAGACAATTCTAAACAAGTTGGGAATGATAAATATCTATTCCTCAACTTGAGGAGGAGTGTTGGATAATTAGTTATCTTTATTTGTAGCTAAGTCAGTTAGCTTAGGAGATTATTTTCTAGGAGATAAGTTTATCTTCTAACAGATAAGATAAGTTTATCCTATATGCAAATCTGATAGTTAGTAGCATTAAATTAGGACATGCTCTTGTATAAATTTCCTTGAATCAAAGGAATAAAGTAAGTTTCGACCCCTTTTCTAAAATCCTCTTGTTTCAGTTTCTCAGTGTGCTTTCGGCATTGACATCTTGTCTTTAACTTTGTTACCCATTTTTTTTATTTTTTATATGGAGTAGTTTTTGTGGTTGGTTTTAGTATTAAATAGAAGCATATCTTTAAATGTATTTTTTTTTGAGAAAAAATTGTACTCTGTCTTGCTATGATTCAGGTGCTACTGTGTGTCCTTGCATGGTGACATTTGGGATTTAGTTTATATTTGTGAAGGAGAGGATAATGCATTAGGACAATTCTATTGGAAATTTTTGTTAAATTATACTATCTTTTTTGTCCTTGCAATGGTCTTCTCGCTCCACTGCTTTGGAGGTTGTTTTCTTTTCTCTATGTGGTCTTTTGATTTACTAAGAAATTTTGCTGATGAGTTCATCTAAGATGTTTTCTTGTTTATCTATCATGAAAATCATGTTGCTAACTTGAAATTTTCAGTTCTCTCTTATAGAGGTAAAGATGTTAACTGTTATCTGTTGTTTTGCAAATCCTGCTAGGCTATATTAACACTGCAATCAATGACGGTCCTGGATGTTTGTTGTTGAGATGTCCTGAACCACCATGTCAAGCTGCTGTTGGTCAAGACATGATCAATGAGTTAGCATCTGATGAAGATAAGGAGAAGTATGCCCGTTACCTTATTAGATCATATGTTGAAAACAACAAAAAGGTAACAAGCCCGTACTGTTTTTTTGTCACATTACTTGCAACATTTTAATGTATTAACATGCTGACATAATGGAGATTAAACTTGGAAAATAGCTCTTTTATAATGTAGTTTTTCTTTAAACTGCCATTGCCCTGCATTTCTCTACTGATGGAGTTCAATTTTCCCATTTTCCCTTCATAGTTATGTTTCCTTGCATCTTCAGAAGAAGAGGTTTTAAGATGCATTTATCATCACTGACTTCATAACGGTTTACATTTTAGTTGCACATTTTTTAATACTATAACTAGCTTGTAAGCTCTAAATATTGGTTGAAATGGATAGTGACGAGGGGTTTTAGGTAAATTCTTTCTTAAAGAGAGGAATATGGTTTTTATTTCAAATGGAAGTTGGAGTTTAGGGGCGATGATTTGTTACCAATATTAAAACCATTGAACGGTGTGTGAACAATGAGTTTTTGTTTCACCAAGTGAGCAGTTTGATTACGTTCTCACTCTATATACTTCCATTCCTTTGGAACCTTAGATCTGACTGACTTTCTTCTTACTCTTCTAGACGAGATATTTTACAACTCTTAGCTATTCAAATATCCAAAAGTTACTGACTTTCCTGTTCCTTTGCTCTTGTCCAGACTAAGTGGTGTCCTGCCCCAGGGTGTGAGCATGCTGTTCAGTTTACTGCTGGTGGTGGAAGCCTTGATGTCTCTTGCCTCTGTTCATACAGCTTTTGCTGGAATGTAGGTGTCCCATATATTTTTTAAATATTCCAGTGTTAGATATTAGAAATTGGTTGCTTCATACATGACTTCTGAAAACTACCGAGTAAATGCAGTGTACTGAGGAAGCTCATCGTCCTGTGGACTGTGGAACTGTTGCAAAGTGGATATTGAAGAACAGTGCTGAGTCTGAAAATATGAACTGGTATGTATTGATTATCATATTGTAATTTGTCTTATAAATCCCTTTAAACCTCGTGTCTTCATTTTAGTTTGTGACATACGGCTATAATTAGCAGTTGCATTTTATTTCTGGAGATTAAATAGTGGTGATTTGTGATTTAAATTACTTGGTGGAAGATCTTCTTTTACTTTTCTTCAGTTTTGTTTTCTTTTCAGTTTGAATCAGTTGGTTTCTTCCTGCTCATGTGTCAATATGTTTTGGATTGAGAAATGTAGTGGTTAATCATGGGAAGAAAATGTTTTATGTTGTTTCTTGTGATTGTTAAAAAACACGAGTTAATAGTATCTGATGAAATAATTATCCGCACATATATGGTGGCTGTCTCAGTTTTTGATGTTTCAGTCGCAAACTGGTAGTTCTTGTGTGATTGAATTGTATCAAGTAAAGGAATCAATACCATTACTATTACTTCTATACATTGCAAACTATGTTTCAGTGAACTTAATGGGGATATACAAAGTTTACTGCCGAATAAGTGTCTTAACTTTATTCTTCTAATTGTGGATGTGATGATGCACAGGATTTTAGCCAATTCGAAGCCCTGTCCGAAGTGCAAACGGCCAATTGAAAAGAACCATGGATGTATGCACATGACATGCACACCACCTTGTAAATTTGAGTTTTGCTGGTGAGTTGGAAATTTTTTTCTGACCATTCTTTGTTCTCTTTTGATGTTCCATTGCTTGACATATCTGCAATAATACAGGCTGTGTCTTGGTGGATGGTCAGATCACGGTGAGAGGACTGGTGGTTTCTATGCTTGCAATCGTTACGAGGCAGCTAAGCAAGAGGGAGCTGTAAGACCACTTGATATTAATTATTTGGGACATTTTTGAGAGAGTTGAGTATATGAAAGACTGATTCTTGTTTTTAATTTACTAAATTGATGTCATTGCTATAGTATGATGAAGCTGAGAGGAGGCGAGAAATGGCAAAAAATTCTTTGGAGAGATATACTCATTATTATGAACGGTGGGCGACAAATCAGTCGGTAAGCAAAACAAGGCTGTGCTGGTCACTTCTGGATTCTTTACTGTTCTGTGTCATTGTTTTCATTTATTTATTATTTCTCGATATTAGGCTTACTCTCTCAGTTCACTAGTTTTATTATGAATTTTCAGATATTAGCTTCTCTCATTTCTCATGACTGTACCTTTATAATCACTGGCTTGCATCTAGGAGTTTCTGCGCACTGTTCTTTTGGAAGGGGTGTCTGAAATTGGTGACTTGAATAAGATATGGGAAGGAATGACTTCTATGAAGAATGCCTAATATACATGGTGATAGAGAACTAACCAACTGCTTGTTTAAATAGGATAGCATGTATACAGTGAAGAAACTGGGTTGAATGACATGGTATTGGGTAGGAGACTACTAACTGTCTATTTGCGTGGATCCCTTCTTTGATTGATGTGTTATCTTTTTGTGTGGGTCGGAGACTACTAACTGTCTATTTGTGTGGATTCCTTCTTTGACTGGTGTGTTCTCTTTTTGTGTGGGTTGGCCATTATGCAGAGCATGATAGTCCTAATAGAATTTTAGTTATTTGTACTAACATAATAGCTGTCATGATTATGTAGTCGAGGCAGAAAGCCCTTTCAGATTTACATCAAATGCAAACTGTAAATGTAAGTTGTTCTGTCCATTTTACTAAGTTTGCATCGTTGCATTTGTTGAATAAGAAATTCTGCCCAATGTCCATGAATTATCAGCCATGTTAATTGAGTAATTAAGCCGTTCGAGTTTGTGAAAACTTATCTTTTTATATCCAGATGCATGTAGAGTACACACAATTAGTAATAACATACTTATGGTGGGCCTTAATGTACGTTGCTAATTTGCATTTATTTGTTGTTAATGGTCTCATTCTTACTGGTCCCAGCGGTAATTCCTCCAATACTTCCTAATAATTGAAAATATTGGCCGTATTATTTCTAATCATACGATGGTGAAATTGTCAAAAAGTGTGGGTCATCCCATCTACATATTGTGAAATTGTAGGCTATTAAGCTACAATACAAGCAATGCTGTATGATCTTTTCAACTTATGAATTTCTTGATTTCTGACAGCTTGAAAAGCTTAGTAACATACATTGCACACCGGAATCTCAACTTAAGTTCATAACAGATGCTTGGCTTCAGGTGAAAAGAACTCCTATTCTGTTTTTCTGGGTCATAGCTTTACATTTTTAGTTTCACAATTATAGACTTTATTAGCTAGCATATATGGTGGTCTATGTAGATAATACCTTTTGAATTCGTTCAACCATTTCATTTCTAGAAAGTAAAAAGTGAAGCAAGGAGTGAAACAGATGTAAAATTGAAGTCACTGGCCATGTGTGATAATAGCTTATATTTTCCATCTTCCTTCTTTTGACAGATAATTGAATGTAGACGAGTTTTAAAATGGACCTATGCATATGGATATTACCTACCTGAGCATGAGCATGCTAAGAGACAGTTCTTTGAGTACGTACAAGGTATATGTTCTTTAAGATTTCATGCAATTTTCTTTCTCAGTCTTGCCACTATACGCATATATTCTTCGAAGATGAATCTGATTTGGGGTCTCAGATGTGTATTGTATAGAGAGGAAAAGGGTCAGGTAAAAAATTGTTTATTGGTTCTCTATGGTCACTATTGCTGGTAAAATCTTTTCATTATGTTGTAGGTGAGGCGGAGTCTGGTCTGGAAAGGCTTCATCAATGTGCAGAAAAGGAGCTGCAACAGTTTCTCACTGCCGAAGGCCCATCAAAAGAATTTCACGAGTTCAGAACTAAGTTAGCTGGACTGACCAGGTACTTTTCACGTTTATGTGCTCAAACCTGTTCTTTATAATATCAGGAATGACAAAGCTCTGCACGATTTTGAGGTTTCCCTGCAGACCAAATTTCCTTTTTTAAAAATATATTTTACACATTTATGAAATCCTCTAAGATGTGTGTGGACTCCTTGTGATTGGGTGTGCCTTCATTGCTAACAGCTAATGTATCATGTTAGAGCTGGGAAAACAGAGTGGGGAAATGTAGACGAATTTATTCTGTATTGGGATTGCTAAGTATCCTTGATGTGTTATTACTTCCCCTACTATGTTATTACTACAGAAAAAGAAAAGCAACGTTGAAACTTTGAGGGCTAGTCTGATCCAAGATTATTGTGTCTTGTTAAACAGTGTGACAAAAAACTACTTTGAGAACCTGGTTAAAGCATTAGAGAATGGACTAGCAGATGTAGACTCTCGAGGTGCCTGTAGTCAGACAACCACCTCAAGTAAGGAAGCAGTTGCAAGCAAGGGTAAAACTAGTAAGTGGAAGGGGAATACTGTCGCTGGTGGAACTAGTAAAAATTGAAATGCTTCACGTCCGTATCTTCAGAATACACACTGTGTGAATTGTAAGTAGATCTGCAGAAAAGTATTCGGAGGGCAGAAGTGAGAAAAAGAAGCTTCGTTACTTTTTGTGGAATGGGAATGTAAATAGCTTCCTATCAATTAACATGGCAAGTTGTTTTGTCTCACTCGTTAACATTATGTCATAGCATGTTGCATCTTCTAGTGCAAATATCCCCATTTGTTATTAGCTTTATAAGCTTCAATACATGTACGTTGGAACTTGACTTGTTAATTAAATTAAGCACCTATAGTTTCACTTTGTAGTGCTTCAGAATTGTTGGCTTACGATCTGATTTGTATATAATAATAGTCACGGAAACATACAAGGGCTGCCTTGCTATTTCTATTATGCATATATTGGATTGATTATGAACATTTTTTATTTTCTGATACGGTTGGCGATTCTATTATTTGCCAGTGAGTCTTCTATTTAATTTGATATAATAACATATATATAAAAAGTGAAAATAGAAGATCTTAATCTTACAAATCATTTTGTTATTGAAATTGAGTGGTTTATCGATTTTTCATCAGGGAAAAAGCTAAAAACTCGATGATTTAATTGTTAGTCAGTTTTTGAGTTGAATTGGAGCTGACAACTGAATGATTTTAGTTGAACTTAGTCTTTATCTATTTACACTTTCTTGATTGAGCCTGTCGTACAGAATTTGTCTAGTTTAGAATATTTAGTTGGTGTAATTTGCAAGTTATTGCGTTAATTTAGAGGTTTGTTTAATAAGCATCCAAAGGATAGCGGCTACGGTTCTCCCGTTCTCAAAAAAATGTACAGCTTTGGCAATTTTGTTAACCTTTATATAAAACATTACATCAGGACTTGAAGTGTACAATGGTAAGTAAGAGCTTACAAAGGAATTCAAATGATCACTGGGTTTCTTCTCACTTACTGTCTTGTATTTCTACTTGAGCCCTCCGGTAGCAATCATGCAGAAGTCAAACGACTTTTTTGTATTGATTGCACATAACTCTTTGTTTTTTTTTTTTAAAAAAAGAATCCCTGGGGCTTCCTTTTCAGCAGAGTTCTATTTCCTGAGAGGACCTGACAGGTCTTGTATTCTCAGTGGCCCCGATAGCCCTTATCTCATCTGCCCGGATAAATTCAACAATTGCCCTGATATGTTTTGCATTGATTTTCCTCGGGCAAATCTGATGCTCAGTGCATTTAGCATTGCTCGAGTATTGTCGAGAAGCCATTTTCCAGTCCATACCAGATTTCATCACCACCTTGAATTCATCGTAACTGATTCTACCATCCTTCAAAATCCACTTGAAATTAAAGGACATTTTTTAATCTCTAATCTTTTATGATCATGTCGTCTGGTAGTTACGTACCTTGTCAAGATCAATATCAGATATGATGTCTCTGATGACCTGCTCGCTGTTTGGACCGGGGTTGAAGTCATCTATCAAGGCTGCTTTCAACTCTTCGAACTCGATGTAGCCATCTCTGTTCTTGTCAAAGAGAGATTATCGTCATTGGCGATTCTTATCAGGTGAATTATCATGGTCTCAAATTCCTCGCAGCTAAGTGTTCCATTTCCATCAATGTCCGCCTTTACCAGACAAGGTTTTTACGTTGTAAGAGGAAAAGAAATAGAACGAGGACAATAGCAAGTAGAACAAAGAAGTATCGTATATAACTGGTAGAACTTAATGAAGAACATTCCAACACATTAAACAGACTCACGGCATCCATTAAAATCTGCACTTCAGGATCAGGAACAGAATGGCCCAACTTGTGGAGGCCATCTTTCAGTTCTTCAAATGACAGGTCTCCAGTGTCGTCTGTACCCATCACGTTAAACATCTGTTTAATCTGACACATTTGCTCCTCTGACAAGTTGTCTGCTACGACCTACAAAAGAAGAAAAACCTCGAAAGGGTCTGTGAGAGACTAAAGACAGATGTATAAAACAGCATGCTAGTCATACTCACTCTGAGAACTCTCTTCTTGAACTTATTCATCAGAGAGAATTGCTTGATCCTCGTTCTAACATTTTCTCCAAGTGACACGTTTGGGGCACTGTTTGCGTTTTCTATCCAAGGGTGTTCTTCGCATGGGAAAAAGAGAAACTTGAGTCCAAATGTTAACTCTGTACATGTCTAGCAGCTACAAGCATACATTGCTGTGGACATGTTTATTGAATGCGAAAACGAGCATTAGGCAATAGCTAATTACCAAAAACTTCTTGAATAGTCAATCTGCTGTAAGGATTTTGATCAAGCATACTACTCACCAGATCCTTGGCTTCTTCAGATACTATGGGCCATGGATCCCTCTCAAAATCGATATTACCATGAATAATTGCACGAGCAATTCCTTCCTCAGTTTCTGTACTATCCAAATCCATAATTCCTCATTAGTAACTAGCAGTAGTCCAAGGGATAAGGGCAACTTGCAAACCCTTCTTTTACATGAACTAAACATCCAACTTATGATTATCCGCAACAGTGATAATTCACATTTTACGTGCCCAGAAGGGACGAACTCCGCAGAGCAAAATATAGAGTATAACACCAGTGCTCCAAACATCAATTTCTGGTCCATAATTTCGTCTTAGGACATCTGGAGCCATGTAATATGGACTACCAACAATTTCACTGAAACGTTGACCTGCCATTACGTTGCGGAGGGAATAAAGAAAGAGACATGCGCGTAAATTTAATGCTGTTCATAACAAACAACAAATTCTAGAAGGCAAAGAGCCTACAAGATTGCAGTAGATATATATACCCGGTTCAAAAAATATGGATAGCCCAAAATCAATTGCCTTGAGTTGGGAGTTTTCAGTTCCATCTGCAAATAAGAAATTTTCTGGCTTTAGGTCCCGGTGTATTACTCCATGTTTATGGCAAACCTGCAACAAACTGTAAAAGGAAAAAACACAAGAATATAAACCAAATATTCCCAGTGACCAATCAGGAAATAAGTGGATAACATACCTTGACAATCTCCAAAATGGTCTTGGTAACAATGGCAGCTGCTCTCTCAGTGTAATGACCTTTAGCAACAATGCTATCAAAAAGCTCACCACCCTCACAAAGTTCCATGATAATATACACGGCCTCTTTATCCTCAAATGCCTCCTTGAAGGTGACAATGTTAGGATGCTTAGGCAAATGCTTCAAGATCTCAACCTCTCTTTTTATGTCCTCCACGTCTATTTCTGTCTTGAGCTTGGCTTTAGATATGGTTTTGCATGCATATGTCTCACCATTTTCAATATCAAAACACTGATATGTTATCCCAAATTCACCTCTTCCTAATTCTTTCCCAAACTTGTGCTTTTCAAAAATGTTGTTGCCTGCTGGCTCCTTAAGAACAGATAAAGAGCGGCTATATTTGCTTTTACTCTCTCGGGGTTCTGACAAGGACTCAGGTCTACTATACTCATGGTTCAATCTCTTGGACGTAAGTTTGCCAACTTTTGCAAATGAAGAAAAACAGCCTCCCATGGGATATATATATGTATACAAAAAAAAGGGGTTTTCTTGTTCTTCTCTTGGTTGCTTCTGATCAGAACATTGATATAATTCCCCTACCCTTTGGTAAGGTTACGTAATTACTGGATTATGGTCCTCACATGCAAAGCAAGGGAGAGGAAGAGAAAGCAACAGAACTTATCGAGAGAGACAAACAGAATAACTTAATAGGAGAAAAGTATTTAGAAACAGGCAAAGAAGAGAGGATGAGCTAAATATGGTCAAAGGAAAGTTTTGGCTTCTTAAATTGCTTAAAATTAATCATTTGTCCATTTTCTTAGGACCAGTTATACATTATCTTCCTCATTATGTGATCTGAAGCTTTGTAGGGAGTTGCATGCAAACAATTTCAACCATCAGAATGCAAAATTATTAGTATTTTGTAGTAAATCGTAACTTCACCACATGCTAATGCGCTAACCATGTGCGTTCCAACGAAGAACACCACCTTCATGGAATAACGATTTTCCTTTTCTTTATTAACGATCAACGTTCCATGTTTATTATCTTATAGCGGACGGATTGGGTAGGAACATTATTTTAAAAATCAGATCAAAAATTAAACCTATAAAATAACAAATTTAAGGTTAAAAAGATTCGACCGGTATTAGATCGTCACAAAATCGACTAAAAATTGAATAAAAATTAAAGAATTTAAAATATAATCGAAAGAAATTGTTCTTAATTACCCAACGATAATTTTGAAGTTTAATCGAAAAAATGTTAAATAAAATTAAGTGATTTGTTTTAATTTATAAGAAATTATTAATCTATAAAAATTGATCGATTAATTAATAAATTGATAAGTTTTTAATAATAAAAGTTTATTAAAATAAATCTAACTAAAAAATTAAAAATTAATCTAAATGTTGACTACTTAAAGATTTTCACGGCCAAATTTATTGAGTTTTTTAATCAGTTGTCACGAATTCTTTAACCTTAAAGGACTAGATGGTATCTATTTTGCTCATTCTTTTCTGAATATGTCTTCTGAGCTTTCGAAGTAAAGCGATATAAGAACACTTCGATTGCTCTTTTCCTCTTCTTTTTTCATTCTATAGTATTTACACAAGTAAAAACTTCAAATTTTGTGAAGACTGTAAACTAGTATCCTTTAATATAACTTTCTGAAAAAATTGCCTTCCGGATGATGCTTACAAGATTACGAAACTAGTGTACAAATTTCTACTAAAAAATAATAATAACTTTAAAACTCTTGTTATATTTGATAATATCCATTCGTAACCATTAGATTTAGACCTTAATTAACAGTGGAGGAGTATGTTTGGTCCTCCATCAAAATTGAACTTACAACGCCTAATTCTCTCTAATTTTCTTTCATTTTTACTTGTTTTGTTTAAATTTTACTATTTATTTCTGTTGATATCTTCTTATTTGGTGCAAGATCGAGGTCTGATTTTGATCATATTTCTCTAGATATGTCTTTTGAATTATTGCTTTAAATTTCTTTGTGTTTTAAGGCTATCAAATATTGTTCAAATCTTGATAGAAATGTTCTTTTGTTTCTTGTCTGTTCAGGTGAGTTTTTATTTTGATGGTGATGTTGTTGTTTTAATTTCTATTTTTAATGTTTACATTGTTATACAATTCCTTATACAAGAAGTATAGAAACTATGAACAATAGGTTAGAAGATGATACTTTTTTCCCTTCTTATGTGGTTTTTCCCTTTCCTCTCTATATTCTATTTTGTTGTTAGTGGCGTTAAAGATTGAAAATTGGTTTCAGAAAGTTTTATGTAACTAATTCCACAATTTGACAGTCACTATGACCATCAAAATATGTTAATAGAGAATTTCTTGAAGTTCAAATATTGGTATGTTGTTGAAATAGGTTTAGTAGCACATATAACTGAAGTGGCACTCATAGAGGCATAAGAAATTGAGTTAAAGGAATTGAAGTTGAAAAAATTGAATGCTAATAACTTTTCCACGCTATTGATTGATATGTCCTAGAAACCATTCTTGGCAAAGAAATTTTTACTGATATTTGATATTCATACAAAAATATTAAGACTCTTCTAAAGTGAAGCATGCACAGTTTCAAACTTTGAAAAAAGCTTTTGAGAACTTACAAAAGAGAGGTAAAAGATATGTAACCAGTTATTATATGCAAGGCCCATTGAGACAATCAATAAAATGTGATTATTTGGTAGGAAAATGCAATATGTTACCATTGTTGAGAAGATATTATGTTCCTTGGTACCAAAATTTGATCATGCCATTTGTTCGACAATATAATCAAAAAACACTCATGCACCCTTCCTGAATAAACTCTAAAACTCCTTGTCGGTGCCCAAAGAGAAGATAAACTAACGATCAACTATAGAGAGTAGGATTTAAAGGCTTCTACACATAGTCATTTCTCAAATTCTAGAGGAAGAGGTAGAGGTATACACAGAGGAAGCAGGGGATAATTAAGATCAAAACGAGCGTTTTAGATCCAATAAGTAATTTGCTAAATCTAAAGTAGAGTGCTTTATATGTCATAGATTTGGTTATTATAGTTCGAAATGTTATACTAAGCTATTTAACAAGAAAAAGTTAAATAAATTGAATTTTGTAGACGAAGGAAGTAAAAATCTAGATATACCTTAAAGTCTTTCTTATCTATTTTCTAGTAGATATTTGTCTAGGATACTTCAAAATATATCAAATGTTCACCAATAATAAATAGAATATCATGATGTGCATATAATTAAGCGTACGTCATATTGCCATCACTCAAAATATACCAAGTATACCAATAATAAATGCAATATTAGGATGTGTGCATAATGGATCATACATCATGCTGCCAATAACTGAAGCATAAAGGACTTCTTTCATTTGATCTCTCTTAACATCATTATAAGAATATTGGGTTTAAGAGAACTTGTTACCCTTCATGATTACAGTTTTTATAGAAAAACAAGATTGTATCTTAAGCATCTTCAAGATGTAAACAATAAAGGTGCTTTAAATAATATGAGAATACTATTTCTGATATCACAAAGAATTTGTATACCAAAAACATACAATACTTCACCAAAATCCTTTATGTCGAAATGGAAAAACAATAATTATGTTGTCTCAATCAACATATCTGTGTTATTAGTAGCAAGTAAGATATCATCGTCCTATAAAACCAAAAATATATATTTGCTCTTACTGACCTTCAGATATACATTGATTAATAATTTTTTTCTTTAAATTTGATTCTAGTGACATAATAAGTACTAAATAGTCTTTTAATATGACTTTGAGAGCATTTTACATGTGTTTAGATTATTTGTATATGATTTGGTAATTAATTTGATTTATATTTTATTTTTAGGCCTTGTTATAACTCCCTAATGCATAATGAATGAGTTAAAAAAATTTTAGTCAAGATAAGGAATGAGTTCAAAAAAAGTTTTAATCAAAATAAAGCGATTTGGTGTTAAGTCAAAATAAAACGATTTGGTGTAAGCTAGAGAAATATGAAATATGTGCATGGTGAACACGGGATTGTGTTCCACAACATGGATTTTTGTTCATCTTGATGATTAAAGAGTGCCCAAAACACACATCCAATATGGATTCACATTTGAGCCCATACAGGAGGTGATTTTTACATAAAATGAGGAATTTATGAAGTTGTTAAGGACCATAGGACTAGCATGATTCCATCTTTAATCTATGTTGGTTAAAGATATTATGATATTTTTTTATTTTGTGAGAATAAAGAGTAGCTTTTGGGATTAGATAGCAACAAATTGTTACAAACTTGAATTAGAGTATCTTAAGATAAAAGGTCATCATTATCATCCACATCTAATTGAACTTTTACTCAAGCTTAGAGTCTTGAGAGATCTGATAGTACACAGCCTTACTCCTACTGAGTAAAGAGATTTCGATAGACCTACATATAATGTGTTATGAAAATACTACAAAGTTACAAATAGATGTGTATACATATGTCGAACAAAAATAATAAAATAAAATAACTAAGTAAATAAGTCCAATAAACATAAAAGATGTAATAAAATAAATAAGTACATACATACAAATAAATAATAAAGAGAAACAATCGTAATGTTAAGAATACAAATAGGTAAGTAAATACAAAAATATAAAAATTAATCATTATCGTCGTCGTTGTCGTCGTCTTTGTCGTTGCCGTCGTAACATGATTGATTGTGATTAAAAGGCATCCACTAATTTTGAAAAAATACACTTAATAAGTGACAGATGATAGATGGAAAGCTAGCAAAGCTACATTTATAATTGGTCACAAAGATGAGGAGCTCCTCAAATGCATAAATGTTTCTTAAAAACTTAGAGCTAAAATGACACATCATAAGACACAATGGCTAATAACTAAAGAGATAGAGACTAAGCAACTAGACAAAATCTAAGAACATGAATTTTTTTTTCATAAATATTAACAATTTCAACAACAGCCCTGTCAAAATCACAGATTAACCTCGAGGGTTATTCCTCTTTGGTAAACACTCCAGAGTTTAGACTCAAGTAAAGTTACGGTATTTGTAATCATGAATCTAAAAAAGATGCACGAATCAAAAGAGATAAAAGAAGAAGATGAATAGAGGAGAAAAACCAACTTCATATATGAAGCAACAACTGGGAATGTACACAATGAAAGTACAGAGTATGATTATGTCAATATGTCACACAGTAAAGAATAAAAGAAGCGTGTTTGGTTTATTATAAGTAAAAGAGTGTTTCTGAGATGTCATCTAGGACAACGAAGAATAACCCAGAAAGCAAAAATAAGAGACTAAAAACCCAATTTTTGAAACTATGAAAAATGATATTTTACGTTACAAAGTTACAAACTTTAGCACTTATGAAGGAAAGAGCTTAAACACACGGTAGATGTTGATTGTTCTTTAAGGGAGTGAATTCAAGGAGCACAAAAAGAAATTGTCAAAAGAGATACGCTTCATAGGATTCACATAAATATCAAACATTTCGCACAGAAAAACTTATAGATAAACTCAAAAGTTAGAAACATTGCTCAGTATACAAGTAACAAAAATAATGAAGTAATAGATTGTACAGATCTACTATTACTAGAGCTTTTACGAAAACATAACCTAATACAGGAGCTTGCTCCTTGCAACTTTGACACTCCATTTCAACAACAACAACAGCAACAACAACCCATTACAATTGCAAGTCATCAAAGCATTCAAATGTTGAGTCCAAGTTGCAAGTCATCTAATAAGCTATGGTGGTCCATTAGGAGAGTTTGAGAAATATGATCCTTTGAGATAATGTGTGAGATGATGTTTGGGACAAAATTCTCCTTTTGTAGACATCCTTGAAGTTATTATTGATGATGTTTAAAAAAACTTTGAGTTGAAAACCTCCTTGATAAGGACAAAAATTGGAATCTTTCAAGAATCTAATCCTTCATACTATATGCTGGAACCCCTCCCCGGGCGGGTCCAAGGCCCGACGTCTTACGTGACATCTGGACCCGTAGCCCACGGGGGAGGAATTCCCCACCAGGGATACTTAAAACGAACAAATTTATTTAATTTACCTCCGTACATAAATTG
>JANZXP010000005.1:8305799-8322609 GCA_027576715.1 Erythroxylum flavicans
TGAGCACAAAGTCAAAAAAAGATCTAATGCGTTGAGGACCTTTCTAGTCCCACACCCGTTTCCAGATTTGGTCAGAGTTCGAATACACTTCATCAACCAACACATGATAAGCTGAGTCAACTTAAAAAAACTCCCGTCGGAGTGAGCCTCCAAAATCTGACATCCTCTCCCAATGTTGGGATGGGTTTCATTGCATTCATAATAATAGGAAGAGTTGAATCCTCCACCAAAGGGCAAATCACCTCCATTCTCATGTTGCCACGAACATTAACAACATCCATAATATTCCAGCCCCTCATTTTGTTAGGAATTTCTGTAGCTACAAAATTACAAAAGGGTTCACGGTTGCACCAATTATCAAACCAGAAAGAACAATTTTTTTCTATTACCAATAAAGACACCCGAATTAGTGTGGACGACAGGACAAACTTTAGAAATGACTTTCCAAATTTTAGTATCTTGATGATCAAAGATAAGATACGAATAAGATTAAGAATGCAATCCATATTTGCCACATAAAACTTTGACCCACAGATAATCTTTATCCTTCATCAACCGCCATGCTAGTTTCATGATAAACACCATATTAAACTCATTCAATTTTCTAATGCCAACTCCTCTATCTTTCTTATCTGTACAAACTTTCCTCTAATTTAGAAGATGGATTTTTCCCTGATCAGAGGAACTACCTCATAGAAAATTTCTACAATGATTCTCAATATTGTTGCAAATGGAAATGGGAATCACAGAGGATTGCATCGCATAGATAGGAAGAGCCATAAGAATCGATTGAACAAGAGTTAGCCGCCCCACCATAGATAAACTATTAGCCTTCTAATTGCTCAATCTATTATTAACTTTAGTAAGTAAAAATTGGAAATGGCTGTCTTTGACTCTTTCATGGAAGATAGGCATGCCCAAGTAGCTACCGAGATCATAAGAATGATTAAATCCAGAGATATGCGTCAAACACCCAATCGGCTGTAATTCCACATTGTTAGAAGTAAAGAACGCAATCTTGTGTTTATTCACCTTCTGACCCGAACTAATACAAAAGTCATTAAGCACCACATTAATAATCACCATTTGTTCCTCACTAGCCTCCTAAGAAGAACAAGATTATAAAAAAAAGGTGTGAGAGTCTCTCTCCTTGTCGACCCAACTTTGTCGATTTCCACAGACCCTCGTTCACCGCCTTGTGAATAGCATGACGCAATCTTTCCAAACAGAGAACAAACAGATAAGGGGATAGCGGACAACCTTGTCTGAGCCCTCTCATAGGCACAAAATAATCAGAAAGTTTGCCATTCCATAAGATCGTAATGTTACTATTCTTCCAACTACTAACAATCACAGAGATAAGGTTATTTGGCATACCAGTTTCTAAGTGAGTATCATAGATAAAATTCCATAAAAGACGATCATATGCTTTTTCAAGACCAATCTTGATAAGCATCCATCCGATCGCCCCCTGTTTAGTCTTCATAAAATCCACAACCTCCTGGGTGATAATAATATTATCTATTATCTGCCTTCTAGGAACAAAACTAGACTGCGTGTCGCCAATGAGTCGAGTTAGACAAGGCTTGATCTAATTTGCTACTACTTTCAACAAGACTTTAAATAAGATCGAAAGCAAACTAATAGGACTAAAGTTGGCAACAGAATGCGATCGATCCTTCTTAGGGATCAAAGTGACGATGGATTGACATAGATACAGGTCAATAGGGACCCCCTTCATACAACCATCTATGAACTTCATAATAAAAGATTTCACCACCTCACATTGTGGTTGAAAAAATCCTGCATAAAAACCATCAATACCAGAAGCCTTGAATAGTTTCATACTAAAAAGAGTAGCATGGACTTCCGTCTCTATAGTTGAAGAGGATAATAAAATCTTATCAGTAGAAGTAAGAGGGGGAAAACACCCTCTAATTGGGTAAGGGGGTCGATTAGGTTGATCTTCAAGACACAGACTCATATAAAAACTTCAAGCAACTCCCTCCATTTCATGATGATCCATAGTCCAGCTACCGTCCTCCAACTGTGAACAAGAGATTCGCAGTCTATTTCTCTTCATCTTGTATTTGAGGTGAAAAAAATTAGTGTTACGATCCCCCTCAGTGATCCATTTAGCATTGGATTTCTGTTTCCATAACATCTCTTCCTGATTCAAGATAATCTCATATTCGAATCGCAGCTCAACTACAAGCCTATGAAGCCAATTAGAAGTTTTGCTTTCTAGAGCTTTTTAATCCCTGACAATCTCCTCATAAGCCCACTTTTCCTTCAAAAATATTACCGAAAACTTCCTTATTCCAAATGGAAGTTTTAGCCTCAAACTGTTGAAGATCTTCCCCCATGTTTGACCCAACTATCCAATTAGCTCGAGTAAAGTTCGAAAAATTCCAATGAAGCAACCAAGGAGCTAAAAACATGAATCGAAAAGTAGTACAAACCACAGCTTCATTATTCAATCTAACATAATCGGACAATGATCAGATTGGATCATAGGAAGATGTTAGATAGTAGCATTTTCAAAAGTACATCGCCAAATAATTTTTCCCAGGCCTCTATCTAATCTCTCCATTAGCAGTCCTCTTTTCCATGTGAATTTGGGACCTTGAAAACCCAAGTCCATGAGGTTGTTATAAGTAACACAATGAAGAAAAAAAGGACACGGTTTGCTGCCTCTAACTGACCCGCCCTGTTTCTTGTGATCATGTAGGAACACGTTAAAATCCCCCATAATACACCAAGGTAGGTTAATGATGTGTGACATAGGATGGATATCGCTCCAGAACCGACAACGTAACATTGCATCAAGATTCGCATAAACAACAGAGAGCAAAAAATCAGAAAAATTATGTCTTGTAACTTTGACAGTAACCATTTGATAAGAATAGGAAAGAACTTATACTTGTAGAAAATTTTTCCACAACATCCAAACCCCTCCAGAGAAACCATTAGCTTCAACTCAAAATGAATTAGGAAAAGCTAAGATTTTAATGGATTTCTCAGCATGAATGCCGCTGATTCGTGTTTCAACCAGAGCAAACAAATCAATTTTATAACGCCAACAAAAGTCTTTAGCCACAACAAGAAATGACTTCGAACCAGCACCTTGTACATTCCAGACTATAGTTCGAAAACACATAAAACAATTAAGAATTTGAACCTGAGATTGTTGGCATATCACAACCACCATCCTTCTTAGGAGCCAAAGAAAGACCCAAGCTCTCATTGTGTTTGATAGCATCATTAATATTCGTTTCCACTACCGATAACAATAATGTTGAAGATTGTTTCTGCTTCACTTTCTTTTTTATACCTTCAGGAGGAGAAATCCCACTAAACTTGTTGTTAGTAGATTTCAAATTTTTGCCTACCCCTTTCTTAGCACTATAGTGAAATCTAGAAGATATAGGAATTGGTTGCGGTCTGTCAACCATAACAGCCTTATGTTTTGCACTATTCAAGATGACTTCGGCTAACTTAGCTCGCGCTACTCTATTATTATCATCAACTAGTGAGATAGTTATAGCCTCTATCTCCATATCTACCTGCTAAGGCACCTCAACCGAAGTATCACTCTGTTTGGGCTGGGCACCATCATTTGTACCAACCAATGACTCATTAGCATTGCTATCCTTTTGTTGGCCAGGAACCTTCTCCGGCTTCGTGCCCTTCTTAGTGGACCCAATTTGAATGCTTGGACTAGTGGCAAGAATCGGAGTAATGGAAGTCTCACAAGCTTTCGGACTGGCTAGCTCAGTCGACTTTGCCCCTTGAACATCTGCCTCGAAGAGATCATTTGAGGTTAGCACGACAAATCTGGAGCCATTTGTTGGTTTTGTTTGAAAATTCTCCTGGGTTGTGTCCTTCCGATGAACTTACCTGTTTCGCTTTCCTCTATTAGCCATCATCTATGGTTCGTAATCCGACCCAATCTTCATGTTCTTTCCGTTTTTATCTCCCATATTGTTAACATCATTTGGCAGCAATTTCAGAGCATTCATCTACTCGATGTCCATACAGTCCACATTGGAAATAGATACGAGGAAGACCCTCATATTCTAACCGATGCACGATTCCATTGAGTTTGAATTTGGTGATCAAAGGTTACAAAGATCAAGTTCAATGGCAATCCGAGCAAACTTTCCTCTCTCCGTTTGACTAGTATTGTAGTCAATCTTAATAAGCCTACTCAATAGCTGACTAATCTTCCTCAACACTCTTTTGTGGTAGCGATGAAGAGCCAAACCCAGAATTCGAACCCAAGTCATAACTGCAGAGATATTCTCATCTTTTATAAAGAACGCAGGGTGCCAAGGCTGTGCAACTAAATAATGCCCCAAAGTGGTCCATGGTCCATCTAAAAGCACATGAAGGAAATCCTCCTTATGAGCCAAATGCACAAGAAAATAATTGTTTTCCATGTCTACCACCTTGTAACTTCCACTGAGCATCCATAGCCTTGCAAGCCGATCACAAAGATAACTATAGTTAATGTTCTTTCCAAGCAAGCGAACCACGATTGATTGGCGCCAAGGTTTTGCCAGTTTAGTTTCCAATTTATCGAAAATCGTGATGGACGGTATACCATCATCAACATCAATTCTAATCTCCTTATCGTCATCCATATTGCTGCTAGGATCACCATCCATAGCGATATCGTCTGTTTCGTCATCTGCTTCATCCCCCATATTCCACAAGTTCAACAACATATCAGTCCCCTTAGATGTCTACTGCATCAACGCGTCTTTGAAGGAAACCTTTTGGGAGTCTTGTGACTGCACTTCCATTGATTCCTCCACCTCATCCTCATTCCGAGCTTTCTTGGCAGTTCGTCCATCCGGTGGAGACGGTGGAGGAGCCTTCGCTAGGGCATGAAGAGTGTCGCAGTCGACAAGAGCTTCTTCTGTCATGAGGTTGCCGCGTCCACCTTTTTGGTATTGGCTACCTGAAGAGATCCCTAATTTCTCCAATGTTGACTTTTACTAGTTGCTCCAAGGATTTTTCCTCTTTTTTTGTAAAAGCATTGATTCCTATTATTAGAATCAAACCCGATACTTTTAAATCAAAATAAGCCTTTTGATATTCTAATATAGAAATTTAAGGTTTAAAGGATAAAACTTAAAGAAGTTTCAATTTATGTGTAAAGTTATTCGCTGATTAAGTTATAAAGTAAATCCCAATGAACCCTACTCTTTGGTATAATTTTAACTTTTTACTTTCTATCGAACCAATTCGGAGCCCTCGAAGCTTTCTCATATTTGATCATTAAACTTTTCTTTGTAGGATATAAATAAAGAATTATACTTTACTCAAAATAGGAATTGGATTGCAATTATTCATCCAATTTTAGTATGGAAACAAAATCTAAGTAAAAAAGGAAAGACAGAAAATGTAAATACTAGAGTATCAGTACAATTGCTTCAATCAGCGCGGGGGGGAAGGAACATTGACAAAAGTAGCGCACAAGCATGTCAGGTGTGTTAATGGCTATGGCTGTAAAAAGGAAAAGCCCGCCACCTCTAAATATGGAAAAAATAATAATATATTTATTGCATATGTCAATATGAATAATTGATATAATTACAAAACTCAAGAGAAACTAAGGATTGTGTTTCTTTTCTTCATTAATACAGAAGTAATACAACAGCTGCAGCAATATTCTCTGTAAAACTTCTACAGATTTCTTGGTCTCTTCCTCCCACCCTCTCTTTTTTCTTTCCTGACACTTGAGGTTTCTGAACCTGCAGGACAGGATTTGTTCGTGCTAATTCAGTAGTCATAAGGTAATCCTATAATTTCTCTCCTCTTTTTGGGAATTGTGTTTAATATGCACTCTCTATTTGTTTTTTCTCGTTAAAAAACATTCCAAGACATGTAGCTTCGATCACCTAGGTAGTTGGTCTTCGACTCTTGTGAATATGTATTTACTGAACTAAATACTAAATGGCTTAGCATACGGTTCTTGTCCTGTGTCAAATGTATACTTGCGTATTTCATCCCCCTTCCCGGTAGGCTTTGGCTCTCTTGCCGGTTTTAACATTTTCGTTGTCTGTTTATTTGATAGTACATGATCATATTCCGTTTGGAAAGTCTCGGGGTTGCGGTGTTGATAAGCTAAGCAGGCTATGCTTCGTTTTCTCAAAAGTTTATTATATTGTAGTACGTTTCTTTCAGTCGTTGGTAGTTTTCATTGCATTCATCTACCTAATGTAACTGTGTCGTTGGTGAAAACCAGGACTGAAGCACCTGAGACACAGAGATATAGCTTTGTCGGAAGTGCAACGTGTGTAACCTTGAAACCTGACGAAGAATATGTCTGAGAAAAGAAGTCATAAGCTTTCTAGATCAACGCTAGCCACTAGGCGGTTAGGAAAAGAGTTCATTCAATCAAACAAGATTGGTCAAGTTGGCAATAGCAGAAAGAAGGCTGCTGCCATTTATCCCCTGTCAATGGTGGAAGAGGACGCTGAACTTGAAAAACAGATTAATGAAGGAAGTTGGTCTGATGAAAAAGACAGCATGTGGTTATCTTCTTCAGATTGTTCCTCTACTTCTTCATTCTTCCAAGAGTATGGCTTGTCTACTTCATTCCATCTCTCTGTTGACAAATGGTTGATTTCCTGGTTATCAACATTGGCAGATTCTTATCTTCATTTAGATAAAGCAAGTACTGTCCTTGAAGACGACTCAATATTAGCTCCTGTAAAGGAAGCATCTTCGTCCCCCGAAAGAACATGTCTCATTTCACAGGATGAAATTTCGGTTGCTGGAAGTTCTGAGAGCTCCATGTCTTTTAGTGGGCAGGCTTCTGAGGAGATAACAACTTCCGAGAACCCTTTAACAAGTGAAAATCACAACTTTGCTTCTTCCTCTTCTTCTTCTTCACATCTATCAGATACTGAAAGAAGCTTTTCAATGTCTTTAGTGAATCTAGATGATGAAGATTCCGAGTGGACTTCAGATGAAGAACTGGACTTGGGGTACTTCAAGTTTGGTTTTCCTAGCCCTTGCAACAAAGAAAGCTGGTGTTCAGATGTACTACCACCCAGTTCTAAACTTCCTACACCGTTTTCTGAAGTGAAAGATAAACATCCGCCACATGAACCAACTTCAGCAGGAGCTGCAGATTTTGAAGACTTCAATAACGATGAACCTCTTTTTTGGCCTTTTGAACAGAGAGCAGAGTGGAACTCCAAAAATTCCTGGCAACCTTTTTCCATGTCTCCTCTTAGAGAAACAATTAAGCTTACAAATCCCCCGGGAATCTCTTGGAAGCATGCCAGATCATGATCCCATGGCACAAAAAGGGAGCTTATAAGAGACTTGCGGGAGAAGAAATGTTGTTCAGCTCCGGTCTGGCAGAAGGAAAGATACGAAGAACCAACCATCAGGGCATGAAAAGCAGCAGCTCTCAACCAAACTAAAGCCTTTCGACATGAAAGACGCAGTAGAAGTAGGAAAGGAAGGTGCATTACTATCAAACTATGACTCTGAGTTCACATTTTTCAGAGGATAATTTTGTATTCGTTGGGCCTGGTGAGTTTGATGTGCACGAGGAATTTGATCAAGAACATAGTGAAGATCAACTTCTTACTGAATGATGATACCTCACATACTCCAAGCATTTTTGTTTATTCAGTAGGCAATCATAAAATGAGAATTGAAAGCATAAGAATAGTCACTTACTGTAAGTCTTTTGGAAATTTTGTTAAATATCATTACATTGTAGCTATTCTTCTAATATCATTGTAAGTACTAAATGTGATATCGTTTAAATTTCACCTGTATCCGTCCAGATCGTTACAACTATTATTTGAAACAACTCGACAAATTTAGTAGACTCTTTTAGTAGGACCGCAGATTGTAGATCTTTTTAGGAGGCCTCAATGACCCTAGATCGAATATATCTAATTTCAAAAAATGTAATGGCTAGATGATCACGCAGTATAAGTTGACGTATAAGTGTTCATTTAACCTTACCTCGCTAGATATAAGTGCTTTTTTTGCAATGATGATTTTAGAAGTAATTGATAGACACAAACACCAAAATCTCCAGCAATTATTGATAGATACATGTTAATGAAGAAAAAAAAGAGTAAGTTATACATGCAGTCATCAAAAATAAATCAAGGATTTGTTTTAAGAAAAAGGGTTATATATTCATCAACTCCAAGTAGATATCCGGATCTCACTCAAACATCTCAATGCTCATGCTTGTCCTCCTTAGGCTTAGGGATGTCTTTTGCTTTTGATTCAAGTTCCTTGGGTGATGCCTTCTTTGAAGCACTGAAACAAGTGCATCATCAAAACTAACAGAATCTCTCAACGTTGGAAAGTAGATTAGTTATAATCAATCAAACAGAAATGCGATTTGATTTGGTGAAAATAAATAATAAGATGTCCTCTTCTGATTGATTATGTATGCATTCGTATGGAAAAAAAATCCCTAAAATTATCTTCGATGGAGTTTGGAACTAATATGATACAGAAACATCATAATCAGCTAACTAGGCATGCCCTAAATCAGCTATTCAACATCATCATTCACATAATCAAGAATTCATAAGCAGAATTGTTCAGTGCTAAACACTCTTGTCAAACCAGAAGATGGGTTCAGATAAAAAACAAAAGCTCGTTAGTTTTCACAATACTTATCATATAAAATCCAAGAAAAAAATCTAAAAATCCTCCTTTTTTTTCAAATTGAATTCATGAACAAAGCAATAATCTAAGGGAACAGGATCATTTCTTGAAGTAGAGAGGAATAAGACCAAATCATTCATAAAAATAGAAATGAAATGGATTTTCCAGGAAAAAAGCGAGAGGAAACTTCAAGTTTGGAAACAATTACTTGGCTGAGGCCGCGGATTCTTGCTCCAACCATTCGCGAATAACCTTAACATTGCGCCTGAAAATGGAGGCAGATTGCTTGACATCGCTCCTCAACAGAAGAACGACGGCGCTAACTCCGGCCACCGTCAGTATAAAATTCGTCAATGCCATCACTCCTAAAACCCCAGGCTTTAGCTAAGAATGCTGAATGCTGTCTGTAGAATGATATACATATGGTAATGGGCCTCTGATGTTATGTCCATACCATTTTGGGCTGAGAATGAACAAGCCCTTTAAATTTATGGATTCATTCAACAATATTCCCCAAAAATTCAAATTGCATTCATTGAAAAACGATGCAATTTGGCCAGGCCTAATCTGAGGCCTGAACTAGTATGGGATTGCCCGGCCAGAGCAGAGCCCCGCCCTTAGGCAAGTCGGAGCGGCCTAACCTGACTTCAAATGCTATCCCTGAATGTAGCATCTTAATTATTATTTAATTATGCAACTATACTAAAAAAATATTTTAAATTATGATAATTCACATATGCTGGGTTTCATTGTGAAGTTTGAACTTCTAAGTTGTATTCCTTATTCTTAATACTTCTAGGTAAAGTTATTTAATTGACTTTCCATGATGCTTAAAAAATAATAGCAATGTGTGTATGCCTTTCCAAAGAAAATATGAGAAAAGAAATATATCTATAAAAAAGTGACACGTGCCATGCTTCAATTTTTGAATAAAATTATAAATTTTCATATCTAATTTACTTTCATTTAATTTTACCCAAACGTTTAAGTAAGAAGGTGTGAGAAAATCATAACAAGAGACTGTAAAGGAAGCAAAGGAAGGCCTAAAAAGAATTGAAGGGAAGTGATAAAAATGATATTGGGTGGTGATAAAAAATGATATGACAATATTAGAACTAATCGAGAACATGGCTCACAATAAAAAACTCTGGCGTACCAAAATTTAAATAAAGGATTTCTCGTAAAAAGATTATTGTAATTCTCATAAGTTTTTTTTTTACTTTTTCCTTTTGTAATTAGCGTAAACTTGTAAATAGGTAATAATTACCTATTAGGGATTTCGCCTGAGCTTTTTTTTTTCCGACCAGGCTTGATTTAGTAGTAGTAATTATTATGATCATCATCCTCTCTCTCTTTTTCCCACTCTCTTTCATGTAGGTTATTTGGAAACTATTTCTTTACTAGTTAAGACTAAGGTTACATACTATTGAATTGTTCCAAATCTCACGTATCAATAGTAGGGATAACAATAAATCAAACATTTATTTTATTTTTTAAAAAAATAAAAGGAGATCGTTTTATGGCAAAATGATTTCATAGCCTTAGGCCTTTTATCTTACAGTTATTCTCGTTGTGGTCGTTGTTTCATTTAATTTTAATACAAATGGCAAATCGTAATGTTTGCTTGTTGAAAAGAAGAATTTTGATTTTTTTGTTTCTTTTTTGAAAGATATGAGTGATTTTTTGTTTCTTTTTTGAAAGATATGTTTAATCTTTCTAACGGTTCTTGTTTTTTTTGGTTATTTTTTTAATCATATATCAAGAAATTATCCTTTTTTTTATGAAAGTTCAAAGCTTTATGGGTTTGTGTGGTTCTACTCAAAGATGTGAACTGCTTTAATGTGCTTGTTCATGTTCAGGAAAGTTGTAGGATTTTTAGGTTTGTTTCTTATCCGGAGGTAGGAAGTAAAAGAGAGAAACCTTAGTGTGCAAGAAGGAGAAGGTTATACTTGCCGGTCACGATGAGTCAGTTGTTGTCACCTGCAAAGAGTCTGCATTCAAAATACTATGAGGGGTTCAACCACTTCTAGCATCGACATCGAAAAACATTTTTGAGGTTGGCTTGTTCTCTGCTTGAAAATGGATGCAAATAACAACGACCATGGATGCAAAGTTGTCTTGAACAATGAAGGGTATGCTAGCGAACAAGCGTTTTCTTTTCCTATGAAACAAGTAAGCGTTCTTTTCTCTCTCCACTTATTTTCTACATATTTGCAATTATATCTTTTGATTTCTGTTTGTGTCCTTTTTGTGATTTTTGGGGTTAGTTTAGTGATTTCCATATCCTTTTTTTTTTTAGAGTTCAAGATTCATTGGATACGTTTGAGACTATTTATGTTCTTGGCATTATATGTTTTTGCTGCTCCTCATAAGTTTCTCTTTAAGTATATGTTAATTGTTTTTGGAGGCTCTGAGTTTGTTTCGCTTAAGTTTTGCCTTTTAATTTCTAGTAATTGAACAACATTTTTTACAACTAGACTTCGACTCAGTCTTTTTGAAACGCAGGTTTATTTCGGAAATAGTTATTTTGTTGTTTCTACCAAGGCATTTAGTAAGTTTTGCAAACAAAATTTTCCTGTCACATCATACGTTTGTCTTTCATTGGAAATATTACCTACCTTATGCCTCTGCTATTAGGCCAACCCTTTACCTGCCTTTTTAATACTTTTCTTAAGAATAGAAACCCATGTCTTATTTAGGTTATACCTGTGTCATTTGTCAACTCAGTCTGTTGCATCATATTGTAGATTATGACATTACAGTATCTTCCATAGATATTTTTTTACTCTCCTTTTTTCTTTTCTCTCATTGCATAGACATTTTAACACAGATATGTTGTTAAGTTTTCTAAGTCCAAACCAAATCCTATTCTTTCTGTTACTTTGAGTAAGTTGTTTTAATTCTTATTATTTTATTTTAATTTTGATTATTAAGTATTTATTATTATTATCATTAGTATTATTATTTATTTGTTTTTACGCATTTATGTATTTTATTTTATTTTATTTATTTATTTATTTTAGTTTAAATTATTTACTCTTTTAACCTACATTACTTATTTGTATTTTTGTATTATTACTATACTAATTTTTTTCTTCATGTCAAATTCATATGTGAGTCTACCGAAAATAACCTCTTTATTTTATAGAGGTAAGACTGTGTACTATCAGATTTCTCTAGATCTTGCTTTGTTGTGAAATTTTAAAGTAAGTAATAATGATGATGATGATGATAATGATAGAGAGAACGAGATACGTCCGTATAAGTCGTTTAACTCTTTTAATAAATACAAGGCTTAGGATTCTAAAGTTCAATGATATAATCCAACCAAATAATGACAAATCCACCGTCCGAATCAACACATGTTTTTCCATTTGCATCTTCATCATTTGCCAAAATAATAATATATATATATAGGGGAAAAAAGAGTTCCTTGCTCCTTTCCTTAATTTCTACAAAAAGGAGGTGAAAGTCAATTATCGCTGCCAAGGATACGACTTTGAAGGGTTCTGATTCCAAATCCAAATGCAACGCGTGACAGTAATGTAATATTATTAGCATATTCTTACTATTTATTATATAATAAAGACCGCACGTGGCATCCGCGTGGGCCGAGTTGACGGATACCCCGTTCTACACGGCGGCGTCACTTAAACCCGAATTTTCATTTTACAGCTCGCCAGGATTCATATAAGTTCGAAATCCCAAAATTACCCTCCTCACATCCCAACATTACCATACTTGCCACTTTAGGCTTTTGTTTTTGTTGAGGTAATTACTACTAAAATCCCTTGCTTAAGCTACGTTTTATTAGGGTTTATTAATGGAATAAAATAAAAAGTAATATTATTCTATTGTTTAAGAGAAGAATTTTATATTATATCTTATTCTTTCATAAATAGTAAGAATAAGAAATCTTTGATTTGAAAGGTTTAAGATAGAATGTAAAATGATAAATAATTTTTCACTATATTACATTATAAACTCTTTTTTTAAATAATATTTTACTATATTATATTATGAACTCTTTCATCCCTCTTAAATAACAATTTTCTAATATTACATCTATTTATATTTCATTCCATTATAAACCATTCAATTTCATTAAAAATCTTACGTTTAACTAAATGTAAGCTTAGTCTTAAGTATTCACTTAATCACTAATGTTTGTTCTCTACTATTAGTAGTTGTTTATTACTTGAAATTAACAATTGAAAGCTTTTGTTAAACGAAAATGAGTTTAAACTAACTTACTTATACTAAAAAAAATTAAAATATGAATTATTCACATTAGAAGTGATTCTACCCTTTAATGTTAAGGTATCTTTGGAAAACTTGTAACTCTTAAGTATTCATCGATAACTAACAGTTAGTTGTTGATAATTATTAATGAAATTGAATTAAATTTGTTAGCTAAAATTAGAGATAAAATTAAGATTCTTATTATTGTTTTTATGTTAATAATTTAATTTAAATTAATAATGATGATGTTTTATTGTATTTAAAAAGTCAATGCATCCCAGCATGCTAGGCTCTCTATTTTGTTAAGGTCGAATGAAGATTATTAATGTATGCAACTTTTCCTTTGTAATTTTTATAAAGAGGCTATTTTTGTTGTTAGATTTAAGAAGATGATGACAAATGAATTTGAAATAACTAATTTGGAAACAATAAACTTTTTCTGAGGTTAGAAATTAGGCAGTGTTGAAGGTATTTTTGTTTCTGAAGAAAAAAAGAAAATATAGATGGTTGCGTAATAATGGGAAGGAGCGAAGGGTAAAGTGGGGAATGAGCATATTTCCCACAAGCTCTGTGTCAGAAGCTTCTCCGTGGTCTCGCTTGGTAAATTTGATTCTGTTTGACTTTTTAATGGGAACGATCTATTTTCCCATGAATTTGCACGCTCTATTTTAGAATTTCTTTTGGTTTTCAATAAAACAAGTGCTCAAGATCAACGTTCGATTCAGACAATCCTCACCAATAGTTCTCATCTTTTTCGGTTCTTTGAGGTTAGGACTTCGTTGGGTTCTGAATTTACTTAAAGACTGGGTTTTTGTTCATGCCAATTAATGTTTGTAGTCCCTTTGCGTTTTTTCATGTTAATTAAGTATTTAAAGGGTTTTGTGATTCTGGGTTTATCAAAATTACTTATTTTTAGTATGCTGTCATGTTATTCTCATCTGTTCTTTGCTTCCACTGTTACTTATTCCAATTTGGTTAGGTTTCTTGTGTGTTCATTGGCTGTTTTGGATGACTCTATCATCTGGGGCCTGTAATTCTTCTGTTTTGGATACCTTGGATTATTAAAGGGTTGATGGTGGTGTTATTTTGCAGGTTAAGATGCGTGCCCCATCATTGCTTTCACAGTGCTGGCCTGGTTTGGTGCCTAGTGATCGGGGAAATCACAGTATCTCCACTGTTTCAGAAAGAGATTCGCATCTTTCTTCGCCAGCTGTGGAGATTCTTCCTTCAAAAGTATATCACTGCGGTTGGCTTGATTCTGTTATTATATCACCTGCAGTGGAAATTTCTGTTATTGCTCACATCATGACTATGCTTGCGCAGATGGCTCATCCTTATAGGTATGCTGGGGAAAATGTGGATTTGCAAGGTTTCCATGTGTTCAAGGTATCTAAGAAATCCTTTCTCCAGTAGCTTGGATCAGTTGGCTGTTCAACAAATTTTCGGACAAGAGGGTTATACAAGACCTGCATTAATTACTTGTGATGAAACATTTGCTTTATGGGGTCTGATGCATGAACCTCTAACCGTCAGCTTTATTTTCTATATCCTATCCCTCACTTTTTGTTGTTAGTATGTTATCCCTCATTTGCTTGATGCTTTATTCAACCTTTTCAGGGAATAGTTAGTGTTGCTGATATCTTTGGATTCACTGGTTCTGAAATGATGTCAGCTAAACCTGATGGTTAGTATGTGAGATTTAGAACACATATAAAGCGATAGTTTTCTTATTAAAGTACACTTCATTGGCAGATCGTGGTGTGCAATAAGAAATGAATAGTTTAATGTTTTTTACTGAATTGAAAGCTGAAAACCATCATTATCTTGTGTTGCAGGGTCTCTGAAGTCTTGGGATAGCTCCATTGATCTTGTTAGTATTCTTAGGCATGAAATTCGTGATGGGCAGTTAAGCTTTAGAGGCAAGAGGGTGCTCGAGGTAATTAATGGGAAATAATATCTACGGACACCATTTGGAACTTTACCTCAATGCATAGACCATGTATGTCCATATTATTTATATGATTATGCAACAGCATGCCATGTGATGCAGCCATCTTGTTGGACAATGTTCCATTGAACAAACTATAAGATTAGACCTACTAAATCTCAGTATTCTTATGGTGGATTCTAGTGGTGAAAAGTAATGTCTGTTACTAGTTCCAATCACCAGTGTTCTTTTTTGTTCTGAGCTCTGTGTAAACATTGCGTTGGACAACTCTTTCCTTCACGCTATTTAGTTTTATTTGTAAAATAAAGAACTTAGCACTATGGTGAGGGTTAGTGGGCTAAGGATAGTAAATAATAGCAGAACTCAGGCTGGAATAATGAGATTAAACTTGGAATATACGTGGGACTGTGAGGTTTTGACCTCAAAAAATATCAAAAGAAGCACAAGATGACTGATTTTGAATTCTTTAGTAGCTGTATAAGAATTTGTGCTCGTAAAGTGGCATCTTAATTTTAGTATTGATAAAAAAGACAGTTGTTCTTATCCATTGGATATTATAGGCTATTTGCTAGGCACATAATATCTAGATACAATATGTTATGGAAAATAAAAAAGATAGATATATCAAATGTAACTGATAAGCAGGCTTATCAGATGATTTGCCCTTGTTTACTTAGTTTGCTGCTTAAAGTTTCTGATCAGACCATTCATTTAAAGTAGAAAGGTAATGAAGAAGCCTCTCCTTTTTCGTTTTCATTTGATGCTAGGCAGTCAAGAAATCTTTCATCTTCCTTTGCATTAATCAAATGAAACCAACTCCTGTTTTTAGAAAATTAATGAATCCTTCCTTAATGTTTGGCACTTGATCTGTGTACTTGGTGATTCTTGCAGCTTGGCTGTAGCTATGGGCTTTCGGGGATATTCGCTTGCCTGAAGGTAATTGCCACTTGACCATTCTTTGCATTCTTATCAATGTTTTGTTACGTTTTAATTACTAGTGTTGATTTATGTTAATATTGTCTTCGTCTGTTTTTAGTATTTTATGCTCTGGACGTGTTTCCCCTTTATCTTCACCATTTCAAAAGTAAGATGAATTGGGCCTTAGATATGGGTTGTTGGCATGAGGCTTTTGTATGCCAAGTATAGATATGTACTAACTGGTTGAAATCTGAACTAAAGAGCTAACAAAAACTGCCCACATGCTTCTTACTCCAATGCCCCGTATAAGTTCTTGAAGGTTGTGATTGTTAAATTTTATATGATTTGGCCTAAATAAACTGAGTACATATAAGCCCAAATGAGGTTCTATCCTAAAACTAATTGGTACTAGGAGGAGTAACTCATTAGGCTTATATGCATGCTCAAGGCCATATATTCTTTTGATGTGGGACAAAGTCTCACTTATATTTCAACACGCCCCCTTCACGTGTGGGCTTATTTACAGCCCAACACGTGCCATAGTCTATCATGACGAGGTGATGACGAGTAACCCAAGAGCAACCTGCTCTGATACCATGTTAAATTTTATATGATTTGGCCTAAATAAATTGAGCACATATAAGCTCAAATGAGGTTCCATCCTAAAACCAATTGGTATTAGGAGGAGTAACTCATTAGACTTATATATATGCTCAAGGCTATATACTCTTTCGATGTGGGACAAAGTCCCACTTATATTTCAACAGTGATTTTAAACTGTTTTCTTGAAGTGGAAAATTTTCCTCCAAATTAGCCATCATATGAATGTGGTCTGCTGCTGGGTTGGGAAAAAAAAATTTTGGAGAAATGTTTTTTCTGGTTTTCTGAGTCAACTAGTTTCATATCTGTAACGGATTAGTCTCTGTGAAACATAAAGTAGTGAAAAATCAGACACACAAGAGACTCCAAGTAAAAAACCTGCAATCTAATCTCAACGTTTGTGGCTAAGGATTTGGAGAATATCTTATTCGCGTGAAT
>JANZXP010000005.1:8396466-8408403 GCA_027576715.1 Erythroxylum flavicans
ATCTTTTTAAACAGGATGTCTGCCACCAACTTATGGATTCCAAAGATCAAATCTTTTGCTTTTACTATTACAATACTCAAGAAGTGAAGGAAAAAACCAAAAAAAACAAAGCTTTATAATGTGGAGGATGGCAGAAAATTTGACCAAATTACAGTGTTCAGTGTTTCCATTACAATCATTTGAAAATTTTCTCCCACTGAGACTGCAAATCTTTCTGATTGTCAAGTTGGATAGGAATAGGATCAGTGGACTAATTTATTAAGATTCAAATCTAACACATACGTAATGTAATCTCTTCCATATCATGCAAGTCCTATCCCATAAAGCAGTGACAATATACGAGGATAACTTCCATACGATAATGGAGTCGTCACTGTTACTAACAGCATAATTTTGTATTGCGATTCGAAAACTGACAGCTTTACTATGAATATAATGAATCTCTGACTACGGTTTTTCTTTTCTCAGCATTTTAAAACGTCAAATTCAAGTTAGTGGTTTACCACATTTGGTAGGGAAAATGTTATCAGAACTCATAAAACAGAGGACCAGCATCAAAATCGGCTGTTCTTTCACCAGCTACAAAAGCATGAACTTGATCACCAATCTGAACCCAACTGCAACCAGGATTTTTCTTTGCACCCCTCAACTTCATTAGTTCTCTAACACGATTCGACTCATCCCATTCCCCTGCTTCCGCATACATGTTTGAAAGAACTGCATAGTAACCACAATGTTGAGGCTTCAACTCAAATAGATGTTCAGCTGCCCAAATTGCCAACTCAATATTCCCATGGATTCTGCACGCCCCAAGCAGAGCACCCCATACATTAGCATCCGGTTTTACAGGCAAGCTCTTGACAAGACTTACTGCTTCTTCCATAAGTCCAGCCCGACCAAGAAGATCAACCATACAAGCATAGTGCATATGAGTAGGCTTTACATTCTGCGCCTGCATCAACTGAAAATATTTCTTCCCCTCCTCAACAAGCCCCCCATGACTACAAGCTGACAATACTGCAAGATATGAGACTGAATCATATCTCACACTGTCTTCCTTCATCGCTTCAAAGAGATTGATGGCAACCTTCAACTCACCCAACATTCCATAACCTAAAATCATAGTATTCCAAGAGGCTGCATCCTTGTATGGAATTCGGTCAAAGACCTTAATAGCAAGATCCATCCTTCCACACTTGGTATACAAGTCCAGAAATGAATTGGCAATAAAGAGATGAGTGTACAATTGTTTTCTTAATAACAGTCCATGGATTTCCTTCCCTTGCTTCAATGCTGTTAGATTTGCACAAGCTGAAATAACGCCCATGTAGGAAATTATATCAGGTTCGAGGCCCATAAGACTCATATCCAAGAATAGGCTAACAGACTTTGAGCAATCACTTGTTTGAGAATAGCCTACAATAAGAATGTTGTAAGATATCTCATCTTTAAGGGATATCTTAAAGATGTTTTCAGCAATACTTAGGCAGCCACATTTGGCATACATATCTGTCAAAGCATTGGAGACAAACAGTTCGGTGTAGCATCCCATGCGAACTGTCCTTGCATGGATTTCTTTTCCAGGTCGAAGACATCCTAATCTCGCACAAGCTGGAAGAACATTTGTAAAAGTAACAGCATTTGGAATATTACCTAGAAATTGCATTTGTCTCACTAACTCAATAGCTCGTAATTCAGCTTTATTTTGAGCAAAATTAGCAACCATCGCATTCCAGGAAACAACATTCTTCTCATGCAGCTGGTAAAACACAATGGATGCTTTAACTGAATCGCCTAATTTTGCATACATATCAATCAATGAATTCCCAATGAATAAATCTGACTCAATCCCAAACCTTAAAGTACGGCCATGAATCTCCTTTCCCAAGTTGAGAAGTTCTAAGTCAGCCAATATAGGTAACAGAGTAGAGATGGTCACCGAATTTGGTTGAACTGTTTCATTGATCATCAATCTAAACATACACATCACATCTTCATTATATCCATGATAAGCCAGGCTACTAATAACAGCATTCCAAGAGACCTCATTCCTCTCCGTCATTTCATCAAAAACTCGCCTCGATGCCTTCATATTTTTACATTTCCCGTACATATCAACTAAAGCATTGCCAATTGTGACCTGGGAATCCAACCCAACAGTCACTACATAGCCATGAATTTGCCTCCCCCCGTCCTCATCTCGAAGTCCAGCACATAGAGGCAACACGCTTACAACAGTGGCAATATTCGGCTTGAATTCAGACCTCAATTTCATTTCACAGAAAAATTCAAGCGCATTTTTATAACACCCATTAACAGAAAACATCCCGATAACTGTATTCCACGACACAACATCTCTTTCAGTCATTCCATCGAACACATTACCTGCATCCCTCAAATTACCACAATTGCCGTAACACAACATCAGAGTATTACCCACGACAGCATCCAAGTCAAAACCAAGTTTCACCACAACCCCATGAACCTCCATACCCTTTCGAATATTGAAACTGTCGGCGCACGCCTTGAGAACAAAAGGGAAGGTGTGATCATCGGGTCTAACTACATCATTTCGGACCAATCCATTATAAATTTCGAATACCCCACAAACTCTAGCAATCGAAAATGCCCGAATGAGAGTGTTCCACAAGAAGGCGGATTTAGAATGCCGAACAGTTTCATCAAACAAACGATGACAGGTTGTTGGTTCACGATAAGCTGCGTAACGGAGAATGAGAGAAGCGCAGAGAGAGACGGTTTGTGGGAGGAAGCCATTGATAAGAGCAAAAGCGTGGGACTGCTTAACCTGGAGGAGTGATTGGGCTTTGGAAGTGAAGAAGAGAAGATCGATATGAGTGGCTGGTGAGAAAGACAAGTAGCGAGAGAAAGTAGGTAACTTTAGGGGTGAGAATTGTGAAAGAGTTTTATATGTACGGTGAGAGAAAGGTAACATAGAATTTGAAATTGGTGAAGCAGCTTAGCCGCATGGAACTTGTGAACATGAGCAAAAGAGCAGGAGCGTGCATATTCCAATTTCCAAGGGCTTCTAAATTAAAAGACAGCGGAGTGGCTTCTCCCTGTCCATAGGCTAGAACAGAAAATGAAATCATATGCCAAATTGAATCCTTTTACTTTTCTATGTAAATGACGAATTCTTGATACCCCAGACTTGTTTCTTATGGACTTCTTCACTGCTATCACCATTTCTTAACCAAAGAGAAGGGCAGAGAAAGATAGCTTCCACTCAATAATTTTGCATTGTAAACAAAATCCCGACTTTACATCAACTAACTGCAAGAATTTTTCTTTTTGGTGGATTTTTTTCTATTTTCTTCCTATTCATTTCAAGAAAAAAGGGGTTATCCAGTTCAGAAATTCGCCTTGTCCTCGGCAAATTTCACTAAAAACTTCAAAATTGAATGCTTGGGATCATCTTCCAGTCCTTTTTCCTTGGTTACAAAAACACCCTTCATTATGCGGGTGTAGAGCCTTTCAAGCTGTGGGATGCCGTGATTTTCACTTTTCTCTACCAAAAGTCCTTTGATGTAATCCACCTTGTTCGAAATTTCTGCATCCACAATTGTAGCATCACCAGAAGTTTCTCCAGGAGTTTCGACAGAGTTTCCCTCAACAGACGGGGATTCAGGCCTTTCGACATTCTCTTCATCCAACCCAAGTTCTTCTGTTAGCTTTACCTGAGCCGAATCTTGAGGCTGTGACTTGTCTTCTGCAGTTGAAGTCAAGTAAGAATAACACGTTCTTAATCTTGCGAATGTCAAGAACATTAACGAAAGCATTGGCCGAACATCAGGTAAAATTTTGCAGAATGAACCACGGGAGGTTTTCTAAATAAGTCATTAAACAAGTCAATTTAGGATGGCCTAGCAAACCGAAAATGTAGAAAACAACATACCAACAATCGCACAAAGACAAATTACAAACTGCAAGTTACACCAAGAATTTCTCTTCGTCAACAGACTTGAGCACACTTGTGAAGTTGTACTTAAAAGTTTCATCGTGTTTGCAAAATTAGTAGTTAACCGTAACACTCTACAACAATTTCCTATACCACACAATACACATATACCTTCAAAAGGTTCCTAATAAGTTAAAAGTTTATAAAAAAGAAATGAATCAAATTGCATTTGCGCAGAACGAAAGCCTACCTGCATGTGAAGCATCGGCAGTTTTCCTTGGCCTTTTCAACGCCTCATAGCTTTGACCCAGATTCACCTCAGGCTGGACATTACGCAATCGAGCACTAGCTCTGGTACCGGTTACAAGCTGGACAACAGGGTTTGGGAAAATAGATCCACTTAAATCATCTGGCACATGCATTGGACCACCTTGAGCAGCAATCTTGTCACAATATGCAACAAGAGCAGGGTCCATCTGTGACAACATTCCATGCACCTGATACAAAGAACGAAAATTTCAATATAGAGCCTTTAGAGGTTGGGGGGAGGAGGAGTTCCTGAAAACAATTAAAAAAATGAACTTACAGAATCTCTAAGCTCATAAGCTCTGCTAACAATTCTAGCTCCATTGTAATCATCTCCATTATAAACCTGGATTTTTAAAAAAAAGAATATAACAGCTGGAACAAGGGAAGTTGTTGGAAAGATGTTCAACCAACACAAAATTGTTTCGTTCATGTCACAAGCAGATTGGTAACTGGGGACTGAAGTCACAGTTAAAAGTAATGTTCTATGCTCTAACAGCAAAATGTCAATCATGGAAAACTGTAGTCGCAGTGCTCAAGCTTATACTATAATGACCAGAGTGGTATGATAGAAAAATTGCAGACATGAGAAGGAACTCACCTTTGCATTAGTCACGATGAGATCTATGTCTTGCAAGAATGCTGAACACGTTATATACTGACCAGAGTCAACACGCTGCAGCAGTGTTGCCAAGTCCATAGGGTTCTGAATTATAGTGCGATAATTCGGGGCATCCTCATCTGAGACAGGATAATGGAAGGCACTAAATCTTTTATCATACAATATCCTGCAATAAAAGAAAGAAAACATAATGGAGCATGGACAGAGAACCCAATAAAGCTAAGGCTCAATAATCATAGCAAGCCAAATGAAGCTTAAACTGATAGATCTCCACAGCGTTTCTTCTTTTAGAGATATTGCTTCAATATCCATTCTAAGTAATCTTATGATCCAACGAATGTGAAAATGGGTCTAAAGATATATTACCGATTGCAAACATCTCTTAGGCACATCCGCATTCTGCGAAGTGCATGCTGTTCGGCCTCTACCTTAGCTTTTAACTCAGAGGCCTTTGGGCCACTTTCGACTTTTGGTGCCTTGGGAAGTTCAGGTTGGGATACTGATTCCTGGGGCTTTCTGTTCATAGCCTCCAATGCAATTGATAAAGCAGCTTCAATTAAACGATCAAAAAACAGAGATCTGTCTTCAGTTGATGGTCCACCCACCTGAAAACTGCAGCAGAAAAAAATATATTATAAAGATTCAAGGAATAAGAAATTGCTACAATTAAGTAATGATCGCAACTTCAGCAGAACACAACACAAACTTGTTCCCCCTATCATTAATACACACGTCAAAAGAAATAATTTAAAAAGGAGAATAAACTCCATCATCAATCCACAGAAAATTGATAGACTCAGTTGACCATCCAGCGCAAATCAAGAGAACAAAAGTTCTACATATTTAATCTTCTTCTTAAATGAGTGTGGTACCACAAAAATGGCCCAAAGTTTAGCCTCTTGCCTTATGCCCTCAACAGAAGATCTAGAAATCAATACGTAAAAGATCTTGCAAAACAAACTGGTCATCGTTAATATAACTGCAGAACTCATAGTCTACTTCCACTAAACAGAATAATGTAAAAGAAAATAGGACTAGGACTCATTGTCTTAATAACTGATAATAAATATATAGGGAATAAAAAACCACCTCATCTACAACTTCGTGAGACTGCCATTTGGATATAACAAGATCAGAAAATGAAGTTTTGCATACTAGATGAGAGTTGCTCAAAAAGAGTAAAGGCACATACACTGAACGCTGAGGAAACACAGAAGAAGGCTCTCCATCAATTTCAGTAAGTGGAACTGAAGAAGTACCAAGCAACAATATCGGCAGGTTAGATGGTAGCTCTTCTAACAAAGTCAGCAGAACAGCCCTAAGTTGTTCATGAGCCTGCAACTCAGGACCATCAGATCCAGTTGATAGATCAAGCAAACGTTTAACTCATGACCTACAACAAAAGAAAGTGAACAAGGACTTCTTACATTGTCCCACCATAGATCAAAGTGAGGTATATAAAGGATTGAAGGTGTCGTTCTCCTTGCTTCACCAAATATGTGCACCAATGCTTCTTCTGGTGTTTTTGCACTGGGATCAGAGAGAAGAGAAGGAAGTCCAAGAGAATGAATGGGAAACTTCTCCAATTCGTGCAAAATTGCAGGCCCAAGGTGGTCCTGTAAAACTAATATCAGTCAGTAATTCAAGTCAGTATTGCTATCAACAAACTTTCTAACAAGTTTGAACATAGTTACCAGCCCAGAACCTTCACCACCACATAGAAAAAGTCGAGGCCTGTATACAAGTGGGATTGCTGATCCATATGCAAGCATAGAAAGCTTAGTAAACTCTGAAGAAAGTGCAAGGGGAGGAAATATGTTGGATATACAATCCATGGCTCTCCGGAGATGCCTTTGCAGGCATGGAGCAACAACCAAAGACAATGGCCTCGAGTGCACAACAGCACCCCTGTGAGCAGCAGGGGTGATTGTTGACATGGCTTCTACAAAATGAGACTTTTCAACCTTTACTGAATCAACATCAATTAGAAACTTATCATCACTTGTATAAACTTGAGGATATTTTTCACGGAAAGCACGAATTGCAGCTTCAGTGCACAATGCCTTTAAATCAGCACCACAATACCCAACACAACTAGCTGCAAGTTCCAATTTTAATTCCTTTGATGGAGGATGCTTCCACTTGCGAGTGTGAATGTCTAATATTTCACCCCGTGCTTCATAACCAGGCAATGGGAAGTTAAATTCACGATCAAACCGGCCTGGGCGTCGCAAGGCTCCATCAATGGCATCAACTCTGTTGGTTGCTCCAATCAAAACAACTTGCCCACGAGAATCCAGACCATCCATCAAGGCAAGCAAAGTAGAGACAATCGAATTGTGAATTTGCTCTTGTTTGCTAGACCTCACAGGAGCAAGTCCATCTATTTCATCAAAGAAGATTATAGAAGGTTGATTCCTTTGTGCCTCTTCAAAAAGAAGTTTCAGTTGTCTTTCAGCCTCACCAACCCATTTGCTCAGCACATCAGCACCTTTGCGCATGTAGAAACTAACCTTCTGCCCAGCTTTTGAAGCAGCACATGCTAGTGCTCTCGCAATCAATGTTTTTCCTGTGCCAGGAGGACCACATAATAGAACTCCCCTTGGTGGGGTAATATGATAACTGGCAAAAAAATCAGGATATAAAAGGGGAAAAAACACCATTTCCTTCAGTGCATCAATATATTCTGAAAGCCCACCTATATCTTCAAAACTCACATTCTCATCAACCTGTAAAGGTTGGATATCTGCACCACCCTTAGAGCTTGGCCCAGCAGTTTGGATCCCTGAATTCAAGGTTGCAAGAGCATCACCTTGATGAACCCAACCAGATGCAGCCGCATTTAATCCCCAGGCCGTACTCCCGTGCATATCTAGTCCCCCAAAAAGCCAAGGAGGTCCAGATCTATTTCCACCTCGAGCCCAAGGAATAGAAGGACCTTGGTCTAGCTCATCAACCAAAAGAGAATCATCAGAATCTTCAGCTCTTGTAAGACGATGACGCTTGTGAACCCGAGATCCACTTTTCCTAACATCCCTGTTGACCTTGGAGCCTATTCCTTGATGCAATACCCTTCTTGGTGAGCGTGGTCTCTGCTTACCATCTCCCACAGAGAGTCTACGCACATCTGCACGATTTCTCAGATCATATCTCTTCCTCCCATCCTGTTCTTCTTCACCTTCTTCATCATCACCATCTTCCTCTCCTTCATCCTCATCCTCACCCTCACCATCACCATCATCCTCTGCATCACCGTCATTATGATCATCATCTCCATTGTCATCAGCCTCATTCCCATTTTCAACCTCATCTTGGCCAACCTTCTCCTCAGAAGTTTCATCCTCATCATCTGATTCGAGTTTAATGTTCTTTTTAGCAATAGTCCTTTCACGACGAGGTCGCAACCCTTCTCGCCGGGGCGTTGATTTAGTTTCAGCAATCCTTTTACGTTTGGGAGATAACAATTCATCTTGACTAACATTATTTTCAACCCGAGTCCTCAAGTGTCGATATGTAGGTCTCTGAGAAAAGAATCAGCTGGAGTTTTAAATAAAGATAAAGATAGAAAATAAATCACTTCAACATACTTCTACAGTTTCTGATCTTGGAAGATGAAAACAAAGAAACACTAGGAACATTATCATACAAATATATAGGTGTTGGAGGATAAAAATCCTCACCATCAAATCTTCATCTCCTGAACCGGAACTGTCTGTGTAATCTTCAAGATTCACAGACATCCTTCTCTTTCTAGTAGAACGTCGAAGGTTAATTGCAATTGGCTGTGACAGAACATAGGTAACATATGTTAGAAGGACTAGGATCATAAGGAACAGAATCATCAGTACCCAAATAGCTTTAAGTTAAAAGAGTATATAGCACAAATGTAGATATACCA
Organism: Erythroxylum flavicans; assembly: GCA_027576715.1. Taxonomy (NCBI): domain Eukaryota; kingdom Viridiplantae; phylum Streptophyta; class Magnoliopsida; order Malpighiales; family Erythroxylaceae; genus Erythroxylum; species Erythroxylum flavicans. The sequence continues at coordinate 8,405,209 of JANZXP010000005.1, forward strand.
AGATATCTATGTAGTCATAATTAAAGAAATAAATTCATAGGATTTTAGGCAGCCTTGTCATGCTTTATGCTTCACCATGCTCCAGTTCATCGGGTATATCTCTAGCTTTCCTGTCAATGTTTGAAATCTCTGGTGAATCTTCAAACACTAAACCCTTTCCTTACATCTGAGCCACAAAGCCCTAATATTTCAGTATTAGTGCAGTGTACAAAGCTAAGACTACCTTTTAGACTTATTCTCTTTTCCAATTTTAATTAGCAGCAAAGCCTATTATGTTTCAACTTTCAAGTGCACTAAATGAACCAATATATTGAATGACTTTAAATGACTTCTCAAATTCAAAGTGGTAAAAAAATTCAACGCTGCTGCTGAAGCAGTCTGTATGATAGGATATATGAATACCCTGATAGCCAAATATCATATCTATGGCCTATAATATTTGCAAAACTCATTTGGACAGCAAAAAGAATTCATGTTCATCAAACTTTCAAAATTGAACAGTGCAAATGCCATAACAGAAAACTTGGGCACTTACATTCGAATTTGTCCGCACTGGTCGATTCCCTGGACATAACATCTTCGCAATCCGAGAAGCTGCAGTTCTTGTCTTAGTCTTACTTTTCCTAGAACGGCGGATGGTTGGATTATAATAAACATATGTTCTACCGTATAATTTTGGCCTTCTTCTGAGTCTATCACTTGTGCGTACTGGCCCGGGAACAGGCCCATCTCCTTGACCAGCACGTCTTGTATACATATACAGAAGCTAGCTCCAATAGACAGGTTGTTCCATAAACTTCAAAAAGCCTAACCCCACATTTCCAAAATAAGCGAACTACTGTTAAGCCTGAGAAAAGGTCCAACAAAGCAAGAACCTCAGAACTGCTAAAAATTTAAACCACTTACCCAAGTTTCCCCTCCAAAAGAAATATTGAAAATGATCTCTCTCTCTCTCTCTCCCCCTCTGTGTCTATGTTTGTGTGTGCTTCTGGTTTCAGATAAATAACGAACTTATTGTGCTTCCAAACAAGAACAAATTCAACTTCATACACATATTCATGCACACACTTTTAACATTATCCAGCCGCTAATGTTCCACTAAAACAAATAACAAGAAACTACAAATTGAATGTTTGCAACAACTATGCGATTTATGCTCTATCCCAATCCCTGGTAAGCAAAGAACCTTCCACCTTCCTCGTAGCAAATAACCAGCTTTTACAAAACAATTAGCAGTTGGGCTAACAGAACCAACTGCATCACTCATTTCCCACAATTCCCCCTACTTTCCTCTCAACGACATCCTTATCAATCCCTCCATATTCCAAAAACTGCATGCAGTAAAGTCTCCCAAACCCTAAAATTTAAAATGGCCCCGACAAGCTGCCATTCAACCCCACTTTAACGAAATGAAGCATTCATAAATTAACACCTGAGAAATTGGCGCATGCAGAGGAATAACACAAACACGGAGAAACGAACGCACGAATTGCATATACAACAATGCAAAGAAACATAACCTATCAAACAAACTTTAGGATTCTTAATATCTTGATAACATTAAAATTATACAAACAGTAGCATTACACAAGCAAATGAACAAAAGGAGATAGTAAAAAGAAAATTAAAAAATAATTGAATGGACGGATGAGATTTACCTGATCAGAGATCTATCTAAAGACAGAGAGAAGCTTTGAAAATTTAAATAGGTAAGAGACAGAGTGAGAGTGAGAAGGTTAGAGAGAGAAAGGCCTAAAACCCCAGGGACTTAGTTTTTTCAGAAGAGAGAGTTCAAATTTATACAGAAGCCAAACCTAGTTGTTTACAAAGGAGAACGAGTTCTTCCTGAGTCTCCTCACTCACCGAGTCCGGACTGCCCGAGTCGTCCTTTGGAATTTGGGCCCCACCTCCTTGTAGATCCTGTCCACATTTGCCGCGTGTACCGTAAACTTTCCCTCGGAATCCGAATGTTAATGTCAACTCTCCAATAGGTGAGTGCCACGTCTGTGGTCGTAGTTCTATTTCCTCGTATAAAGGTGTATTTTCGTGACGTGCTAAGATGTTATTAGGTGATGCAGCGCCTAATCTATAGACGCCTTCGTACCTGATTCTAACTTTGCCTTATCCTTTTACGGTTTTACACCATATTTGGAAGATGGTATTCGTATTCGAGAGTTGACAGAATTAGAATAGAGAAAAAGATAATAGCAAAATTACGGTAATATTTTTCCAAAAATAATTAGAATTTGTAAATATTTCTAAAATGTGACGAATCATATAAATTCATATAAATTAACTTTTATTTATAATACAACGACAACATCTAATATAAATTTTGTTGAAGCGTGAGACATAAGATAACTTTTATTTATAATAATATAAGTAAATAAATTTAACATCGTTATAAAAAAAAATGTTAATCACTTTACAACAATATCATTTACTATAAATATCACTAAGACATTAGTTACTCTAAATTATTTTAATGATTTTCAATTTAATTATTAATTCTTTGTAAAAGATTTCACAGCAATTATTAAACAAGTTCTTATTAAAAATTATATAAAAAGAGTTGTATAAATTTATGAGAAATTTGTTGACAAGGGGAGTTTTTAGCGATATAATGTAAATGAGCTTACATAATATTTTCTCCAAAATTTTGGAAGTATTAAAAAAATTATTACTTTTTTAAATATTTCATTTTTCTCATTTTTTATTTTTTTATTTTTTTAATTTAGTAAAAAATGTTTATTTGAATTTTTGGTTTCTATTTTCAATTTTAATTTCTACCAGTTTTTCAAAACTATGAAGACCACAAAATGTAATTTTTGTTTTCTATTTTCTAACTAAATATATATTATTTAATTATCCAATATATTAATTATTAATTAAATAAGAATTTTATTTAATTAATTTTAGCTAATAACTTTATTTAATATTTTTGATTAAATTTAATAATTATTAATAAGTTTAATTAAATTCAAAATATCTTTAGAATATAAAAACTATAAATAAAATTTGATTTAATAATTAAAATAAATATTAATATATATAAGTTAATTTTAAATTATTTATTTTAATAAAACAAAATAATATAATAATAAAAAATATATAAAAGATTAAAATTTTTATTTAATTAAAAATAATTTATCTTATATATAATTATTATCAATACATAATTATATTGACATTATA
>JANZXP010000005.1:8408503-8422303 GCA_027576715.1 Erythroxylum flavicans
ATTAAAATTTTTATTTAATTAAAAATAATTTATCTTATATATAATTATTATCAATACATAATTATATTGACATTATAATGTTTTTATTTGAAAGAAAAATATAAACTAAAAATTAAAAATCACAACAGAACAATTTAGTATATCAAAACAGTCTTTTTTTAGATGTTATTGACTTATTGCAACATAATTACAATTCAACAGGTCAATGTGTTGATCTGAATCATAATTATTTCTTGAGCAATCCAATATGCTGGTAAACTGGGTTATCCAGTACAGTATTAACTTTGATCAATATGGTTCACATTCTGACGCTAGTTTATGAATGATACCAGAAAAAGAAAAAATGTCACACAAGGAAAGCAGACGGCATTATCAAGTACAAACTGGAAAAGGTCAAAAACGACTGCCACCTTAAATGTGAACTGATACATAACAGGAACGAAGCTTCCCAAGTCTCAGTCTCACTGAAAAAAACTGTTCTCCTGACAAGAAAAAAGGCAACCATACCATAACAAATTATGCTCCTAAAATATATATCCAAAGTTAAACACATTCCAATCTGTATTTACAAACACTATTTCAGTGATTGCATTTTCGTATGAACAACTATCAACATATCAACAGATACTTTCTAAACTTGTTGGAAAACAACACCAATAAATTTCCCCCGTATGCCTCTCTCTCTCGGTCGCTCGCTCTCTCGCTCTCTTGCATTCTTTAGATTGAAGAGTTCAATCTTCTATATCCACTCATTTTCAAATTAGAAGTAATGCTATATATCATACGTTTTATAATAAAGAATGATTAAAAATACACCAATTGCCAGAGGAAAATGTGAGAAAAACAGGCAGATCAAGATGTAATCACATCTGTATACAGCTGAGTTGAATCTTTAGCATCCAGCTGCTTTCAAGAATTTGTCGTAGGGACTTGAAGGTGGTAATCTGAAAGAGTTTTGGCCGTAATCTAGCGAGCATAAGGCAAGCTGATTGGGAGTTGTAATCTTACCACCGTATATAGACTTTGGATGACCTTCTGAAGGCTCCAATTTCTGAAATATAAATCAAGGAAAAAAAAAAGGTTTGCTGCACTAATTAAAAACGTAGCAATCGATCACAACTATGAATATATCAAAGAACATGTATCTACAATTTTCTATGCAAGATCAACAGTTTAGTCAAAAATTTAAATGCAAAAGTATGAACGAAGCTCAAAAGTGTTCATCATTCTCAAGCTTCCAACTTATTAAATGATGATGCCGTAGCGTTCGAAAGGAGGCTCCTTGAGCCCATACAGAACCTAATGAAGCCATTTTTTCATTATGTATGTAGCTTTTTCGCTTGCTTTATTTTCCTAAACTTATGCTCCAGTATATTTCAACAAAGTCAAGTCATCATGCCTTAGTATGAATTGAAAAACCTCTCAATGCAACGATAAAATCTAGAGTGGATATCAAAGAGCAATGACTCCCGAAAAACCAATCCTAGATATGTTGCACATCAAGTGTCTTCACAAGTATAACTATCAATAGGAAGTCTTTTTACTATTTTATAACAGTCACATCTGTTACTTTGGAGGACAAAAAGAATATAGTTCAAATTTCAACTTTCTTTTTAACATATATTTGATCAGAGGATTCTATTAGTTTAGGTGGATGTAATTTTCATTTTAGAAAAAGAGACAAGTCATACGAAGTTTGACAATTTTGTAGCTGTTGCAAGAGGCTCCAGGTTACATGCTTTTACTGTTATTAACATTTATGTCAACAGAGTAGTAAGAACACGGATGCCACAATCAAATTACGGATTCATTTGGTCAGAATCTTAAGTTCGAAATTCAAGTACAGTGAGAAATTGTTAATTAAGCTTTTCATTATCACTATAGCCAACTAAAATGTAATCTAGTTGCCGACCAAACAGCAGGATGATGTGTGAATCATCCGCTTGTGCGCATAAAGAAAATTGGAAATAGAAGAATCAACTTAACAGCTATTGCCATTTTAAGGTTGACATACTTCTCAAAAATTAAAAAAGTCTCACCTCATCAAATTTGGAGGTGCCTTTGTTTTCACATTCACTGGGAAATACTCTGGTCTCGTGTTGATGCTTGAAGCTGTGAAGCATTGACATCTTCTGTTGTTTACCAGTCATGAGAGCTTCACATTGACTTTTCATTTGGTCATAAGGTACAAGAGTGGAGGAAACTTGGGAACTTGCAACTTGCCGTGCAGTTTCCGAAACCTGTAGGTAAAATGCAATTAAAGTTAATAGGCGTGTGACCAGGCCACATAGTCATTATATCAAAAACTGATTTAGCATATCCTCAAAGATCCCTTGTCACGGATAGAAAATTTACAAGTGATGGGGAGAAAGAGTGAAATAGAAAGTGATACTCACTGATTCCAATAGTTCATTGACACTTAAAACATCAAGTGTATTGACAGTTAGTGATGTTTTGCGATCAGACTGACTCCCATTTGGTTCAGAAAAGGTATCATCATCTGTCAAGGGATCTTCGGGCATAATCTGCTAAAAAACCAACATAATAGAAAACCATGTCACGTGTAAATGGCAATAGTTATCTGCAAAGTAACAACAGACTATTTTAACCTCTTCAAAAGCAAGGAACTCCATTTTCATAAGAGGAGAACATGGCCTTGGTGTATTCATAAATGAGGGAGCACCAAGTGGATATGATTCATCAGGCGAAAATTCCTGTTGGAGTTGCATCTTCATTGCTGATAACTCATCCTGAAGAAGGAATGAACCATATTCAATATGAATCTTTTTTTCAATGGTGTAAAGAATATGTTAACTGCTTCCCTTCCACAGCTAAATTGTGATTTTATCATAAATTAACTGCCCTTCCTCCATGAACTCCAGGTAGGCAAGATTATCCAAGACGTGAATCATAGACAATCAGGGCTAAAGATGTATGAATGATGGAAATGTTTATTTATCTGAATTACAAGGAACAAATTCCTATAGGAGTCAAATTGCCAAGATGAGAATATCTCGTTTCATAACAGTCAAAAACACCTTTCTCCAGTTTTGCGCCCATATATCTTCATGCAAATTTGTCGCCCCAGTAATGTTCCACATATCATAATTGATATCACTTAGCATAGTAATCACTATACAACTGTCCCTCTAGGTACTAAATGATTTGGTCACACTTCAAATGTCATTGACAAGGAACATGGAGCCAACATGAGTATAAAATGGAATATCACCTGTGACAATTTTGCAAATTTTTTCGTCAACTGATCAACAACAATTTCATTCAAATGATCATCTGATTCTACTGCTGCAAGTGATTCCAGTGCAGCAGCATCATCCTCATCTGATCCATACACCATCTTGCTGCGATCTGGTCCTTCATAAACAGCGTGCAGCCTGATATCTTCAATTAATTCCAAATAAGGATCAACCTGCCAAAAGGATCAGTGCTCAGTTATGGTCCTTTTGCTTCTCATTGGTCCAATTAATTGTTGAGGTTCTGGTACATCAACATAAATTATAAATAGGCCAGGAGAAAAACTAACAGTTTTTTGGGTCAAACATGATTTGACATAGGGAATTAGCTCCAGGAGATTCCCTGCCCTAGCAGAGAAAATAAGCAAGGACGATGCCAGGGTGAAGAGAGACCTTCTGCGAGATGGTTGCAAACCTCCTTCAGTAAACACAGACAAAATTTTCATTAGAATTGGTAATTGCCAATGAAGCTATCTTACATTATTTTAGCAACTAACTTTCACATCCTAGTTCTTGTTATGGCCAAGCCAGATTCAAGCAGAAAAAAAGAAAATTTTTATAAGCAAAACAGTCAAACAGAAGTGCCCAGGCAATTACTGCAACAATTTACTATATTCAAACAAACAGTGACATTCACTCAAAATTTGCAAGATTAAGATGAATATTAACCACAGCAATCAAAAACAAAATTACTTATAACAACATTAGCAAAACTCACGCAGCCTGCGTAACCAAGTAGGTTTGATGCAAATTTTAGTTCGGGTTAGTATAAAAAAGGCCTACAGGAAATAAGTGCAAACTAAATTTCAGGCCAAAAGTTGGTTTTTCTGAAATAATTTCGCACCAGCCCACTAATAAAGTTAACTAACGAATTACAATCCATTCCTTAAAAAGACCTAGTATTTTGATTGATATTCGATTTCTAATCTCAGACTGTTATTTGAAAATCTTAATAGTAGACTATTTATGCAAAATATTATACTAATATTAATATTAATATTTTCTAATTGAAAATTTCAATATTTAATTCATATCAATTGAATGAATTTAACAACCAATTTTGTTAAATAATTTTATGTAGAACTTCCCTAATTAGATGTTGAAAATAATACGTATGAAAAGAAATGACATGAGCTAACAGGTTAGCTTCAGGTTTCCAAATTTTCAAATAGGACGGGTTTGGAATTAAGATTTTTACCAAGTCTTCATAGTGGAACCTTTTAAAAAGTAATGGGATTGAGTTTGTCCAAACCCAGTCCAGTTTTAGCTTGTAATCATTTCTACAACAGACATAAGTGTGCGAAGGTGTGTCAACTTGCACTACAATCCTCACAAACATTACAACATCCAGAAGAAATCTCTATTACACACAGCTATATTTTCATGGCTCATTTATGAATAGTTCACTAGATTAGAGCCAAAAGACACAATATTCACTCACAGGTCCAGCCACTTACCTCCGTGATCTAGAGAGATGCTTCTAAGAGAGAATGCTAGCTGAAAACAACGAACTAGAGACATCTGACTGGAAGTCTGTTCAAAAACATTAGCCATTGTTGACATATACATTGCATAGTAAGCACAAATTTTCATCATCTTAAGCATGCATACAAACTTCAGACAAATAACAAGATTTTGATCTTGTTGGTGGGAATATTCAGTTTTTCCTGTGCTAGTGAATTGATAAATTAAGTTCAAACCAGTTTTGCTTCTTTTACAGATAGCACATCAAATCACACCCCACATAACCAGCTCCAATTCTAAAGCACACCATCAACTTGTTCAAACATGTCCATCTGATTCAATATCTGATCCTCAATTAATCCAAGTGCCAAAAATGCCAAGGATTCACCAGATATACATGTTATTCAGAACAACACAAAATATCAATGTGAATACTGTATGAATACAGCCAACACTTGCTCCTCGCGTGGATGTCTTACCTTAGATTGAATAAACAGCAATGCAATGTTATAAGCATGGGCCATAGCCTCAAAATTGGCAGGCATATTATCTGCGAAGGCTGCCTGAATCCATATCGAAGAAAGTAGAAGATTGACTTGATGACTACTTAGTCGAAGGGAAGTTAACTGCAAAAGAATAACTACATTATACGACAAGCTAGGATCCAAGACAAACAACCATAAACATCTGATAAACGCTAAGAGTCAGGAGGGCATCATACTGTTTTTTCAACTGTGGTGGCACAGTCGAAGCTACTTGAATGACCATGTAAATCATGTTTCCTATATTGTTCCATTCCAATATCTGATGTTTGATTACCCACTTGCTGCAATCCTTCTTCTTTGAAAGATTCTGTTTTATCCATATTTCTTTCCTGAAAAGAGGAATATCCATTACGTGTCTTCTCCAACACATCAGGCAATCCAGAAACAGCTTCAAATGTTTCCTTATTCTGGTTCGACCACGGGGCTAGTAGGGATGGCATAAGCACAACAAAAAAGACCCTGTGTGCTTCAACTCTCGTTTCATAATCTGGATGGGCCATAGCTATAAGCAATTGATGGAAGAGGGCATCAGGAAACGCCTGAAACACAAAATCAAGTCCGTTACAATGTTGGATTTACAAGATATGATCGGGAAGCAATTTAAGTTGAATTTGTAGGTTTACTTGCCTTCTTGTGATATAATATATTCGGAACGGAAGAAATGATTTGAGCTGTTCGATGAACAGCAGAAATAGTTGTTCTAGCCACAGAAGTAGCAGTCGAAATATTTTCTAAGAACACAGCCATTATATCAAGAATTGGTCCCTTATCACCAACCTGTTAATGATCAACAATTTATTGAAAAACATAATCAAAGACAAAATTGCAACAATGTTAAGTTAATGAAAATATGACTCATAGTTCTAAGCAATCCCTATCTCAGTATTCATTTTAATGGAGCCTAACCAACTAGGAACAGAGCGTCACTTGCTGGCTTATAAGGTTATAAAAGATTAACAGAACTGCCACCAATGGAGTACGGATGGCCATAATAAGCAATGGCTAAATAAAGAATGATCTAAAATAAACATGGAAAGGACTATAGCGGTCCATAAGTTAAACTATATGAGAAACAAAGAAATAGAACAGTACAACATCATAAGATTTTGAAAGGGATTGTCAAAACAAATGATTCAGCCAGATGTTCCAAATTAGCTCAGGTTGTTTAGCTTAAAGTTTGCTTGATGATATGTACCAAAAAAAGATATATCTTCAGAATTTCACAAACATTTTAGCATGCCCTAACAAGCTTATATGTCATTTAACAGTATGGGCATCCTCTTTTATGTCAATTGATGCAAAGACCAAGGTGAATGCGATGAAACAGGTTTAGACGGAATAAAAAACAAGTTAGATGCAAAAAAAAAAAAACTGTCACTTTCCAAAAATCCTTTGTCCTGGACCCCTGATACATGTAAAATGTGCTTCTAAGCATGTGCTTTAGTGGATTTTAATTTAAAATTCAGCGAAAAGAAAAGAAAACTGCTAAGCATCCCTTTCAAAGAGTGCAGTGCAAGCTAAATGTGTCGTATAGTTAGAAAATTTCACGAAATTTAGACACTATAGCTGGCAGAAAAATGGACTAATATGTAAGCCTAGTTAAGATTCAGCAATGATCCTTATCAACTGTCATTAAAGCACACATAACATGCTTTCATAATCAAAAATATCAAATCCCAAAAAGTAGGTAGATTCAACTGAACTAAAAGGTAAAGTAATTACAACAAACCTTGTTTGAAAGCTGTAAGATGCATTTCTCTAAACTATGCTGAAGATCAGTGTTGCAGTTATCATTACTATCATTGGAGGAGGATAATTCAACAGATCGCTGCATGCATTTTCTCAAATGTTTCATCAAGTCTGATACAGCACCAACAATTGCAGCTGTCACTTGCTGCTTTGCATTTTGCACAAGTTGTGAGGCAACATTAACAATATCTATCTGCATCTGAGGTTGTTTGGTAACATTCCTATGATCCAGGTGCTTTATCAGGATCGACAATAGCAAATGTGAATTTTCTCCTGAAGTGAAATTAAAATGTCATCGAAAGGGACATTAAATTAACAATTCATGAAGAAAAATGGGAACAATTTCCTGGAGTAACCTGCTTCCTCCAAAAGTAACTGCAAATAAGTCAGAACAGGGTAGGCAACTCCTTTGGGAGGGGACCATTGATTGTTAATATCAAAGTTATTAAACAAAGGCTCAAGTATGCGCCGTATGGTAGTAGCTTCCTTTGCCAGTCTAGCCATGTTACGCAAACAAACCCTGGACCAGTAGTATGGATTCTTGGAAGTATCCCTGTTCTTAGTAGCAAAAGGATATAAGAGATCATGGTTCAACAGAAGTTATTCTCAAGTATTAAGCAAAATCTTAAATTGAAATTGCCAACTAAGTTCTTACACTAAGGCGTCCAAAAGAAGTTCCTTATGAACATCTTTCCCATTAACTGCTCCTTGAACCCACTGGTCCTCTTTGGAGTTCTCTAAGTTCACTTGGAAATCATTGTAGTTCTCCAAGGTTACTGATATAATCTATTTCATGACAGATACATCTATTATCAATTACAAAACAAATCAACTACTAGCTTTCCAAAATATCTTGTACATCTAACAGTCTTTCCACTATTTGAGATGCGTGATGCAGACTTACCTTGTCGAAGTCCATTGATATGTGGGATTGCTCACCCATGAAGCACACCTTAACAAAAAAAGGAAAACTTAAAATTTAAATTAAGTATTAAGAGGAATTAAACATTCATAGTTAAAAAGTAATTCAACTTGCGTGATAAAGCATGTGAATTGGGGCATATAATTATTCTCATAACCATTAGAGAAGTAAATATTATGTGACAAAGAACCACACCATGGAAGCCAGAGCCTGCAGTCCAGCTGATCGCAATCGTAGAATGTTTTCGCTATCACCTACTTCTTCAGCCAATTGACAGAGCTTAGGAATAAGGCCCTCTAAGTTGAACATGTACGTACCATCCACCTATTCATTCATAAAAGGGATATTAGGGTGATGGTTATCTAATAAAAATAAGTTACAGAATACTATCTGCAAACGAAAATCATTTGGAACTAAATATTTAAGAGTTAAGCGTAATAGTAGTCCAAAAGCAAAAAAAAAAAGAAAAAAGAAAAACTCAAAGGAACATGTACGTGCCATCCACCTATTCATTCAAAAAAAGGATATCAGTGAATAAAAGTAAGTTACAGAATACTATCTGCAAACGAAAATCATTTGGAACTAAATATTTAAGAGTTAAGTGTAACAGTAGTCTGAAAGCAAAAAAAAAAAACTCAAAGGCTCTCTGTAACCATCTGAGCTTGGATAGACCCACTACCAATCAATTTTCCCTTTTCTGTTTGCCTTTTGAACTCTTTTTGTACATTATATTAGGCAAGTAAGGTATCTCCAGCAAAAACCATAAAACTTATTTGCAGGGAAAGTTGTTTGAAGACCAGTTACACAATTAATTACATAAAGGTATCCTTTATCTTTTTGTAAGAATTTAGGCTCACATCTCAAAGCTTTATCAGTCACAAACCTGGCTAGATATAAAGTCAACAAGAGTGGTGCAAGCCAGAATCCGCATTTCATCTTGCTGAGTTTCTTCCAGAAGAGTTCGAATGACCTCTAACAAACTACTAGCAAAAAGTGGCCTGCAAGAATTGAAGAGTTCTAGGTATGTTATCCCAAACAATCATGATTTTACTTCACAAAGCCAACAGTATCATTTAACCATTCAGAATTTATAACCATATGTGGAACTATGTAGCTATAGACAATGTTTAGTTTTGATAGCTTATGCATCTACTCTCTTTTTCTTATCCCCAATATCTCCATTTTATCATTTGCTCTCTCAAATTCAAGCCTGCATCCACTTTTTTCTTCAGGTATAAAAGACAACAATCACAAGGGCCAAAGTAAAAGGGAAAAGAGACAGGCTATGAACACCTAACTGAAAGCAAGAAAGAGTAATATCTTGATTTTCTTAAATTGAACCGCAAGATTGCAAGGATATAGCCTTGGCTCCACATGAAGGGATCTAGAGTCCACTAATTTGATCACATGACTAAAATCAATAAACTTACATCTGCTCCTTACATGACGATAGCAGCTTCTTATAAATACACACCACAACTTTTACATATCCAAAGTTCTCATGTCTCAACTCCTTGTAAAATTTTTGCTCCAGGGTTTCGGCAATCTGTCCATATTAATTATCTCAAAAAAGTAAGAAAAGAAGGCAATTAAACTAAAGTTCAGAAATTGGATGTCGAACAAAAACTTGAAAATATCCTGGAAATTTTTGAACTTCTCTTAAGCCTCATCAATGCTTCACCTTTTCCCAAGTTGCCACTAGTATGAATGGAGTAATCACAAGGTGCAAGTTTTTAAACTTTTGTCAAAATAACATAGATATCAAAAAGGTATTTACATGAAAAAATAAGCATAAGCATCTGAATGAGATAATACACCTGGCTTAGATAGAAAATCAAACGGGTCTGTAACAATGCAAATGCAGTTTAGTTTAAGTGTATTTTAAAGATAATTACTAAACCAAGGATGTAAAGGTATGAAGCTCACACATCTAGCTTTTGCAGATGATCTATTATTGTTTTGCAAGGCCGAGAAGAACTCAATTGATATAATGTTGCAAGCAATGAAGGATTTCCAAGAGATTTCAGGTTTAAGATGCAACCCTCTGAAGAGTTGTTTCTATTTATCATGCAACTCAAGTAGAGCAGTAGTATCTACAGCCATTGAGATGGAATTAACACAACTACCCTTCAAATACCTAGGGGTACCAATTTCTCAAAGAAGAATCAATGTTGTGGATTGTAAGCCTCTGTTGGACTCAATTCATGGCATAATCAACCTATGGAGAAATCGATTCCTTAGCTATGGGGGCAGGCTATAATTAATTCAGACAATACCGAGCAATCTTACCACTTATGGGATCAACCATTTATTCATTCCCGAAAGTATCCTCAAGGAAATCGACAGGACGCTTAGGGAATTCTTGTGGAACAGATCAAACCAAGGCAGAAGCAAAGAGAAGATCAGTTGGGACAAAATTTGCAGACTTAAGCAATAGGGGGGATTGGGCATCCATTCTGCAAGGATGAATCATAGGGTGAGTAGGGGGCGGAATTTGTGGTGGTTGTGCTACAAAAAGGAGAATTTATGGGTGAAATGGATACACAATGTATTCATCAAGCATAAGAGTATCTGGATCCTACAGTCAAGACAGGATATATCAGGAACTATAAAAGAAATTCTAGAGACCAAACAATGGATGCAGAGTCAGGTGTTTCACAGGATTGGGAATGGAGAAAGCACATCTTTTTGGTATGATAATTGGCATTGTAAAGGTCCTCTATATAAAGTGGAGGAGGTACAGGGCTTGAAATTGTTGGTGAATCCAACTACTAAAGTAAGTTTGCTTATTCGTAATAATAAGAGGATATGGCCCTTCCACAACAGTAGAAGTACCAGTCTCATCATGAAAGAGTTGCCACGATGTCAGGAAGGAGAGCAGGATGAAATTCAGTGGCTAGCAGATAACTCTAAGAAGTTCAACACAAAAGCCTATAAAACACTGTAACAGGCTACACAGAGCACAAGGCAGGAATGGGCAGGCTTAGTATGGGATAGTGATCTTAACCCAGCTCATTCATTCATCTTATGGATGGGAATCAATGGAGGGTTGCTTACAAGGGATAAGATCAGGTTCTCCATTAGTAATTTGAACTGTGAATGGAACTGGTAAGTTTGGAACACCTCATGATTAGATGCAGCTATACCAGACAAGTCTGGGATCGGTTGCAGAATATACTCAAAATGACCCGACCAACGGATTCTTGGAGTGAAACTATTGCTTGGTTGGGAAAAATTAGAGTGCATAATGCGGTTGATTTAAAAGCTATCAGGTTAAGTTGGGCAGCTTTGGTGTATTATATATGGAAAGAGCGCAATTGCAGAGTATTCAAAAAAGAGAGTAAAAGCAGTGAGAAGGTTTTTCAGGCCATCTTCCTACATTGCAGATTGGCCATGTTAGCCAGAGGAATAGCTGCAAATCTGACAAGTAGCATGAAGAGAAGATGGGGATTAGTGTAATACTGGACTAAGTGGTCACACAAGTTCCCTCGATCTCAAGATGTAGATGATCACTGGGAACCTTAATTCTCTGTAATCTAGATCCTATGGATTAGATTTGTTTTGTTCTTTAGATTGTATATATTTTCTTATAATGAAATCTATTAATTTTCGAGAAAAAAAAAAGAAAGTAATATCAGGAGTGGGCAGCAGATCTTCTCCTTTTCTTAATCAAACACAGGAAAGTGGATGTGCTAAATGTCAAAGCCTAATAACTACATAAATCTAAGAAGCATGATCTCTTTAGTGCATAAGAAAACAAACCTTGGGAATCCTCAATGGATTCTTTGAAGCATAATCACAAAGCTTTCCTATTTTCCTATCATTTGCCTCAGCCTCCTGCAGAATATTGAAGCAACAAAGTGAATGAAAAGTGATAAGCAATTCTTGAGAGCCTATCTTTAACACATATTATTATTTATTCAATTTTTTGAGGGGCAGGAATGTAACAGCCAGAAGTCAGCCAAATGCCAAAAAAAAAAAAACCTTTTAATTTGAAGAGCCATGTTACTGCCAATTAACCTCTACTAATAACTAGACCAGCATTGGATTTTAAAAGCCATGTCATTGCCAATTAACTTCTACTATTGACTACACCATCATTTGGCTTTAAAATCAATGCCATTGCCAATTAACCTCTACTAACAACTATACACATGCTCCCTTCTAATGCAGCTGGCTACTATTGACTACACCATCATTTGGCTTTAAAATCAATGCCATTGCCAATTAACCTCTAATAACAACTATACACATGCTCCCTTCTAATGCAGCTGGCTGCCAAACACGAGGTGAAATTCCTTAAACTAAACCTTTTCCAATTCAGTTAACTTCCAATACCATATGGATTAGTCTGATAAGAGTTTTTGACAATGAAATCAGAAAATGCAGCTCCATCAAAGCACACAATGATAAGTATGCTACGCAGAGGCAGACAATAATATGAACTTGTACGTTTTTATCATCCAATTTTACCAATTCATATCATAAAATCCAAAATATTGAGTAGTTTGCAATAACAGAGATCTGTTGGGTTAATTGATTACATTCCATCATATGTACATGAAAAAAGAAATTGACCACAGCAACTACAACAAATCTTCAAGCGAGACAATATGGCAGACAAGCTGCAAATTTACCTGGTTACGAGGGAAGATGTCCGCAAGTAATTTCTTGTATCGTTTAACAGGCTGTCTTGATCGTGCTCGCAGAGAAGGACAGAAGAAACAGAGGTTGCCACAGGCGGGCACAACCCGTCTTGACATAACCCCCATCTTCACCGAGAATCAAAACCCCCTCCTCTCTAAAATCCAAATCAGAATTCAGAGTTTAACTCAACAATGGTTCAAAACAAGCACAGCAGTATGCTTAAAGGCTAGAGTCTAGACAGTCTTCTGTCCCTGTGTTCGTGTCGAGTGATGGACGGAGATACATCGTTTAATCACCATAAGTTCGTTGACCACAACGTCAAAACAACTAAAATTGAGCAAACAATACAAAAGTTACATTCTTTCAGTAAAAACCATCAGCTAGTACACAAGTGCCAATAAACCCAGATTGGTTTTTCCCAGAAAATTCCATTCAACTATATCCCAAAAACCCAGAAACGATTTAGCAGAGCTATCTCTAGAAATGAAAGAATTGGCAGCTAAAATTTTCAAGAAAGAAAAAATACAAACCAAATTAAACAACAGCAATAACAGTCATTTGAGAACAGCAAGCCCATTTATCATGATCTGGAAAAGCTCTAGAAATTAAAAGTAGAAATACACAAGAATAAATAAAAAGAAAGGAGAGGGCGATGGGGTGTTCAGGGACCTAAAACCGCAATTATCTACGAGTTGAAGGCTAATTCCCTGAGAAACAATCAATACGCAGTTGCAAGTGAATAAAGACAAATGAGGAAAATACCTTTAAAACTAAATTGTGCCCAATGGGAGAAGAGGAGGCTTGATCTCTCCCCCCTAATCAACAATCTCTCTCTCTCTTGTTCCCTTTCTATAGTTTATATGCATTTAAAACACCATAGGCCAACTGTTTAATTTTCAATATAAATGTTAAATCTCAAAAATAACAAAAATACTAAAATAACAAGTCGGTAAAATTGCGATCGGCAAGAGCGCCTTCATAATGGGTCCCGCCAGCATCGAACGTAACGTGTTGGCGAGTAAGTTGGGCTGTGACGAAGAGGTTGGGAGGAGGGCTGTGAATTTAGTGTAGCATGACCAGGAAACACGACAGATAATGAAAGTGCCAAGCTGGGGCCAGGTGATTAGAAAATGCGTTAATGACAAATATCCTAACGGTCCCGGGATTCATGGCATCATTTGCAGGACAATTATGACCAAATTGTCCTTTTCTTTTTTTT
>JANZXP010000005.1:8441290-8460851 GCA_027576715.1 Erythroxylum flavicans
TTACCTCACTGAGTTCGCAAAACTCACCAAAATTGCAACGTTGTCTTTTCAGGACCGAGAGTAGACTCCTAGCTTCAAAGGGACTTTTCCAGCCGTGTAGATTATTTTGCCGAGAGAAGTCATGGCTCACAGGTCGGTCAGCTGGGACTTTTGGGAATGGCCTAGATAGATCTAATGTTCTTCCTCTTTTATATAGCATTTTGTACTATGTACATACAGTACAGGATGATAGATGTGTAAACCTTTGTTTCTGATGGAATGAAATGAGGAAGAAGTCGATTTTAAAAATATTGTGGTTTTCTGCTAATGCTTTATTGGAAAAATTGATATGATGCCATGTGGAATGAATGTAGTGATCGCACGTAGCTAACCTTTATCATAGGATATGTATCGGAATGACCTGCGGGCGTCCCGGTGCGTACCCAACGGTAAGGGGGTGCCACAGTTCACCACTCATCAAGATTGTGGTTCATAATAAACGAATGCTAAGGTGTATGTTTTAATATTAAAGTAACAGCCTACTTTATTCTTTAAAGCATACGCGATTCTAGATTCATTTAATAGTGCCATTACCGAAAGTCAACTACTATCATGATTTGAAACTCATCATTCCTTTGCAGTAAACTCTTTTAATAACATGGAGGTAAATCACAACACTACAGTCTAAATAATAATTAAGCGACCAACTTGATTATTTAACCGTGAATTAATTAATTTAGATCCTAATAATATACTTGTTTCCCACATGTCTCCATGTATATGTATATTACTTACAAAAAAACCTTGGTACCTTATGTCTAGTTTTATTATGCTTATACAAATAAAACCAAACTCTTTTGTGTTATTAATAATAAATATTTTCATTACAATATAGTAATTGGAAAAAAATTAAGATATATGTAAATACACTTGCTTTCTAGGGCACTATATTTACATAATCCTAACAATGCCCTCATAATCCTAAGGAAATATTATACTAGGAAAGTTTTTCTTTTATATATTTATAATGCTTAATTCCAAATTGACCAAAAAACTCCAACGTAGGCTTAAGAGAACTAAATGTTTAAAAATAGCTTAGTAGAAGTTGATTAATAGTCTTTTTCTACAGGTTTATAAAGATTTTACCTTTTGTCTCCTTTCGATATAAGAATTGATACCCATCTTATATATGGAATACCACAATTATTATTAGAGACAAGTTATCATAATCTCATACGAGATGTGGGTATCACAATCCCTTATCGAGAAAGACAAGAAAGCTGAAAACCTTTATAAGCTATAAAAAATTACTAATTACTTTCTTAGTTACCTATTTTCAAGAATGTGATTTTCTTATGCCTGAATTAATTCCATTATTGTGTCATTATAGACTTGGGGAATTAGAAATAGTATAAGAGTAAACCTCCACTACTATAATGTTATCCTAGGATAATAAGTATGATAAGAGGCATTAGCAATAAGGTGGTGAACAATGAGCAACTCTTAATAGGATTTTAATCTAGTTTCATATTAAAAGATAAGAGATTCTAGATTATAATTAGGCCTTAATAAAGACATCAATGGTTCAAGGAGGGAAGATTATCAACAACATAGGAGGTAGGTATTATATTCCTATATCGAAAAGGAGAAGAGAAGTAAAAAAAATTTATAAACCTATAAAAATATTAATAATCTTTTACTAATTTTAAGCAGATTATTCCTTTAAGCCTGAATTGAAGTTATACAATATAAGCTTATGGCATTAAAAATGGCATCAAGGCAAACCTTCAGTAGTATGATGTGGGGCCAAGATGACAAGGATGGGAGGTGATATTAGTAAAAAGGTTGTAAGTAATAGGAATCTCCTAATAAACTTTTAGTCTAATCTCATAAAAAAAGAAAGGGAGACTTTAGAATATAGATTGAACCTTAATGAGCAAATCAAGGGTTAAAGGATGGGATATTTTGAAATTCAATGTGGGAAAAGATAAAGGTGAGAGTCCTTATAAGCCTATAGAAAATATCACTAATCAACTTTCTGACTAACCATTTTTAAGAATGTGATTCTTTTAAGTCCTAATAGGAGTTGTAGTTAGGTTAATATGACCTTGTAGCATTACAAAACATTTGTTGGAAATTTTTGGAGACCAGTATCTTGGAAACTTGCTAACCTCCAATAATTTGGCTAAAGCAATGACAATGTTCTCTTTTGAAGGATTTATAATGATTTAAAATTTTTAAATCCTTTTAAATAAAATGCTTGCAAATGAAAATTACCTAATATTAGAAGTAAATGCATTTAAAGGATTGAAAATTCTTGTCAAGTAAAAGGTCTCTTATTTATTCAATTATGTGAATTTTCAAAGTCAAGTATAAATTACATATAATTATGCCAATTACTAATTGAAGACATATATTATTAAAGCTTACATCTCTTTCTTTCTTTTATAGATAAATAGTTAAATATCCAATTATAGAATGGATGTAGATTTATGTTATAGCCAACTTGACATATGAAGGGGAGAAATATATTGCTTGACCCATTTAACTTGATGTTTTTGAAACTCATTTACCATAGTCTTAGGTTATAAAGAAGTGAATTATTTCTAGCACTTAGGAAGTATTCATTAATGGAGATGAGTACCCTACGTTGAAGAAGAGTTGTGGTAACTATGATCAAACTAAGGAAACTATAGAATTTATGGATCTTAAAATAGTAGGACTATTGAAGATGTTAAATATGCTAACGGTGTATGAAAAAATTTATAGAGAAAAGGCACAACTCATTTGTAGTTATTGGTTATTTATGTGATTCATCATTCAAGGATAATGTATAAAAAATTGAAGGTATTTTATTTGAATAATGTAATTATGATATTAATTAATTATGTTATTTTTCATCTTTTTATGTTAAGAGGTGTGAAAAGGGTACCCAAAAAAAAGATGTAATAACAAATACTAAAGATGTTGAGTAATTATTAAATAAAACAATGAAGGAATATGATCTAGTTGTTATAATACAATATACAAATTGTAGCATTTAATTACTAATTTTAAATGTGCTAATGTAAATAATGCATATGAACCAATTACTATACATAATGAGCCACATTTCATTTTTTTAGCATATAAGATATCGAGTGAGGTGTATTTCTATATTTCCCATATCTTGTTTAGTTTGAAAATTGAATGCCATAACAGAATAAATCAAAAATTGAAATTATAATATGAAACATGATAATGAAAACACTTGAAGAGGTTATAGCTATAGTTATTGGTACTGAATAAGAAGCAAATGGTAATACCTATCTACTAATAAGCTTTGCTTATAAACTTTTATACAATTTCATATAGAAATTTTTAAAATTTTTGACATTTTTATAGAAATTATTATTATAATGAATGAGGGACTAGCATTTTTCTGGGTCAATAATAACTTATGAAGGTGTAGATAATATATAAGATGGTGACAAATGAGCTGAGATTGTACAACATGATGGTGGGTTAATTACTACCAAAAACCTTATGTTGTTTAAAATATTATTAGATATCTCCATAGTTTGATAAGTTATCATAACCCCTATGGTTTGGTAGGTTTTCATATACCCATATGGTTTAAATATATCTTGAACAACCCTTAATCTGACTTAAAGTTTAAAGCTCTAACTTATGGTTTTTATTGTCTTACCTAAATTGATACTTGAACATAATAAAAGTAGTAATGGAATAAATGTTAAGCTATATAATGGAGCTAGAGGAGACAATCCTTAGGATAAAATGAGAATCCTATATATTAAGGGTAAGGTTATGATATCATAAGTAATTTTGAAAACTCGAGTTCTAATGAGGATGATGAAATTTTTCACAAAGTTTTTTAAATAAAAGTTATAACTAAATTGAACAATTTTTTTATGGAAAATGTAATGTACCAAACTAGAGACATAGGGGGATTAATTAGATACACATGTAGAAGAATTTAATTTGTAGGATATAGATGATGAAAATTTTAGGAGATTTTTTAAAATAGATGTTACAACTAATATGAATAGATTTTTATATAGAAAATGTACTGTACCAACTATAAATAGGAGGTGGACCAATTAGGCATAAATTTAGATGAATCAAATAAGAATTATATGGATGTTAAGTTAACATATAGTAACTTATATTGACCTGGTAAATGATTGATAGTTTAGATAATGACGAATAGAAAAGGCTTAGATGGATAAAGTTTGATTAGGAGAAGGTATTTGAAGTTAACATTAGTTTACAAATTATTATTTAATTGACACTTTTAGGAAATGTCTATTGTAATAGCCAATTTCCAAAACTTATTGAGGGTTGGAATGTTATACTTTTGAGTCATATCATTTTAGAATTTATGAGGTGGATTTCATTCACTAACATGAGCATTTACACACATGAATGTTGATTTAGAAAACATTGCAAAGACTGTATGTGCACTCAATTGACATATACCGGGGTATGAAAAGTTTAAATTGGTTATGATATGATTGTGTATTGTTTATGTCTTTAATTTTGGTTTGATGGATTATAATTGGTAATTTGGAGTTAATTGTTACAATTGGAAAATTGATGAATTAAAATGTTCATTTAGTCTAGGAAAAATGTCAAGTGGTAAGACAAGTTTACACATGGAAATTTAGAAAGACTACGCCTATAAAATAAGTGACACAAGGTAGTAGAATTTAATGACAAATGGCTTGGAAAATTGAGTGGCAAATGGCCTAGGATTTTGGTGACGTTTCGCAGCTTATATAGAGGACAAGCATATTGCATACATATCTGACAAATATCGTTGTAAAATAGTGTCACCTAGTACCTAATGAATTAAGCTAATATAGAAATTGTTTCTGTTGGCTTCTTTCTTCTCTTTCCCTCTTACCACTGAAACACACACACCCACCCTAACCATTTCTAAATTTTTGCTTCAATTCTATTCATCACCACCTAAAATCTTTACAAAATTCTACATTAAGAAAGCTATAATTTGTTATCATCTCTTTGCCCTTGCTGAAATCATTATACTCTCGTCTTAATCTTGGAATTGTGTTTGCATGCATAGAAGGCTAGGTTAGCTTGATAATTGAGGAGGTATTTGAGCTAATAAAGAAGGTAAAATACTGATCTCTTATGATATAAAATAATAGAAATTCATGATGACTAACTTAAGGATGGATTGATTGTGATATTGGTTTTAAATGAGTGCTAGAAAATGATGCATGAATGGTAGTTTTTGTTCTGTTTAGCATTTATGAAAAACAATAGTTTATGAGCTGTTAAATGAATGATTTGAGCTGGAAATTAAAATGAAATTGATGAGGAATTGAGGTATAATTAAGTTATAATTGAGGTATAATTAATGGACTGTTATGAAGGTTTTTTGAATTTGATATGAAAGAGTTCTCTTTTGAATATGTGAAAACATGGGGATGTTAATGTATGTGTAAGAATGATTGTTATTGACATAAATAAATAGAATTCAGAGAGCTTTAATGTAACCAAGATGGAAGCTATATTAACACGAATTGAAGTAGCTTTTGAGAGTATGAATTTTGGAAAATTTGAAGTGTTAATGATGATCCTAAGTAGATGAAATTTGGGGAGAATTTGGGGAAATTAGATAGTACACGATTGGGGCACTCATCCCACAATCATAGAAAGGTCCCCTATTATCGTGGCCTAAACTTTGAGATGATAATTTTGATTTTGTGAATTTATTGAACCAAATGAGGATAAGTCACTCTACATTAGTGTATTTGGACTTAATTAAGGCTTGAAATGAACCTAGATTGTTGCTTGATTAATTGGTTAAAGGTTCAACAAGTTTAAGTTGTTAATTGATGTTATTACTTAAGGAATGGATTGTTTTGATATCAACGTATTTAAATCTGGAAATTATGAGTTGTTAAAGGAATAAAGGTGTTCCTATGAATATAAATATGATCCAAATGATATAAGTAAGGTGTATTAGGTATGAATGAATGAGAATTGGGAAATTGTGTAAATGTATATTACTAAAAAAGGTTGATGAATGTATGATTGATGAAATTAGAGTATCAAACTTACTCAAGGTATAAACCTGAATGCAAAGTGGTAATATACAAGCTATAATAATTAAATGGTCAAGATTTGTGATTAAGAATATATACCAGAAAAGGTCAATTGAGCATGCATTGAACATGACACATATAAATATGTAAGATTGTTTATTCATATGATTGAACAAATTAGTGATTGTGAACTATATGTGTATTGCTTGACTATAGACACAAAAATTGATTGCCAACATCCAGAAATTGCCAGATCATTAAGGCAATAGCTTTTTTGGAGCATACTGTGAGTTAACCTAAATTTGTAAATTTAATTATTTGTGTTTCCATTTGAATTGTAAGTGTATCATGGAATGTGTGAACAACTAAATGATGAATGTCAGATAAGATCTGAAGGATTTGATATATGACATGAGCACATTGAATGAAAAGTACTGAAAGTATGATATATGAATTGATGCATCTCATTACATTGAAATGTATGATCAGATAAAGGAGTTGTGACCGGAGTAGCCAATATGTGAAAAAAAGCTTTAAGTTCAGGATTATGCACAAAGAGCCACAGGATCAAATAACAATGGACCCGGTATCCACAACGGATATGGGATAGTAAATAAAATAAGCCTAATATCCATAATAGATATGGGACAGTAAATTGGGTTGATAGGCACTCGGTCACAACAAAGCAAAATAAGAATGGAGTCTCGTATGCATTTGCATATACAACTTTACATGTATTATATGAATGATTGAGATGATTTATTAGACTATTTTGAAATAATGATATGAAATAATTGAATACATGTTGTACTTGTTAGCATATAATATAATGTGATCTGATATTCAATGCTAGATAACGTGTTATTCTTAGTGAATTAAGTTATATACTTACCATTATGTTTTGAATTGAGTGAGCACATCGATGATGGTTCACTCACTAAGTTCACTCACTGAGTTCGCAAACTCATTAAAATTGCAACATTGATTTTTAGGTTCAAGGGAGATCAAGCTTCTAAAGCAATCTAATAGAATTCTAGTACAGTTATTTTAGGGACAGGAATGGCTTAAATGTCGAGTCAATTGATACCTACAAAGTCTAAATAGATTTCTTTTGTATTAGCATTCAATGTTATGACACACATTGTCTCTAGTGTTTAATTTTTATATTGTTTGATGTACTGGGATTAAGCTCAAAACTGTTGTGTGTGGTCTACCTGAATTTGGAATGTTAATGACATATATGACTTATTATAATTGTAAAGGAAATAAATGTTTGGAATGTTTAAGTTATATTGATGCCTTAGAATGTATTAATGTGATTGTTCTAACGTACCATATCCATAGAGCATATTCTTGAATATTCGTGTATATGATCGGGCATATGCGCTATGAGAATGGTATGTTACAAGTTTTGGTATCAGAGCATGGTTTGGCATCCTTAGGGATATATATAAGCATTTAAATATGACAACTAGTGAGAGACTCATATAGTGATCGCAATTATTATTTGTTTTAGGTCATCTGCTATAGGAGATTAAGTCGTAGAATCAGCTGATCTTGAGTATATAGGAGCCAATAAGGAGTCCCCAATACCCTATTTTGACCAAATGCCTAAGATAATTCCTAAGAGGAGAGAAAAGAGGTATGATAAACTTAGAAAGTAAAGAGCTATAGACATCTATGGAAGTACATAACTTGCTGAAGCAGAAGGTTAACTGGAAAGAACATGAAGGGTGTTTAATCAAATGGACTACGAGTCTATTGAAAGTTTCGACTACGTAGTCTCGTTACTACAAGGTCCAGATTATCAGTGGTGGAAGACTGTTCTAGGTAGTTCTGCATGACCTTATAGATTGACGTGGTAAGACTTTCTGAAGGTCTTCATGGAGAATTATATCCCAAAGATCTATTTGGATAGGAAGATGAAAGAGTTTCTCGATTTGAAACAAGGAAATCTCACTGTAGTCGAATATGAGGTGTGGTTTAATGAATTAATGGGGCATGCTACTATTTTGATTCCAACTGAGGAAGATAAATATAGGCAGTTTGAGGATGGATTGAATAGAGAGATCAGAATGAGGTTGGCTATTACCAATTCGAATAGTTTTACTGAACTAAGAGCTGCTTCAATTCAGATTGAGCAGTTATTAAAAGATGAACCAGGAGAGTATAGAAAGGATTTTACAATTAAAAGGCATGGTGAGTTTCAAACTGACTCTAGCAGAAGATTTGGTAAACACCAAAATAGATCATCATGATTATAGACTAGATCGAGGTAGTCAGGTTTTAGATCGAGAGGTGATTTTGTTCATGCTAATAGTGGTAGAGGTTAGGTATCTAAAGGACAGATATATGGAGGGCAAACATAACAGATGCCTAGTTATGAGCATTGTGGAAAGAAACATGGTGGAGAATGTTAGAAGATATCAGGAGCTTGCTTACGTTGTGGCTCTTTTAAGTATCAGATTAGAGACTATCCATTAATATTGGGAACACAGTCTGGAGTAAAAGGAGGATCAATGACTAAAATGACTATCCAACATAGTAGAGCAAGTAAAGCAGGACAAAGAGGTAGAGGTAGGGGTAAAACTAGTTAAGCAGGCCCTAGTATTAGGACTATGGTACAAAGTAACCAATCACAGTCCCAGGCCAGAATCTTTACTATTACGAGACAGGAGGCACAGAATTCTCTAGATGTTATTGCAATTGTGTTATATGTTTTTAATTTTGAGGCATTTGCATTGTTAGATCTAGGATCTATGCATTCATTTATCATACCACATCTAGCATCTAAACTGTATTGTGAGAGAGAGATGTTGAAATGTTGCTTAGAGGTAGGTACACTGGTAGGTAGTACTATAGTGAATAGAGAAGTAAGTAAAAGGTGTATGATTCGGCTTGATTAAGCGGAGTTGAAACATGATTTGATAGTACTACAGTTGAAAGAGATAGAACTTATTTTAGGTATGGACTGGCTTATTGCTTATAAAGCTGTGATGAATCAATCAAAGGTTATATTCGAGGTGTTAGTCAAGCAGTGCTAGCCAAATTGATTTCATCAATGAGTGCCTTTAACTTGGTTCGAAGTGGATGTGAAGCTTATTTAACCTATATGACCGATAGTTGAATTGAGCAGACAGTACAAAATATTTTTGTTGTTAAGGATTTCCTAGATGTTTTTCTTATTGAATTACCAAGATTACCCCCAGATAAGGAAACAAAGTTCACTATTGGCTTAGTTCTAGGTACTTCTTCTATATCTATTACTTAAGGAACTTAAGACTCAGTTACAAGAGTTTTTGGATAAGGGTTTTATTAGACCCAATGTATCACCTTGGGGAGCTCCAGTTTTGTTTGTGAAGAAGAAGGATGGCACCTTGAGATTATGCATTAATTGTAGGTAATTGAATTGGGTGATAGTGAAGAACAAGTTTCCTTTACCGAGAATAGATGATTTACTTGTCAGTTATAGGGATCTCAAGTGTTTACTAAACTGGATTTGAGGTCAGGATATTATCAATTGAAGATAGCAGAAGTTAATGTACCAAAGAGTGCATTCAGAATCAGATATGGACACTTCAAGTTTTTCATGATGCCTTTTAGGTTAACGAACGTTCCAATGACCTTTATAGCATTGATGAATAAAGTATTCCAACCTTACTTAGATCATTTTGTGATTGTATTCATAGATGATATTTTGGTGTACTCGAGGAGTAGAGAGGAACAGTCTGAGCATTTGAAGTTAGTCTTACAGATAATGAGAAAGAAGCAATTGTATGCCAAGTTCAGTAAGTGTGAATTTTGGCTTGATCAAGTGGTGTTCTTGGGTTAGATAGTATCTGGACAGGGAATTCAGGTAGACCCCAAGAAAGTTGAGGTAGTGAAGAAGTGGCAAGCACCTAGAAATGTATCTGAGATTTAGAGTTTTCTTAAGTTAGCAGGTTATTACAAGAGGTTTATCGAGGGGTTTTCATTTATCTCAGCACCTTTGATAAAGCTTTTGAGTAAGAATGTACCTTTTTAATGGACTGATGTGTGTCAAAGGAGCGTTGAGGAGTTAAAACATCGATTAACTATGACATAAATTTTAACTATACCATCTGGATCCGGAGAATATATTGTATATAATGATGCTTCACATTAGGGATTAGGATGTGTTTTGATGCAATATGGTAAAGTGATTGCTTATGCTTCGAGACAATTAAGGTCCCATAAGTTCAATTACCTAGTTCATGATTTAGAACTTATTGTAGTGGTGTTTGCTTTGAAAATTTAGAGACATTATTTATATGGTGAGATGTTTCAGATATTTACATACTATAGAAGTTTGAGATATTTGTTAAGTAAAAAAAACCGAATATAAGAGAAATGTGGTGGATTGAATTACTTAAAGATTATGATTGCACGATTGAATACCATCCAAGTAAGCTAATGTTGTAGCTGATGCATTAAGCAGGAAATCTAATAACAGTGTGGCATAAATTCAAACATTGAGGTTACCAAACCTAGTTCAACTGAGTGCCTTTAATGTTGAGCTAAGTTTGGGGTAGAATGAAGCATTGTTAGCTACATTGAAGCTTAGACTAATATTGCATGAAAGGATGTTATAGACAAGACAATTCTTTCCATAATAAAACCCTAGGACAGTATATAGGCTAGAAACCCATGATGCAGCTCTTGTGAGGCTTATCAGTGAAAATTTTCATAAGCCTAGGAGTCACAGCGAGAACTTGTTTTCTTGATTCACAGGTGTAAACAATGCAACGTACCATAGTTTTGAAATCAATTGTAGGTTATTAATTCAATTGTTCCATAGTTAGGGGATGTTGTGT
The DNA here is from genome assembly GCA_027576715.1 of Erythroxylum flavicans. NCBI lineage: Eukaryota > Viridiplantae > Streptophyta > Magnoliopsida > Malpighiales > Erythroxylaceae > Erythroxylum > Erythroxylum flavicans. The sequence continues at coordinate 8,452,176 of JANZXP010000005.1, forward strand.
AAAGTTCATATGTTCTGTAAACTTTGGAGAACATGAAGGATACTAACTATGGAATCACTATTTGAAATTAACAATTTTGCAAAACTGAGTAATGTTGATAGATCTTAGATGTATAGATGATTAACACCTGATGGTTTCATTAATTCTGAGTTTGTTAAAGGAGTTGAAGCTTTTATTCATTATGCATGTTCTCAACCTACATATATGGATGGCCCAAAGATCACATGTCTATGTAAAAAGTGCAAACACATTCGTTTCCTTCTTATTGATGAAGTGAATGGGCATTTGTTGAGAAAAGCGTTTGTCCCAAATTATTTTGAGTGGCCACGACATGGGGAACCATTGATTTGTAGCACCTCAAGGGATAAGAAGTACAATCATCAGTGAACTTAAATGAGTTAGAAGGGGGGATTAGATTTGGAACAAATAATGTGGAAGTAAATAATATTGTTATAAATGTCTGGTGCCATATATGGCTATGTTATTGAGTTATTTTCTTTGTTCAATAGGGGGTAAATATCATAAAAATAGAGTAAACTCTGTCAAAATTTTTATAAATTCTAGTTCACTTGTAACATTTTATTCTTATGTAGGAAAAGTCCATAGGCATGAGGCCTATACCCCGCCAGCTCTTTTTGCATATTCACACTAAGAAGTATAACGGTGTGACATTCGTGAACACCCAATGTAGAGAACTAAATGTATGTGAAATTTATGGTTTAATATTAATGCTTAGTAATTATCACTTACTAATATAAACATTGCCTTCTGATAGGACAAAATACAAGAAAGCATTCAACGAGAGTCTCAGCTGTCTGAAGTTGTTGATGAGACTCAAACCTATCTTCATGTAGTGGGTGGTAGGGACCATCGTGGAAGGATATTCGACTTAGGTTCATTTACAAACACATGTTATTTGTAATCCTCTACGTCTAATATAGCAGCATCTAATAGGCAATCCACAACCAATAAAGTCCACGAGCTTCTAAGCATAATGTAGACATTGGCAACTCAGTTGCAATAGTTGATAGAGTACATAGCTCAGCTCTATAATGAGATGGAAGAGTTGAAGGGGAGGGGTAGCACCTCATCGCAGCAATCAGAACATCCATAGTCATACTTGTAGTCATTTCATTTAAATTACAAATGCTTATTATATACAATTTAATGTTTATTATCAATTAAGATAATTTTAACTTTATATCATCAATCAACTTTCTGTTTAAACAAATTAAATGTATAAACAAATCAAAATATTATGCACAGATAATTCATAAATGTTTAAATTATGCATCAACCATAAGATCATCAAATAAAATTTAATGACGAGATATTTTTAAAAACATTTTTTGGTTAATTTACTGACAGAAAAACAACAGTGCATTGATAAAATCAATTATATATACTGACGGAAAACAACAAACCATCGGTAATATTGACATTAAGTAACAGACAGAAAAAACCAAATTTGTCATCAAATTTACCTATAGGACCTGCCGCAAAAGAGCCATCAGTATACTCACTGATGGAAAAAATATAACTGTTGGTAATGTTGTAATAAACTTACCGAAGGAATAACCAATACCATCTGTAAATCTACGAATGAAAAAATTTTGACTGTTAGAAATTTACCAACAGTCAACTGCACAAACAACTGTCGTTATATTCACCAACGGTTATATAAATTATTCGTCGGTAAATTTACCAACGGACATCCTGTTATGCGTCGGAAATTATTACCTACGGACATTTCTATAACGCCTTGGTCTGTCGGTAAATTTCATTGCTAACTTAGCTTACTGATGGAATGCTTAGGCTTTCCATCGATAATATCTGTCGCTAGACTATATTTTTCTTGTAGTGAATGTTTATAAGACTCTGGAATTTTTCTAGAATTAATTGAACTTGATTCAATTAATAGATCAAGTCAAAGTCAACACTAGACAACTTTTTGAAAGCTTATAAGGCTGACTTGTTTGATAACTTATGTGTATGTGTTTTGATTATATGGCCTTAAATTTTTTTATAAGAAAAGAAATGTATTATTTTCATGCTAGTATCATGCTAAGTGCATTTGTTTGAAATTAGGGTTTTGGAAAATTTTCGAATATTGAATAGTTCTTTTTAGTGCCTAGTAGGTTAACTCATTTATCTTGATAATTTTGACCGTTAAGATATTTTTTGTCTTGTGTCAAATTGTCTTGAAAATTTTGAGATAACCTAGGGATGTTTTTAATGACTAATTGATGTTCGAAAATTTTGTAAACCTTAGGGATTAATTTAGAATTAATCTAAATAGAGCATAATATTTCTCGTGTGACTAGAAAAAGGCATGTGTACTAGAATTAAAGTGTTTAATTTGGATATCAAAATAATTGAATTTTAGGATTCCTAATCGAATCTCATTCATAATTCAAATTAGCCAAGAATAATACTAGTACCCGATTCGGTTCAAGAGTTGAATCAAATCATAAACTTTAGATGCATAGTCAAGTCACAACCTAAATTAAACCTCCTTTATGTGATACATACATTAGATGCATTTTAAGGGTGGTTATGGACATAGGCTCAATTTAATTAAGTTGTCCATAATCTGAATATATATATGTGATATATGTATATATATATATACATACATATATATAATATCATCCAAGTATTGATGAGGCCTAAGAATAAATCCCTCAACCAAAATATTAGGACTTACGCCTTCCATTGATATGGCAAGAACCAAAATTCTTTTAGTGTTGGGTTGTTGGGCAAACCCAAGCCCACATTACACAAATATGTTCAAACTATGAAAATTATATTTTCAGATAAATGAGTTAGTCCTAACTATAAGCGTTGATTTATTAGGTAAACTTAAAGTCAACGTGGATAGAGGCAGAGTTGGGTAGTATATATGGATGTATATGCATCAAGAGTTGATAACCCAATGAGTGTGCTAAATTAACAGTTGATGGCATAAGTCGATAGTTGCATAAATTAATACAATTAATATCAATGATACCTATCGATTAACCTAAGGTGGCTTATTGGGCAAACCCAAGGTCATTTTTAGTGATATTGGATATCGATCCATTAGGAAAATTATAATTTTTCTCGGATTCGTAGTGAGGGCTATAGATTTGAATAAATAGTGGGACCCATAATGCATGTGATTAAAGTCCTTATCGATATGCATTTATGTACATTCTAACGCTTTCTCTCATTCTTCTAGGTTATTTAATCGTCGCGATGTCTTTTGCCAGTGTGAACTTACGCTCTCTACTTGGCTCCAACAAACTCACAAAACCAAACTTCTTAGATTGGATATGGAATTTAAGAATTGTTCTCAAATATGAGAAACTAAGATATGTCCTAGATGAGCCACTTCCTGGTCCCCCTACTGCTGATGCTTTTGATGAGGATCATAAAGCTTACAAGAAGCTACTGGATGATAGTGAGCTAGCTAGCCGCATAATGCAGACCTCTATGCCACTAAAACTGCAAAAGCAAAATGAGGCTATAGATGCTCATACCATAATCTACCATCTATCTAAGGGAACTGTTTGATGAGCAAGCTCGGTTTGAAAGGTTTGAGACCTTGAGGTTGCTTTTTCTCTCTAAGATGGTTGAGGGACCTTCTCTAATGCAGTACGCGCTGAAGATGAATGGATACATTAAGAGGTTAGCCAATTTTGGTTTCATAATGGATCGTGAATTAAGTATAGACTTAATTCTGACTAGTTTGATCGATAGTTATTCACATTTTGTGCTTAACTATCGGATGAACTAAATATCCACTTCGATACTTGAGCTGATTAATCTACTCAAAACAGCTGAGCAAACTGTCAAGAAGAACAGTAAGGCTATGATGCTAGTGGACTCTACTTCTGGTTCTCGCAAGAGGAACCAAAAGAAGAAGAAGTTCAAGAAGCCAGTGGGAGGTGTAGCCAAGAAGAAGTCAAAGGACAACGAATCAAAAGGAATATGCTTTCATTGCAATAAAGAAGGGCATTGGAAGAGGAACTGTAAAACCTGTCTAGAGTCATTGAAGCAAAAGAAGGCATTATACGCTCCACCATCTACTTTAGGTATGTGATTTGTCATTAAGGTTAATACTATTTTTGATCATAATATTTGGGTAATATATACCAAATATGGCTCACACGTATATGTTGATATGCAAGGTCTTAGGGATAGTAAACTACTCAAGAAGGGAGAGATGGACCTATGTGTTGGAAAATGGAGCAAGAGTTGTTACATTAATTGTAGGAACCTATATGTTTTGTATCTTCCTAATAGGCTACAGTTAATTTTGGATAATTTCTATTATGTACTCGTTGTGACAAAGAACATTGTATCTGTTTCATGTCTTAATAAAACGAGATTTCATTTAACTTTTTCAACTAATGGTTGTTTAATTAAGTTGAATGAAATGTTGTATAGTAGTACTACATTGTGAAATGGTATTTACATGTTAGATATGTGCAATCCAATTTTAAATATCAATGACAATAAAATACAAAAACGGGATAATTTAAAATCATCTTACTTATGACATTGTCGACTTGGTCATATAAGTGAGAGATGCATGGCCAAGCTACACAGGAGTGGTAGCTTAGGGTCATTTGATTATGAATCATATGACACCTGTCAATCTTACTTGTTAGGTAAGATGACTAAATTACCTTTTAAAGGAAAGGGTAAATGTGTGAATGGGTTATTTAACCTAATACATTATGATGTATATGGTCTCATGCCAGAGGTGGTTTTATATAATTCATTACCTTTATCAATGATTATTCACAATATAGGTATGTGTATATAATGAGATACAAGTCTGAAGCATTTGAAATGTTCAAACAATTTAGACATGAAATAGAAAAATAGCTTAGTAAAAGTGTGAAGACACTTCAATCAGATCAAGGTGGTGAATACTTGAACGAGGAGTTTCTAGGTTATCTCAGGGATAACGGGATTGTATCCCAGTGGACTGCACCTTACACACCATAACATAATGGTGTGGCTGAAAGGAGAAACCAAACCTTGTTGGACATGGTAAGGTTAATGATGGGCTTAGCAGATCTACTGAAATCCTTTTAGGGCCATGCGTTTGAGACTGCTGTTTATATGATATACAAAGTCCCTTTAAAAGTAGTTGATGTTACTCCATATGAGACATGGACTAAAAAAGAACCATATCTTTCTCATATGAAAGTTTGGGGTTATCCGACTTATGTAAAGCGGATTCAATCAAACAAGCTTGAACTGAAATTTGATAAATGTTTGTTTGTAAGATATCCTAAGGAAATAATTAGATATCAATTCTACAATGCTTTAGAGCAAAATGTGTTTGTCTCAAAGCATGTTGTCTTTTTAGAGAAGGAGTTTATTCTAAGAAAAGATAGTGGGACCAAAGTTGAACTTGATGAAGTTCATGATGCTCAAACAGACGCAGATCAACTGCCTAAACCCGAGATTGTTGTTCATGAAGATGAGACAATAGTTGAACCTTTTGACACACAAAATGTTCATACGAAATATTCTAGAGAGATATGGATTTCTCGTAAGTGAATATAATGACATATTGCTCATAGAGGACGATGAGCCTATAACCTATGAAAAGGCTCTGAAGAACTCAGAATATGAAAAATGGCTTCAAGCCATGAATTCCGAAATGGATTCATGTCTGAAAACCAATTATAGACTTTTGTTAACCCACCTGAAGTGATAAAACCCATAGGGTGCAAGTGAATTTTCAAGAAGAAAATTGACATGGATGGTAATGTGATTACCTATAAAGCGAGGCTAGTCACTAAAGGTTATCGTTAAAGACAAAGAATTGACCATGACGACACATTTAGCCTCGTAGCCATACCTAAATTCATTAGATTACTCCTAGCCATTGCTGCTCAATATGATTATGACAAATAGATGTGAAGATGACTTTCGTGAATGGAAACCTAGCTGAGGATCTGTATATGATACAACTTAAGGGCTTCATATCCAAAGATGGAAAAAAGGTATATAAGCTTCAAAATTCCATTTATAGATTGAATTGAAGCAAGCATCTAGGAGTTGGAACATTCGATTTGATGCAACAATCAAAGAGTTTGGTTTCTCACAAAATCTGGATAAACCTTGCGTGTACAAGAAGGTTAATAGGAGTGCTATCATATTCCTTGTGTTATATGTGGATGACATATTACTAATAGGAAATGATGTCTCAAGTTTGCAATCTGTCAAAATATGGTTGTCCCAGAATTTCTCCATAAAAGACCTTAGAGAAGCAACTTATATATTGGGAATAAAGATCTATATAGATAGATCAAGGAAGTTACTAGATCATTCATATTCTGCATACATAGATAAAGTGCTAAAAAGGTTTAATATGGAGCAATCTAAGAGAGGGTTTCTTCCCATGAATCATGGGATAAAACTCTTGAAATCTATATGTCTCAAGATGTAAGATGAGAGGACTCACATAAGTTTGATCGTGTATGCTTTAGCAACAAGATCAATCATGTATGCTATGTTATGTACAAGACTCGATATATCGTATGCTCTAAGTGTTATGAGCAGAAGTACTTGAGAAGGACGAATGATGTATTCTTGGTATATGGAGATGGAGATCTCATAGTAAGCGAGCATACAGATGTCAGTTTTCAATCTGACCAGGATGACTCCAAATCCCAGTCAAATTATATTTTCATATTGAATAGTGGAGCAATCAGTTGGAAGAGTTCCAAACAAGTGATGACTGCAGATTCAATGACCAAGTTAGAGTACATTGTAGCTGCAGAAGCTATTTGGATTAAGAAGTTCGTTATGGAACTTAGAGTTGTTTCTAGCATTGTAGACCTGATACTATTGTATTATGACAACAATGGATCTATTGCTCAAGCCAAGGAACTAAGTTCTCATCAGAAGTCTAAGCATATACTCAGGAGATATCACCAAATTAGGGAGATCATTAATAGAGGTGATACGAAGATAAAAAGAGTGTCCACAGATCAGAACATCGCTGATCCTTTGACTAAGCCACTTCTTTAAATGAGATTTGATTCTAATGTACTAGCTTATGGATTAGATAAAAAGACTATTGACTTTAGTGCAAGTGGGAGATTATTAAAGTAGTGCTCTAAAGGCAATCACCTTTAGCACTTATATACAAACTTTATTTTGATTAATAAAGCAAAAGGCAGTTTTCATTAATTTGATGTTCATTTATTTATGAATTGATGTCGTTCCTAAATCAAATTAATGAAGACCATGATACAAAACATGGCATAAAGAAAATCATGATGAGATCTGATAATGAAATTCCTATCATGTGTAATTATGTTAGTAGCTAAATTATCTCTAGTCATAGGATTAATAAGATAAGACATTGTAATTCGGATAAATTAACACATGTTATACTCTATGATTTGATCAAGTAGTCGATCTTATAAACTGTAAACATGAGAAGTTTAGAGTTAACATACGGATGCTTACTAAGAGTAGTAAGTACATCGGATAACCCTCTATGAGATTATTATATGGATGATCTATCAAATGTCAGTGATTAATCTCATTATAACAATGGTACAAATATCCTTAGACTTGAGGTACTTAAGGATATCTTGGATACTAATCATGTGCTTTGACACCATTCCTTGTTGCCTCAAGATGAGGTCTTGAGGTCACTCATAAGGTGGTGATTGGGTATAACTATTAGTATTTGAAGGTAATTGGGTAGCCAATAAAGGATTCACCACTCTTAATAGAAGGAGATGATACTCACGACCTCTTATTAAGGTCATTAGTCAAAAGTCTCTAGATAGAGCAATTATGTGTCATGAAGAGAGTCTTCAATGATAAATAGAGTAATGAGATCCCCAAGATAAGTACTAACATCACTTGGATTAAATTTGACATAGTTAGTTTAGTGAGAGTTGACACATAGCCTATACTCTAAACCAAGTGGGGTATAGGATGGTGAAGGGATGAATTGCACAATAATTGACTATGGAAAGGTTTGTAAGTCGGATAATTAACTAGCGAAGAGTTCGAGTGTTAATCTACTTACATTTAGGTAAATTGGTATCATGAAACCCTTGATGATATGATTCGATTAAGAGTTAATTCAAGTGACCAAAATAACTAGGAACCTAAGGGTCACACGCATAAAAGATCAGATGAAAAACAAAGTATGCATGGCTGTCAATTAAGCAAGCCATGATCATGGCTTATATGCTATGATTGTGACCGACTTAATGACAAGTGGTATATAAATGAGTTCTTTACTTATGTACACACGAATTTTTAGCCAAAAAACATACTCAATACAGAGACTAAGGGTCTAAAAGAATTCTGGAAGGTAAGAAGAGTGATCTTGAGATTTATTCGTGCAATATTAAGCAATTGTTGCATGAGATAAATAAAACTTGGTCTTAATCTAACTCTCACTAGAGCATCTGCTTGAACTCATCTTGTTTGGTGCCCTAACCACCCTTACACTGTAACACCCCACTCCCGCTGGACCCGAACCCGATATCGACAGTGATATCCGAGTCCGTACCCCGCGAGGGTGGTTTGCCACATCACTAAACAATCAAACAGTCGATATAAATTTTTTTTAAAGTACAGAAAATCAATAACTAAAACGTTCCACTTTGTTTTTATAATCATTTGATACAGAAAATGAAA
>JANZXP010000005.1:8460951-8476663 GCA_027576715.1 Erythroxylum flavicans
TTCAACCCCCTCCTTTTCTATTCTAGCACTTTAGAAATAAGCTTGACCAGTCTCTGTGGGATCGACCCTGCTCATCATTATTTACAAATCTTTTAGAGTAGGTAATTTATTTTTGGTGGTTTCGACACCCATCAGTTGGCTTATAATATGTTGCAAGTAATTAAGTGCTTGACAATTTAATGAACTTTGCAATTGAATGAATAATAAAGAATCTTAATGAATGTCTTTTTCTTGGATGAATCTTGATGAATGTCTTTGATTTGTCTAATGTCGATGTTGTTTCTTATTAAGTTAAGATTAATGAAATTGATTTGCTTGAGGACAAGTTAATTTTCAAGTGTGGGGTAGATTGATAAATTCTTAATAGAAAATATTTCCAATCTCTTGTTTAATGCATTTTTGCTTGTTTATTTGAGAGTTTTTTATTATTTTTGTTAGTATTTAATTCATTATATTATATTTTTAGGTCTCAATTGCCTTCATAAGTTGAAAGAATTAGAAATTGGACATAATTGAGGACAAAAAGTGAAGATTAAAGTTGTCCTTGAGGGACATGGCCTTTTAAAAATGGACATGGTCGTGTCCTTAATTGTGTAGCTTTTTAGGATCTTATTTCTTTATGATTTTTAGGAGGCTAAATTTATGCCCGAAAAACATGAACTAACAACCTAGGATGATAAAAAATAAAGAACATGCAAGAAAACATATTTATAGTGGATTACCATAAATCTAAGTGGATTTTATAAAGACTAAAAAGGATTTCATCATATTTCTTTTGATTTTCTGGTTTTCCTTTAGTTTTGACATTATGTCTTTTATGATTTTGAATCAAACTTTTATTGGTACTTCGATTAGATGAACCCTAAGATAGACCTTATAGTGATTTTATTTTAATTTAATTCATTCTTGAGTTTTATTAAGATTCAATTATATGTTCTTAATTATTCTTGAATTAATATTGCTAGCGTATTATTTCATATATGAGTTCATGCAATTGAGATTGAGAAATCCTTTTGTATGAATAGATATACCATAATTGAAAGGAATTGCATGCAAACTTAGAGATTGGTTGACATAAATCCTCTGCATTGGGGTTAAACCTAATAATGAGATTCATGAATTGATTAATGCAATCTTAAAGGTTTTTAACTAGAAAGAGGTTTTAGTTAGTTAACAGTAGGTTAAGTGTTAATATTATAAACCAAAGATATTAATATAAGAAAGGAATTTCCATAGTTCAATAAACTATAGGTTAACATAAGTAATGAAATTATGATTGCATGAGATGTCCTAGAAGTCCTAGTGGGATTCGAAGTCCAATTACCACTGTTTTTTTGATTGGTTCTTAATCTAATCTTCGTACTAGTTAGTCAATTGTTGATATATTTAAGTTTGTTGTTTTAATTTTACATTTGATTAATTATCATCACAATAATTTATTAGACTAGATAATAGAAAGGCAATAAGTACTAGTAATTCTAGTCCTTATAGGATCGACTTATACTCGCTAATGATAGCTATAAATAAACAGTGCACTTATGGTTTAAATAATAGATTATCATCATTAATGACCACCTTTATTTTTAACTTTGTATGACAAGATAAAGAGAACATAATTGAAATTTTATTAAAAATTCATATATATTTATTTCTAAAAGAAGCTAATCTTAATTTTACAAATAAGTAAAAAAGATCAACACATGTAAAAGAAAGATTAAATAGTTATAAGATCCATCAATGAGCAAGGACAATTATTTGATAAACTTAATCAATTTGGCTTAATAATGCACTAAACTTGTTATCCACAGCTATTATGTTATTTCCTTCAAAAGATTGATACATGTTAAATTGAAATAACTCTATACAAATGTACTTATTTGCAGACACTATGTTAGGAATCCCACATTGAACAACTAAAGAATTTTAAAATGGTTTATAAATGTATAGTAAACCTCCCCTTACAAGGTGCCTTTGGGGTGTAATTAGGCCCTAATTTATCACGATATTAGAGCTTAAACTTGTTTCAATGGTTTGGGGTAGTTCCTGCCCTACTGTAGCCCTTTGCCTAATATACCCATCAGATGTCCAACCTACTCTAGGCTGAGGGAAGTGTGTTAGGAATCCCACATTTAGTAAGTAAAGAATGTTAAAATGGTTTGTAAATGTATGGCAAACCTCCCTTTACAAGGTGCCTTTTGGGGTGGAGTTAGGCCTAAATTTATCATATTATAAAGGAATATATAATTAATAAGAAATATGTTTATTAGCAATATAAAGTAACCATGATTTCATCTTATTCGAGAAAGAATATAAAAGATAAAATTATTCGAGAAAGAATATAAAAGATAAAATTGAAATTTCTTATTTGTATTATGAAATAATTTGAAAAGTCTATAGTTTTTTTAAAAAGGATAAGAGTTGATTGTAAGTTAATTAAAACATGTAAAATTGAGTTCATCTAGCCCATCGTGTATTTTTAAATAAAAAGTGTTCAAAATGTGAAAATAACCGATATGCCACAGGCTAGGTCGGGCTGGCCTGCAGCTCGTCCGCTGCCCATCCCGTGGCTCTGTCAACGCAAACCAAAAGTGGGCCAGGCCACTTTTGATATGCCTAAAAAACAATAGATAGGTAAAATCTTGATGCAGAAAACGAATAAAGAATTTAATTAGTGTAACTATTTTAAATGATCAATTATATAAAGGTATTTATCACACAACAAAACATAGTTAAATAATAAGGGAACATAAAAATCAAGTCTTCATTAGCTTTCGCATCTCAGTACTAGCAAATGTGCAATTAATCAAAATTTCTTTAAAATATTTTATAATATTATAATTAAAAATATATTTTATTATGTTTATATCAAGTTATTGTAATAGTATATAATATATATTTTGTTTTGATAGGGTAAAAGAGGTAGAATTCTTATTGTTGAGATAAAATATATTTTTTTACACCATATCTTATTTAGTTAGTTATTTATATGTTATTATAATTAAATTTATTTATTCAAGCTTTTTAGGTAATTGTTAAGTATTTGATTTATACAAATTAATAACAACAACGACAATATTCCAATAAAAGTCTTGTTGAGATGCAGGATTTTGGGAAATCCAAAAGTATGCAGTCTTATTCCTAACTGATTGAGAAGTTGTTTTCAATAGACCTACAGAGAAAAGAAAAAAGACAAAAGGAAATAAGTTTTTGAGAACTGTTGGTAGAAAAAAATCAAAACTACAATAAAAAGATAAAAATACATACAATATACAATAGAAAATAGAAATAGAAATAGAAATAGAAATAGAAATAAAGAATAAAAATAAAAATACATATTAAATTAATAAAAGTAATTATATAAATAAAATAAATAAAAATAAAGGATAATAGTAATGATAACATAATAATATAATTAAACATAATCAAATACTTATAAATAAAAATATAAAATAATAAAACAGAAAAATATAATGTAGATAGAACAAGGTAAAGACTAAAAATATATCATAAAATAAAAATAGAAATAATAATAATAATAATAAAGATAAAATAAAAATTTGAGCATGATAATAATAACAAATAAAATAATTAAGTACGAATAGACGTAAGGATAAAAATAAGTAATAAAATAAATATTGCAATACTTATAGAACAAAGTAAAGAATAAAAATAAAAGATAAAATAAGCAAATATATGTCAAAAGAAAACAATAAATAAATTAATAAAACAAACAAGTCATTTTAAGAGAATGATTAGGTTAGGTAAAGAAATAATTAAGCTAAATAATTATGGGGGAAGTATTATATAATAAGAGTTTAGGCTAAATATCTATGATAAAGAGAAGGACCTCTCTATGTGAGATCTCAAAGTTTCCTATTGAGGGCCAACTCTTCGATAAGTCCTAGTAGAGCTATATCGTTTCTGATCATCTCCCCAATTCTTCTTAGGCCTTTCTCTTTTTCTCTTACAGTTCATAAGTACAATCTTCTCTCATCTTCTCATAAATTATGTTGGCTCATGGTTTGGTATTAATGATTTTGATTATAACCATATAATATTTCAACATTCAAAATGGAATTATTTCCTTTCATAGGTAACAATATAACTTGTAAAAGGATATAAAATCATAGGATAAATGTTTCCTTTCTTATAGGAACCTTCTTAATAAACTTACCTTATTAGAAATGATTCCAAAATGTCCAAAAGGATCTTACTAATTCAAACAACTAACTCAGAAAATTTTTGATAAAACTTTTCTCTTAATGTCTGAATATTGGAAGATTCCAGCAAAGATGATATCAAAGATTTGTTAGATACAAAGTTAACTCATAATTAAAATGAAGCAATGGCTAGTTGAAGGAAATGTCTACTTAAGGAAGAGCCACTGCATTTATGAACAACATATAGATTTTCGAAATACTTCAACAATATTAATATTCTTAAAAGTTATATCTATCTCAAACTCCTTATGCCTTAGAAAGAGAAAATCCTCTATTGAGAGATATTGTTATATCCTTGAAGCTTACATTGAGTAAACCCTATATACATTTTTGTTGAGAGCTTATAGAGACTTGTTAAACACTACGAGTGTGGAAGGTTGAAGAATCTTGAAAAATATGTACTTGTGAGATTGGAGAGGCTCGTTAAAATTTACTACTTGGAGTTGTACAGTAAAATACTCAAGTTGAATACTTTGAGACTGAACGTAGGCTTCGTTATAAGCCGAACCAGTATAAATCGACTGTGTCACTCTCTCTCTCTCTTAACTTTTAAATTTTTACATTACAGTGTGTATATATGTTTAATTTACAAAAGGCTCCTTCACTTTTAGAATAGCCTCCTTCTGTTTTAATATTTAAGAGGTTTCTTTCATTAACAGGCTCCTTTCGTTTTTAAATGTTAACAGGCACCTTTCGTTTTTTCTTGAAATGTTAAAAGGCTCTGTTAGGTGTCGAAACCAACAAAAATAATTTCCTACTCTTGAAACCTTTTATTTTATAGAAACAGCGAGTAAGGTCGAAATCCACAGAGACTAGTTACATAATCTAAAATTTTAGAACAGTAACTAAAAAGGGGAGTTTTATGGTTGAATGAATTAATAATCGAAAATAAGATAACAACAAAAATTAGAATATGAAGAAATGATAAGAAAAATTCCAACCAAGATATATCTCAGTATTAATTCCATTTAATTGATCACTGAATAGAAATATAAATTTCCTTCTCAAATGAAATGGCGATAAGTATTAATAAGTTCTAATACTCTGCTTTTCCTTTCTTGCAATTTAGTTGGGAATTGATCCATAAATAAATCTTTATCAATCAATCCTAAATTAGCTTTTAGGATTTAGACTATAAACAACTTTAAAAATTAGAAAAGTCAACATTTTCACTCAATAATACTCGAATTTAATTATTTAAGGTGAATTGAATATTTTCAACAATGCAATTCCAACGATTTAATTTCATCGAATGCATTGGATTTCTACTTTATTGGTTCTAATAAACACGAATGGGTTTAAAGATACAAATAGAAGCATTTATTTAATATAAATAAGATGTTAACATTTAAACCAAATAAATATCAAGAATACAAAAAATATTCAAAAATTCAAGAAGAGAAAAATAATTGAAGAACAATTCTCACAATTTTATTGAATCAAACTTCGATAATCTTGACTAGAACAAAGATTTTATCCACTCATGACTTGAATCAAAAACAACAAAATAAAGAAAAGATGAAAATTACGTAAAACTAAAAAATACCTGAACTAATGAAAGGTTCTCCTATTTATAAGAAAGGAGGAGGGTAAAACCTTGGGCTAAAATGGGAAACAAATCCCATAAATTTAAATACAAAGAAAGATCTTATCAAATTCAGAATCGTAGAAATATATCTTCTCATTTTGTGTAGATTTTTGGAGTTTCACGGTGTCCATATGAAGATTGTCGCGAGGAGCTGATTCGTTGAAGTGGAGATATCATTGCGAGGAACTGATTTGTTAAAGTGGAGATGAGTATTTTCAAAGTGGGATTTGGCTTGGTGTAAATCTAAAGATTAATAACTAGCTAATCCTTAATCTTCAATTTCCTTGATTTTAATTCAATCTTCACCAAATCCTTGATTTTGCACCTAAAAGATAATTATGAAATTAATACCCCAAAATTAAGTACAAAATTAATTTAAAATGGGAAAGATATTATGTCAAAAGAATGAAAATTACAAATTTATCAAGCTCCTTTCGTTTTTTAATGTTAACAAGCTCATTTCATTTTTAAACATTAACAGACTCCTTTTGTTTTTTAACTTTAATAGGCTCCTTTTGTTTTTTAACTTTAACAAGCTCCTTCTATTTACAGACTATTATGTTGAAAGTTAATAGGTTCTTAGCATTTACAAAAATTGATAGTAACTTGCAAAAATTTTTAAGTCACACACAATTCACCCCATCTTACGTATGTTTGCTTTATCAGTTGGTATCAGAGCAAATTTCACATGTAATGTGTTTTTCAGCACGTGATAGATCATGGCAAACAATTTAAGAAACCTTGAAGGACAATCCGTCTCAAAGCCTCCTTATTTTAATGGAAACAACTATTCATATTGGAAAGAGTGAATGACTATTTTTCTTCAATTTATAGTAATCGAGATCTGGCAAGCTATCAAAGTTGGAGCCATACCTCCCGCTACTGACAACATAAAAGTGTGGACCTATGTTTATAAAAGAAATACATAGCTGAATGCCAAAGCAAGACATTATCTGATATATGCACTATCTCCAGAAGAATATGAAAAGATATCCTACTGCTTTACAGCAAAGGAAATGTAGAAAAAACTTCAAGTTACTTTTGAAGGAACGAATCAGGTAAAGAAACATAGAATAAGTCTTTTAGTGCATCAATACGAAACTATTTGCATGAAACAGGGAGAAAAATAAACAAATTCATTGGAAAATTCAACAACGTCATCACAACTTTGAAGAACTTAAGTAAGATATATCCTAATGATAAGCTTGTAACAAAGATTCTAAGCTCACTGCCAAAAGAATGGAGACCTAAGGTGACATCTCTAGAAACTGTAAAGGATATCAACACTATTTCACTCGACTGGTTAAGACGAAACTTGATGATCCGTGAAGCTGAGCTTGGGCGAGATGAAGGATCTTCATACAGAAGAGGAATGACATCAAAAGTAGCTAATGAATCAAATCCATCAAATGGTGATGAAAGCGACACCTAGTTACAAATAGATGGAGATGATGAATTCAATTTCATGGTCAGAAAATATGCATGCTTCTACAAAAAGAAGCTAATGAAGAAAAGAGAAGGAAATGAGAAAACTGGAAATAACAGGTTCCTACTGAAAAGTAGTAGCAATACACAAAACAATCAAATCATATGTTATCACTACAAGAAGCCTAGACACACCAGACCAGAATGTCCTATCCTTCAAAAAGATAAAACAAAGATAGAAAACTCAGAAAACAAGCTATGACTATAGCCTAGTCAAATGAAGATTTTGAAAACTTTAAAGAAGAAGAACTTGAAGAGGTCAACAATGTTTGCTTTATGGTTGAATCAGGAGACAAGGAGGTATATTATTCTAATTATGATATTAAAATTGATGAATTAAGAGACGCATAACATGACCTATATGATCAGTATAAAAAACTTAACTGTGCAATATTTCAAAAAGATTGAGAAGTCCAAAGATAATGATGTTTCCTTAATGAATATGATTAAATAATTAGAATCTAATAATAAGAATTTGTTGTCTAAAATTATTTCTCTTGAAAATAATAATAAGCAAAAAGTCTCTGAAAAGGAATTCTTGGAACAAAAGTAAGCCAATTAAAAAATACATTGCTTGAAAATTATTATGTTAAGGTAAAACAATTAGAAGAAAAAGTTACTATTCTAGAACTTGAAAAAGAAAAATTTGCTAAAAAAGTCATTTCTCTAGAAAAACATCATGCTAATTTTTTTGATGGAAGAAATAACCTTGATGTATTACTTGTTGGATCGAAAACTTAAACATGCAAAATTTGGCTAAAACAGTAGATTTCAAAAATTTTCTTTTAGAAATCAAATTTCAGCAGAACCAATATAACCAAATCAATATACCAAGTCATACATGATATGGTATAAGTAAAATATTTAACATAAGAACAAGATGGTAGAAATATACCGACTCCTTTGCTACAACTTTAACTCCTCATTGTGCTATCCTATCCTCGGCAATGTATCCTCTCCTAGGTGATGTATCCTTGACCTATCCGATCTACCACTTATTCTCATTGGATAACTTGGTTAACAAGATCCTTTGGTGAGAAAGGAGAAGAAAACTTGAGGAGATTTTGCCTTAGAAAAGGAAGCTAAAGATGAGACATCTCTCATGCAAATTTCGGCTATCTCATGCAAGATAGGAGAGATAGAGATAAAAATTCAACAACTCCATGTATTCTTTCTCTCAATTTCTATTAAGCCTCTAAGAAAGAAGTGAAGTGCATCCAATGCATCACATCCTTCCTTAATCAATCATAAAGAAGCTAATAAATTAGACTCTTCTCATTTGTTTTAAGATGGCTATATGAAAAGACCAACAACCTAAATTGATACATCTCATTTTCGGTTTTATGATGAAAGAAGGAAGAGGGTCCATCAAATGAACCTCTTTCTTCTTTAATCCAATGAATGCTAAATGGTTACATGCTATCATTAAAAGACAACCATTAAACCAATTAATGATAAGCTTATAACTCCATTTAATGATGATAAAGCATGTTAGAAACCATCTTAAATGTAGCAAACCATTGCTAAATGTGCAGGTGCACATTTAGCCCATTAAAATCGAAAATCCACCTCCTTTTATCTTTAATAACTTTGATTTAATTTAATTAATCAAATTAAACCAAAGTCTAGCCCATTTCTAAATATTCATTTAGGCTTCTAATTAAAGTAAGCTCAACATTCAATCATAGACTTTAAAACCTTTATTTGTATTTCTTACTTTGCTTAATAACCTTCTTAAAAGCCAAATGGGGAATCTAATTGGAGTTATATAATTCAAGCTCTAATAAGCCCGGAATTAATTTAATCTTATTAGAATTAATTCCAGTTTATTAACTAAATGTCATTCTACTAAAGATAATTAGTTGAACTCTTGAATTCCTAAATATTATGAGAACACATGTTTCAAATAAGATGCCTAATTGCAAACTCTAATATGAACCATATTATAGCCATCCCTGTAATAAAGGGTAAAATTACCACTTTGCCCTTATGTTGATTTTTCCTTCTAGATCTCCCGTTTTGCACTAGGTGATTAACACACAAGATCTCTTCTTGGTGTTAAGACTTGATGGGTAGCTAGTTCATTAAACTACTGCGCCAGTTTAACCATCAATCTCCATAAAACATCTAAAAGTGATGATATCACTATAAACTCTTTATTTAGATAATTGTTCCCTAATACATGTTTCAATTAATAATTCCAACATACAGACACTAGATTGATACTCTATAAAAATCCATTTCTATCATATTAACAATTATACTGAAACATATATGAGTTCACCACTCATCAAAATTGTGGTCCATAATAAAAATTGCCTAAGTGTATGTTTTAAGTTTAAAGTAACGACCTATTTTATTCTTTAAAACATATGTGATTCTAGATTCGTTTAATAATGCTATTATCAATAGTTAACTACTATCATGATATGAAACTCATCATTCCCTTGAAGTAAACTCTTTTACTTACATTGAGATAAATCGCAACACTATAGTCTAAACCATAATTAAGCAACCAACGTGATTATTTAACTGTGAATCGATTATTTTAAATTCTAATAATATACATGTTTCCCATACATCTCTATGTATATGTATATTACTTATAAAAGAATCTTGATACCTTATGACTAGTTTTATTATGCTCAAATATATATATATAACCAAACTCTTTTGTTTTATTAATAATAAATAATTTCATTACAAAATGTAACTAGAAGAAAATTAAGTTATAAGTAAATACACTTGCTTTCTAGGGCACTATATTTACATAACTCCAACAATTTATTGTACTTTATTACTTTTATCGATGGTTATTCAGGATATGTGTATATGTATCTAATGATATACAAGTTTAAAGCATTTGAAATGTTCAAACAATTTAGACATGAAGTAGAGAAACAACTCGATAGAAGTATTAAGATACTTTGATCAGATCGAAGTGGTGAATACTTAAACGAGAAATTTCTAACTTATCTCGAACTGGGATAGTATCCCAGTGGACTCCACCTTTTACATCACAACATAACGGTGTGACTAAAAGGAGAAACCGAACCTTGTTGGACATGGTAAGGTCTATAATAGGCTTAGCAGCTCTATCGAAAACCTTTTGGGGTTATATACTCGAGACTATTGTTTATGTTACAAATAAAATCCCTTCAAAGGCAGTTAAAGTTACTCACTATGAGATATGGACTAACAAAAAGCCCTATCATTCTCATATGAAAGTTTAGGGTTGTCTAGCTTATGTGAAACTGATTCAATTAGACAAACTTGAAGTGAAATCTAATAAATGTCTATTTATAGGATATCCTAAAGAAACAATTGGATATAAGTTCTATAATGCTTTAAAGCAAAAGGTTTTTGTCTCAAAGCATGCTGTCTTTTTAGAGAAAGAGTTTCTTCTAATAGAAGACAGTGGGAGTAAAGTTGAACTTGATGAAGTTCATAATGTTCAAATAGACGCAGATGAATTTCTTGAACCCAAAATTTTTGTGCACAGAGATGAGACAATAATTAAACCTTCTGACACACAAATTCTTCGTAAATCAAGTAGGATATGCAATGTTCTAAAGAGATGTGGATTTCTTGTAAGCGAACACAATGAAGTGTTGCTTATAGAGGACAATGAGCCTACAACCTATGAAGAGGCTCTGAAGGGTTCAGAATCTGAAAAGTGGCTTCAAACCATAAAGTTTAAAATGGATTCCATGTATGAAAATCAAGTGTGGGCTTTGGTTAAGCCACCTGAAGGGTTAAACCCATAAGGTGTAAGTGGACTTTTAAGAAGAAAATCAACATAGAAGGTAATGTGATTACTTATAAAGCGAGGCTAGTTGCTAATCAAACACAAAGAGTTGATGAGACATTTAGCCTTGTAGCTATGTTTAAATTTATTAGAATACTCCTAGTCATTGATGCTCATTATGATTATGAAATATTGCAGATGGATGTGAAGACAACTTTCCTAAATGGAAACCAAGTTGAGGATGTATATATGATACAACTTAAGGGCTTCGTATCCAAATATGGTAGAAAGGTATGTAAGCTTTAGGAATCCATTTATGGATTAAAGCAAGCATCTACGAGTTGGAGCGTCCGATTTAATGAGACAATTAAAGAGTGTGGTTTCTCACAAAATCCTGATGAACCTTATGTGTATAAGAAGGTTAGTGGGAGTGCTATCATATTCCTTGTGTTATATGTGGATGACATATTACTAACGGGAAATGATGTCTCAAGTTTGGAATAAGTGAAAATTTATTTGTCCCAGAATTTTTCCATGAAAGACCTTAGAGAAGCAACTTATATATTGGGAATAAAGATCTATAGTGATAGATCAAGGAAGTTGCTAGGTCTTTCACAATCAGCATACATAAATAAAGTGCTAAATGGGTTTAGCATGGAGCAATCCAAGAGAGGGTTTCTTCTTATGACTCATAGGATAAAACTCTTGAAATCTATATGTCCCAAGATGCAAGATAAGAGGACTCGCATGAGTATGATCCTGTATGCTTTGACAATAGGATCAATCTTATATGTTATGTACAAGACCCGATATATCGTGTACTCTAAGTGTAATGAGCAGATATCAATCAAATCTTGGTGAGGGTCACTGGGTGGCTGTCAAGAATACCCTGAAGCACTTGAGAAGGACTAAAGATGTATTTTTGATATATGGAAATGGAGATCTCGTAGTGAGTGGGCATACAGATGCCAGTTTTCAATCTGACTAGGATGACTCCAAATCCCAGTCAGGTTATATTTTCACACTGAATGGTGAAGCAGTCAGTTGGAAAAGTTCTAAACAAGATATGACTGCATATTCGACGACCGAGTTAGAGTACATTACAGCTGCGAAATTGGCAAAAGAATCTGTTTGGATCAAGAACTTCATCATGGAACTTGGAGTGATTCCTAGCATAGTAAACTCAATATTGTTATACTATTACAAAAAATGGGCTATTGCTTAAGCCAAGGAACCAAGGTCTCATCAAAGGTCTAAGCATGTACTCAGGAGATATCACCTAATCAGGGAGATAATTGATAGAGGTGATGCGAAGATAGAGAGAGTGACCATAGATCAAAACATCATTGATCCTTTGAATAAGCCACTTCCTTAAGAAAAATTTGCTTCTTGTGTATTCACCTATGGTATTAGATACAAAGGCAATTGGCTTTAGTGTAAGTGGGAGGTTGTTAGAGTAGTACTCTTGATAGTTGTGATTTACATTGCATCATATTTTTAAAGTACCTTGATGTTTTTATTAGTGTTTCAAGGCCAATAAAGAAGAACGGAGAAGTTTCAAAGACTTTCAAGCTAAAACTATAGCCCATGATCACGGCACAATAGGCCACGATCGTCATAGAGACATGTGAGCCAAGTGCCACGATCGTTACAGAAAGGTCTGATCCTGGCCATGATCATGACACTTTGGCCACGCTTGTGACAAAAATGGGTGGACGCTGGCCATAATTATGACTGATAGGGCCACGATCGTGGCCTGCATTAGGCAGATGCAAAAATAGGTGAAAATGTCACGATTATAGGAACTTTTCATACTATTTCGACCCCAGAGTATGGATGCCAAGGTATTTAAAAAACATGAAGAACACAGAGGAGAAGTTTTTGCATCAGCCACATCCTGAAAACCCTAGAGAGCTCTATCGAGATATTGAAGAAGGAGATGAAAGAAGAGAGACACGAAGACAAAGCCTATGCGAAGTACTTCTCGAAATAAGAGGTTTCATGCTATTGATACCTCCATCAATTCGTTCCACTCATATTTTTTGATTTTATTTCAATTTTATTAATGTATATAATTGGGATAGTTGTTAAGAATAGGATTGTCGATTGTTGATATTTGTCTAAACTCACCTTTAGAAATTTTTTCTTTGAGATTAATGAAAATTGATTTATTGCATTTTTATTAAATTATTTGTGATTCATTTGCTGCACTTCTTTATAATTTGGTAACAAACTGAGAGGGTAAACTGAGTGAAAATCAATAAATTGCGCTAACGAGAGTTAGGTAGTTTAATAGATTAAGAATTTAATCAAACTGGTAAAATTGTGTTACGAGAGATCGTGCATAGTTTTTTAGCAGGTTATTGGACAAATTCATATCTAATTTAGGTGTTCGGTAAATTGTTAATCGAGAGGTTGCTATTCCATAATCTAATTAGGGTTAAAGATTATAACTCGAGAGAGAGAGTAATGCACCCTAGGATCGTCTAGACCTGGTAATTTAATAATTTCATATTCAATTAGGTTTTCATTAAGTTTAGATTAAAATCCCCTTTCTCTCAATTGGTAGTTCCTAGGTTGATTCTTGATTTGGCTATGCAACTGCTATCTTGTTTATAATTTCAAATTTAAATCTTGAAATTGACTGCTTGATTGAATATTTTTCTGCCTTAGTTTTTATTTCTCATTATTGCGAATTCGAGTTAAGCATTAGATTTTAGGATTAGATTATTCCTCATCGTGGGATCAACACCTTAGGTACCACATGAATAACCCATACACTTGCGAAAATAGCGAGGTTTTAAAATATTAAAACTTATCATATTAAAAACCTGCGATCAGCTCTAAAGGCAATCACCTTTAGCACTTTTGTATTGACTTTGTTTTGATTAATAAAGCGAAAGGCATTTTTCGTTGATTTGATATTCATTTATATATGAATTAATATTATCTTAAATCAAATTAGTAAAGTCTATGATACAAAACATAGTATGAAGGAAATCATGATGAGATCATGATAATGGGATTCCTATCATGTGCAATTATGTTAGTATCTAAATAATCTCTAATTATATGATTCATACGATCGGACATTATTAATCCAGATAGACAAGCACTTGTTATATTCATTGATTTGATCAAGCAGTGGATCTCACAAACTATAAGCATGAGATGCTTAGAGTTAACATATGGATGCTTACTAAGGGTAGTAAGTACATCGGATGATCTGTCATGAGATTATCATACGGATGATCTACCAAATGTTAATGATTAATCACATCATAGCAATGGTGCAAGTATCCTAAGACTTGAGGTACTCAAGGATATCTTGGATACTAATCATATGCATTGACATCATTCTTTGTTACCTCAAGATGAGGTCGCTCTTAGGGTGGTGATTAGGTATAGCTATTAGTATTTGAAGGTAGTTGGGTAGCCAATAAAGGATTCACCACTACTGATAGAAGGAGAGGATAACCCCTCTTGTTGGGGTTATTACTTAAGAGTCTCTAGCCAGAGCAGTTATATGTCATAAAGAGAGTCTTTAATGACGTATAGAGTAATGAGATCCAGGATAAAAAATAACATCACTTAAACTAAATGTGATGTAGTCAGTCTAGTGGAAGTTGACACATAGCCCATACTCTGAACCAAGTGGGGTATAGTATGGTGAAAGGACAAATTAAACGGTAACTGTCTATAGAAAGGTTTATAAGTTAAGGAATTGACTATCAAAGAGTTCATGTGTTAATCCACTTATATTTCGAAAAATTGGCATCATGAAATCCTTCATGATTTGTTTGAATTAAGAGTTAATTCAAGTGCCTAAAATAACCAGGAACCTAAGGGTCATGTGCATAAAATATCGGATAAAAGCATAGGGTGTATGACTAATTTTAAGTAGGTCATGATTATGGCTCATAGTCCAAGTTCATGGCCAAAAGTGATCTTATTTTTTAAGTAGGCCATGATCATGGCTCATTAGCCATGATCGTCACCGAGGGCACAAAATGGTACATAAATGAGTTCTTCACTTATGTCCACAAGGTCTTACCACTTCTTACATACTCAAGTGAGAGCATAAGGGCTTTATAAGAGTTCTAGAGTGAGAGAGAGGTGTGTAATTTATGCAATTATTGCATGAATCAAAGTGCATGCAACAATAATCTTAATCTATCTTTTATTATTTTGAGCATCTACTAGAATCATCTTGTTTGGTGCTCAAATCAACCTTATACAATGTTTCTTCTTGATCTTTACATGTTCTTAAGTGATCAAGGAAGGGTTTGGTGTTTACAACAACCCAAACAAGGAGAAGAAGCAAGAAAAGAGGAGAAACAAAAAGTGAAAATGTTTTACATTTCATGTTCTTTACATATCCATGAATACATATATGATTATATGTTTTTCAAGTTGTTATGTTGTCAAAATCTAGATTTTGACACTTCATCTACATTCTAATTCATGTGATGCATGCATCCATGGCAAACCCAACATAGGGATTGTATCGTGATGTGATTGTGGTAGAAAACATTACATGGAATGAATTAGAAACAAGTGTTGTTGGCATCCATTAATGCATGCTATTTATGGTCATTAACTTCCTATAACTTCCATTAATGCATGCTATTCATGACCATTAACTTCCCATAACTTTCCATTAGTGATGGG
>JANZXP010000005.1:8476763-8493564 GCA_027576715.1 Erythroxylum flavicans
GAATTAGATAAATTAAAACTCCTTTTAATTTATCTTTAATTCTCTAATTAAACAATTTATAATCATAAATCAAGATTGGCTTCTAGTAATGCATCATGACCACCCAAATATTTAGGAATGTCAAAGTGGTTTTGACTAACCTTTTCATGCATGATTTTTTTGTATAATTCAATCCTTTCATTATATAATATTCTAATTAGACATAGAGCATGGAATTAATATCTACTCTATTTTGAGTCCAATCATATTAGTTCTCCGTCATTAGCTATCGATTCAATTAATGACTTTTGTAAACTATTTATAAAATGACATTCCACCTTGGCCAAGGATTTCCCGAATCAATACTGATCGAGAACAACAAAATATTCTCCCTAATTACTTTAGGGTGATGAATCCTATCTTGATCACACAACTACCTCCATACAGTTCATGTTATATCCAATGACTGCCGATTAAACTACCCATGATTAGATCATAAGTAGTATCAAAACATAATAATCCCCATACAAGATAACTTTGATGACCTCAAGTCAAAGAATCACTTATACGATCATCACAATGAGAATTCCATAGACATACAAGTAATGCTCCAAATGGATTTTCATATCGGGTCTGTTCAGTGAACTTGTTCTCTAACAAGCACCTGCACGTTTGTTTAGGTATCTTTATACTTTAGCCTATGAGAACGACTACTTCTTTCATAAAGAAAAACAAAACGTATGCTAGTCTTTTTACATTCTATTAATATCTAATATTAATAGAACAATGACTAGAAACATTTAGGAATAATACATAAATGCAATATGAATCTCATAATTATAATCTCATTATAATTTCATTTGCAATGTACAATTATTCCATGGACTTTATCATATACATCTAAACATGTACAAGATAAATAGTGCCTTTAAATAATTTGTCACTAAACTACAACCAAAGCGATTGGTTGTAGGGCATAAACCAACAAACCACTTATAGCACAGATCCCTATTTTTTAATGATATCTCACGATCAAGATGATTGGCTAAATCTTGTGAAACCATTTCATAAAAGTTCATTAATATTTTATTTTTATAAAACAAATCAAATTCAATTCTTGATTTTGATACTGCTCCTTTTTGTGAGTAATATTTTGTTTGAATCAGGATATGAAATGAACAAAAAAAGTCTAGTTCAAATTTGAACTTAATAAAACAAACACTAGGCTAAGTATTACGTGCACAATTTATGACTTGTTCAAGAAACTTTTTGAGTATGCTTAGTATCTCTGTGCGGAAAGGATGATTCATTCGGATCGACATGAGAGTCCAACTACATTGCATTGCCAGAATCCATGTTATATATTTGAAAGAGGTTGACCTCTTTACTTTTCTCATGGTACAATCCTCTTCTCACTGAGCTCCTTTCTCCTCGATCTGTCCCCCTATTAGAGGTGTTCTAGAAATGTCTACAATTGAATAAATAGCTCTACGAACGAATGGATCGAATAGCAAGGAGGAGAAAGCAATTCTTAATTGTTGATACCAAAAAAAAGCAACGGATTCAGTAGCGCAGGCGACAATAAGAGCTCGTTATCATTATGCTAATAAAAAATGGCTTGGCGGAATCTTAACGAATTGGTCCATTACAAAAACGAGCCAAGGGGAGTGGCGAAACCATACGCAAAAAAGAAGAAACTCATAGAATGGCAGAGGCAAATAGAATTTTTGCACATTTTCATTAATCTATAAACAAGATCTATATAGACATATAGACTAATGGAGCCATACATCTCGATTGGAACTCTTTTTTTGTTATTCTTATCAAGGTAATGTAATAGTTTTATGAAAAGTCTCTATTCTTTTTCTATCTATATAAATTCTTGCAATTTTGCAAGTTTGTTTTATTTTCTTTAGGCTATGCTTGGTTGGGAATTTATTAATGGAATGCAATGTAATGTAATATTATTATGAGGTAATGGTATGAAATGGAATGAAAAAAGATGGTTTCATATTACATCTCATTCCATCCTAAACAGTAAAAATAAGAAACTTTCAATTTGAGAGATTTATGATGGAATATAAAATGATAAATAACTTTATACTATATTACATTATAAACCTTTCATCCAAATAACATTTCACTATAATGTAACCCTTCCATTCCTCCCAAACAACAATTTTCTATTACATCCATTTATATTTCATTCTATTCTATTAAAAATCTAACATCCAACTCTTAGGAAAGGAAAATGAAATGAAAGGGATACAGGGAGAATAATAGAAGTGTGTTAAATTATATGAATGTTTTGGAATATGGATCCAAAATAGGATACAGAAACAGAAATTCTGTAGTTAGGTTCCTTTATTTAAAAAAGTATGATTAGTATAAATTTAATTACTTTTACATTTATAAATAATTTGACCCAAATGTTTTAAAATTTCTTGTTAGGTTATTAACATTATTAAATTAAATGAGATTATCTAAACTTTATTGAGTCAGTGTATACATAAAAGTAAAATCAATGTTTTAAAAACTATATTAAAAGTTAAATCGGTAAGATAATATATTTAAAATTTAAAAGGTTCAACAAGTATTAAAACTGTCATAAAATCGATTAAAGATTGAATAAAATTAAAAATTTTAAAATATGATTGAAAGATAATGCTCTGATCTATTGAAGAAATTAAAGTTTAATTGATAAAAAAGATTGTCAAATAAAATTAATTAATTTATTTTAATTTATAAGAACTTATTAAATTGATCAATTTTTAACAATAAAAATATTAAAGTAAATCAAACTAAAAAGTTAAAAACTAAACCAAAAAATTAAACAATTCAAGGCTTTTATGACTAGAGCGGTCGAACTAATTGTGTTTTCTAATCACCGACTTCAACTCTTTTGAGCACAAAAGAACAGTGCTCTTTAGAAAATGAGATGGACATATGGTATTGGCTTGTCCCGTTTATAGCAGTTGATTATCATTTCATATGAAATAGTAACAGATCCCCACAACTATGCCAGTGGAGGTTTTGAAGCAGTTGGCATGTTAAGCATAGTGCAATATCAGAGGGGTTGCTTGGGATCGAGTTTGCGTTGGCAAATTGTTAGTATATGAGGATAAATATGAAGAAGACTCGTATGAAGGTAAATTCCAAGGCGTTGGTGCCGCAGAGTTTATGCCGTCTCTTGCGTAGGTTATTTTGGCATTGGAGACAGAGAAGGTGATTTTCCAGACAAAAATGGGGAAACTGTAGATTTCAGGGACAAGTTGAAGGCTGCCACAATCTTGCCATTTAAAGTTGAATAGCCAAATCTTGAAGAAAGCAAGGATGATGCTGTGACTTGCGTGTCGGTAAAAGATTACAAGCTGTGTTGTCGAAATGTTGAACAAAGTAAGAATTTTAACATATCCAAGTTCAAACTTTTCCAGGAAAGTGAAGTGCCAGGTAGAACAAACAGATTATGATTTTGCTTTGTATAAACAGACTATCCTAAGCAGACAAAACTGAAATTCACATGTGAATTTAAAACTCTCACTATTCATACTTTTCGCATGAAACACCACCAAAACTAGTTGTTCTTTTTGCTTAAGAGTCAGTGTCCCTGTCGCAAAGAACACTATAATCAAAGTCCTTATTTGGCAAGACTTGGACACGGATTGATGCTTCCTTGTCAACAAGAGGAAGGAGAAGAGGCTAAAACTTCTGCATAATTTTCTTCGAATTAAACAGACATCCGTTACAGTAGTCATTCGATTCAAAGAATCACCGTTCCAAAACCGTGTGAGATTATCATCTCATAAGGCTCCTCTTCCTTTATGTGCATAATAAGACCAACCAAAATTACCTTCAGTCATTATGTACTGAACAGACGCAAAAGCCTCAATATCGGTTTTAACAAAATATCACGAAAGAATCAGCTTATGTTTCACATGAAGTAAATGAGAAAGGAACGAAATTATGACAAGACTAAAGATAAAGAAATGAAAATGTCAACTAAGACTGTGAAATAACAAACTTTTGCCTTATTGTTGAATTTTACATCCTATTTAGCACTTGCTGCTGGAGTACTATCTAGTGAAACTAAACTAAACCCATTAGCCAATCACTTCACCTACCATATGTTTCCATATGTGTTTAGGTTTTACAATAAACGAGACTCTTGATGTTTACCAACGCTCAAAGAAAGTGGAACTGTTGCTTGGCTACTACATCTGTATATCTTAATAATCATTGTCAGATTTCATAACTAAATCTTAATTCCAAGTTCAAGTTTTTTATTGATTTACCCTACCATGAGGTTTGTTCATATATGGATTCCTGCCTCAATCCATAAAGAGGCCAAGAGCACTCTTGGCACCTGCTAAGTTCAGTGAGAGTTGTATACCAATCAATACATCCATACATACATAAGACAGAATGAATTCCAGATCCACTGAATTTCTTGTGTAATGGGAAAATGATTCTCTCCCTGTCCATAAACCCAACAAGTTCAGCCAAAAGAAGAACTCTAGTGATTGTAACTCTTGAACATGAAAAAGAACAATCAATTTCATCTCGATGCAATTACAACATAGCCATGTATAACATTGAACAAGGTGCAATTAAGGTTATGATTAAACAAATCAGAGTTTTATTAGAAAACAAAATCTTTGCTATACCTTCTCTCAGTATCTAACTCACATCTCCGATTAAAGCCTAACCGTTGACTGGACCAACCTCTCCCAACTTCTCCGCACCATCAACAGCAACACCAATGCGTTTCACTGAATCAAAAAGCGGCAACACTCTCTTTCTGTAATGTATAGGGCGGGAAAGCTCTTCGTCGAGATCGATGTTGATGCTCGTGACGCCGATCTCCATGAGTCGGAAACCTAACTTCTCTCCTACGCGTGAGGCGGTTTTCGCATCCCAGAGCTGTTGAGAACGCGGGAATCGGGTGGCTCTGGTTCGGTATTGCGCCAGAAACTCCTGCTCGGTAGAGGACGCCATGGCGATGATGGTCGAAGTCGTAGGGTTTGTCACCTGAGCGGTGATTTTCCGGCAAGAGAGGACTAGCCGGAGTAGGTGTTGGTGGTTGCAGGAGGATATCATTTTCTTCTAGAGAGAAACTGCCAACTCGCGGCGGAGCTAGCCTATCAGTGAAAGAAATAGCGAAAAGGTCCTTACGTTTGAAATATTTGCATTTGAGGACATAATCATTTGTTAAAACAACCAAATAAAGATGAGTCCAAAACTTGGGCTTTGGGCCCAAAACTGCAAATTTCCAGAGTAGCGAGGGAGGAGGAGATCAAAACCTGA
This sequence comes from Erythroxylum flavicans, assembly GCA_027576715.1. NCBI lineage: Eukaryota > Viridiplantae > Streptophyta > Magnoliopsida > Malpighiales > Erythroxylaceae > Erythroxylum > Erythroxylum flavicans. The sequence continues at coordinate 8,482,047 of JANZXP010000005.1, forward strand.
AAAGAGCAAACATTTCTTACGGTTGGTTTTTAGGGATTGTTTGATAACCAGGATAAGGATGTCCAAATTCAGGTTAAGTTTATCCTGGTTGGTTTTTAAACTTCTTGTGTTTCGGGTTCCCTCTAGAATTTTAGCTATCAGGTGAGGTTTTCTTTGAGTATTGGCTTTGCATTTCTTTTTATAAAATGATGATTAAATTTAAATTGTGCTGAGTTGAATATGTAGAAATGCAATCTGCTACGTTTTCATTTAGATGCTGTGAACTTTTGATCTGATTGGTGAGGCTTATTCTGCTGTTTTGTGTTTTCATTGATGCTTTTTGGATATCAGGACGGATGTGGGTTTTCTGCAACTGCAAAATGGTGTTAATATTGGTACTTGCAGAAATACTGTTCAAGGAAGATATCTGCTTTCTGATGATACTGGTGAGTGCTTGGTTTTAAATGACGTTATCTTTGTTGTTAAATCCTAGGATACTGTGATGACCTTTTAAAAGACTTCATTTAGTTGAGGTTAAACTCTATTTTTGGATGATCTTATAGAAAACTATTTTTGAAGAAAAGTATAATATATCCTATTAATTGTTGCTCTTTTCAATCATGTTTTGGCAGTAGCATGTTAGTAGTCCTTATTTGCAATTACTGTCACTTCATTTTGTTTGATAATAATCAGTGCCCGGTTATTTTAGGCCATGTATGCTCTGCGTTATCGGTGGACCCTCAGTCACGCTGCTGTCCTCAGAAAGGAGAGAGATTCTCTTGTCGGTTAGTTTAACATAAGAAGGTTTTGTATGAATCCACCTTGTCCAGACAGCAAAAACTGATTTATGTTTGGGTATTCATTCCAGGGGCTGCAACGTCCTTTCGCAGTGTTGTAACTCCTATGAATATTGTGTCTCATGTTGTTTGAATCCTGCAAGGGTATTTTCTTCACCATTTCATTCATTGCTTTGTTTTGATCTTGATTTGTGTAATCTGCAATTATAATTTATTGCTTGATTTTATTCTTCAGACACAAAATGAAGAAATCATAAAGGTGAAAATAGCAAAACCACTTACTGCAGGTAAAACTAACTTTATGGTACCCATAATCTAAAGGTGACTATCCATGGCTTGATGATTGATCATATCAAGGATCTTTCTGAATTTGAGTTTTTTATGAGTTCAGATGGATGTACTTGATGGAAGCTAAATATTATTTAGCTCTTAGATAAGTGAAATTTACTCTAAGGAATAAGCTTTGAAGATGATACATTGCTGATTTCGGTGAAAAATCTGGCCAGTCAGTCCCCGTTCCCCTTTATCCTGCATTTATTGAAGGGACATGGAATAAAGTGAAGTTTTCAAAGATGATAACCTTTATTATCCAAGCTTTTCGTTTTCTTTTGGCAGGCACATATACTAGTGTTTTTGATTACTGTGCTGGGAGGTGCCGTCATAATTCTGAGAGTGTGGTATGTACTGCTTACATGATTTTCTTTTTCTTTTGGACCTTGGGAACCCATGCGTGGAATGATGATGAGCATAGATGTCGGGTTATCATGTCTGTTTGAGTTGTAATAGACAAATGATTTGAAGCAAGAAAAATGTAGTGGTTGATGGAGTAGACCAAAAAAAACTTGTTGAATGGACTATTCTTTAGTAACTTGGATGCATTGGATAATCTGTCTTTCATGGCTTAGAACTCTTTGTGTTAATGTGCAAAGAAATATATGATAAAGTCTTACAATAATGATGTAAATAAAAGATTTCAAGATTATCAGCAAGACTGTAAGCACTTTGGGGTGGGGGAAAGGAAGAGGTCCTTGTATTGGATGAATTTCTATATACATGATCCATATTTTTTGTTGAGGATCATCTGATTTCCAGGTTATGGAGACATCAAAGAGGTGGTACTACAAATTCACTTGGGATTTCTTTATTCAATTTCCTTTTGATGGTCCTAACCACTGAATTAACTTCTTTGCTTATTGATTTACATATTTTGACAAAGATACTGTTAATAATACTTGCAATTCCAATACTAATTTCTTGAGATGCACTTATGAAATCACTTAATAGCTATGATATTTGCATCTGAAACAAGGTTGAAATTTTACAGGTTCATGAAAACGCCTATCTTAGTGATTTCCATCATTGCTTTTCTCTGCCATCAAATGCTTCTGGTATGTCTATTGCTATTACTCATCAACTAAAACAATGTACAATGTATGGGTCTATGAATTTTTTCTTACTTTTTGTCACTCACTAGCTTTAAACTAAGTTTACCTCCTTGGCAACTTGAATTCCTAGTTGAAAAGAATTGAGGTGGTTGATGGGGAACATTCTTATATCATTTTGCATGTCATTCTATTTTATGTATAATCCATGTTCATAGGATGGGGCAAACAAAATACTCCTCTTATCTGTAAGGTTTGTCTTTATATTTTTCTTTCCTGCTATTTAGATGGGCCTTTTTAATTTCCCCAAACTTCCAAAACCTTTTTAAGTCAACGTATACTGCAGCAGCTGAGTAGCTCTAGTGTGAGCTTAGTCACTGATTTAACATCTTTAGTTCCTTTTGTTTCTAGCCTTGATCAACCTGTGTACCAAATTGGGTCCTTAGGTTGGGCCTCAATTGTATTATAAGTTTTTGCAAATTTAATGCATTCTAGATAACTCTATAGCACCAAGGATGGGTTAGAGAGAGAAAATCCTTCTTCTTCCCTCTACCTTCCCCTACCATTCCTTTGGCTCTTCTACATCGAAGTTCTTTTCCTGGTTGTGTTATTCTCCCTGGTTGTTTTTCTCCCATGTGATTTACATTGACCATTTTGCTAATATTTTTCTACAGCTTGCAAAAACATTGTTTTTCCAGGATGATAAGGAAAAATAACTTTTCTGTGCTGTCCTTTTGCACTTGAACAGGGGCCAGTTATACACAACTAGAAGCAAGACTAGTTGGTATCAACGTTGTCATTGGAAAGTGAGTTGCTAGTGGTCTAGTTTGTTTCCCTTTGGGCATAACCAAATATTTGACTAACAGTTATTTCTTTATGATTTATTACACTTGAGAATAGGGAAGGCGAGTCCTGTGATTCAGTTTGCAAGTCAAAAGGACAATCATGTGTCCTAAATAAGCTTCTGGTGCTTAATCAGTGTGACATGTAAGTCATACTTTCTTTGGGTTTTCTATTTTGCATTTTCATTTATACTTCACTTCATGTTTTCCTATGAAGGTAAATAAACTGCTCTTTAGTTGCATTGTGTGTGTTCAATACAGCAGTTGTGATTTATGATATGCATTTATGGATTGGTTTGTCAATTTTTATGCCTATTTATGTAGTCAGATGTTGAAGGGTATGACTTATTATATGGTCGTCCTATGTATGTCTTTTGGCCAAATTTATAGATCCGTATTTGCCATCTATTTCTTATTCTTTGTTCACCTATTTTAATGGGGAAGTATAATATGGTGATTGTTTATTTTCTTTTTGACTTTGCTTTTGGACAAGAGAAGAATGGAGTATATTTATTATGATGATCATAGCATACACACAATGTTTGATGTCAAAAGGTAAATTGTATTGCATGTGGCCATGAAAATGATCTGGTGCTTCTAGGAAGAAATTTGTCTTTTCACTTGATTTCTCCTTTACCTCCTAAATTCTTCCTTGAGTTTGCTGATCTTTCCTCGTAATTTTTCTCTCTCTATCTTAAGCATCTTATGACATGTCTACAAGATTGTTAGATACTTAGAAGAGGTAAATCTGATTTTATTAAATACTAGAGGAGAGATGTAATTACAATGCATAGATTTAACCTCTTTTGGATTGGTATAACCTACGCCCAAATGCCAGAGTTCAAGTTGGAATTTAGTGCAGCACAACTCTAATTGAGATTATTGCTTTATCATTCTTGTTAATGTTAGTTCTCTTTTTTAATAGTATGCAGAAATACATGAGTTGCAAGGGGGCTTGTTTAGCCAGCACTGGAGCAGATCAACCTGCCGAAGTTGTTGATGATGCTCCAAAGCACTTGGTATATTTACTCTTCTCGCTCATAATGTTATATAATTTAGCAGTGTAAACATCCTGGGAGATTAGTTTAGACAATTAGGAAATATGTTTATCCATCTATATAGTGACAGAATTATTTGGACTCATAACTAACCAAAGAGGGTTTTACATTGCATTCTCCTCTTTTTTTGTCAATTTTTATGCCTTGACGTCTCAAATCTTAATGCAATAAAAACCAATTCTTCAAATTGCATTCTTGTGAACGCCTTTTTCTTTAAAAAGTCCTCAAATTCCTATCTTTTGTAACAAGATGAATAAGAATGCTAAACAATAAGTTCTGCTGTTCTCAGATCAGTCTGTTCTAGGTTGTCGTTTCTTGTAGGTTAATATTTCTATCCTGTCTTTTGGTACAGACTAAACTTCTGAATCATGGTACTAATTCTTGAGACTGCATTTCATGATGATGCTGTGAATATCAATACTTTAGTTAGAAAGAGTCAAGTTCCGTCATTTTGAACTGATGCAAAATATGCTTTTTGCTATATTTTAGCCAAAGACACCACCGTCGCTGAATTTTCAAAACCTCAAGTTTCAGGGAACTGGAATTTTGTGTTTCCTATCCTGAAGTGCATTTGTCATGCCCTTTTGATACATTTATACATTTGTCTCAAGTGATGCAATTTGGAACATACAAATTCTCAACCCAAAAAGCATGCAGTTTATTTATGAATTTACTGTAATTTGTTGAAACAAATGTCGTAAGGATAGTAAAAAAGGAGGAAGGATGAAATGAACACAAACTTTTCTTTTTTGTACTTTTATTCACAGGATCTGGAACAGCTTTTTAGTATTCTTGTATTTATTTAATGTTTGGAGAAAGAGGAACACATATATTACTGAACCCCTCTTTTCCCGTTATCTTTCATCAGAATCCTGGAGCTTGCTTGTATACTCGAACTCAATCAATGCTTTCCTGTGATGGTTCACATCGACACACCCGGAGACTTTGTCCTTGTGCATAGTGTTTGCTTCGGTAAGACTTGTTTCCTCTTTCTGTATTTTTTGCATTAGTATTGATTTGTTGTGAAATATTTACTTGTTGCAATAGCACGAGATTTTAATCTTTGTGCATGTGTTAGTGGTTTTAAAAGTATATATATTAATGGAGGTATTAGCACCAATGCATCCATAACTTTCTTTCGTTAATATGTTTGTGTGGTATTAGTTGCTGCAGTAAAATGTCTTCCCCTCCCCTTCCAACTTCGATCAAACCATGGCTTGTTTACTCTTTGCATTTTGACCAAATTCAAATGCAAGTTTTCTCGTTTTGGTTGTTTTTTTGTTCATTGTGGTAAATTGTGATTGTTTGACTTTGTTGGCTGAAAATATTGTTTTAAAGTGGCAATCAAATTTTGTGATTGTAAACTATTAGATACTTTGCATTGAGGAAAATCTTATAGCATGAAACAGTACTCAAATTTCTACAACTCACGATCCATTTGCAGGACAATTTTGTTAATATTTGATGCTTGATGTCCCAAATCAACTTCCTCTAGTTCAGGATGCAACTGTAAGGTGCTTCTACTTTCAGAGCAAACCTTTGGTTTTGACCCCGGCAAACTTTCGGCGTAGGTCCCATACTCTCAAACAGTACTGTGAAAATTAACTTGGAAGTAGAAGGTAATGGCCAAGCTAAGAATTTTGGGGATTGGGACATCATTTACAGGATTATTATGTAACTCGTAGTCCAATCAACACATTTGGTGCAGTGTGATTTTGGCGGATACAAATCATGTACAGGAAACTGGTACAGAGGTGCATATTCTCAGGCTGTCAGATTTAGGTTTATGAGACCAAAAAAATTGTCATGGTTTTCATAATGTAACAAATGTTGCAGAAGATGCCATGTTTCTTCTGAGTTAGCTTTGGGATGTCCCTTAATATTGACGTGGGAGTCTAATGAGAACTACCGAGGAGAGAAACACGCAAAGTTCAAGGAAAACAACATAACTGGGAGCTCTTGTATTGGTTTAACTTTCGCAGTTTCGTAAATGAGATATGAAGACTCTAGTAGTTCCAACTATAATAATAGACCAAAAGTGATTTGCTATCGTTGGCTTCTTTAAGGACATTATGGAGAGATAATAATACAAGAAAAGGAATTTATGGAATTTCCTAATTTCCCAGTTGCCAATTGCAAGTTTTCCCAATGGTACACAAGTAATTTCTTAATAGAACTGTCTATGTTATTTGGAAGTTAAGGAAAGAACTTAAGGAGGAGGTTGAATCAAGGAGAATTTTAGAAGAAATGAAGGTAATTGATGAGCAAATAAAAATTATAAAGCAAGACATTGAAATATTGATGAAAGCGAAGAAAGAGTTGAGGTTGATGTTATTAAACATAATTATAGGCTCTATTTTAGTTTAGGTTTTGTTTTTGATCTTTTTTTTATGTGCTTGCAAAATGGATTTAGTTCAATCTTCATATATATGAATGTAAATATATCAAATTTTAAATTTGATCCCATTAAACTTTTTCTTTTTCTTTTTCATTGTCATATCTATCAAAATGTCGAATGAGTGGAGATTTATTATGTTAATTCTTTTATACAAAAACAAAGGGGACATCCAAAGTTGTAACAATTATAAAAGCATCAAATTACTTATTCACATCATGAAGTTATAGGAGAAGGTAATTAAGAATAAAGTGAGAACGGATGCTTCCATCTCGCAAAACCAATTTGGTCTCATGCCAAGAACATCTGCGACAGAAGTTTTATATCTCCTTAAAAGGTTAATGAAAGACTACAGGAAAAGACAACGTAACATAAACATAGTTTTTATTGATTTTGAGAATTTGTATGATAGGATACCTAAAGAAATCATGTTGAGGTGTTTAAAAGTCAAGGAAGTTCCTATAATGTATATACGAGATATTAGGAATATGTATGAAGATGTAAAAACTAAAGTAAAGACGATAGGAACAGATACAAAGCATTTTTTTTTATAGATATTGCTCTATACTAAGGCTCCTCTTTGAGCTCCTTTTGTTTGCAGTAATGATTGATGAGCGCACCAAGAATATCCAAGGGAATGTGTCTTAGTATATGTTGTTTGTTGATGACATTATTTTAGTGAATGAGACAAAAGAGGGGGTTAATGCCAAGCTTAAACTTTAGAGAGATACATTAGAGTCGAAGACTTTAGATTGAGTAGGATGAAGACTGAGTACGTGAATGTAACTTTTCGGGACCTATAATGGTTATCAATGTGGAGGTAAAGATTGGTTCAAAAGTTATACCAGAAAAAGAGTTTCTTAAATATCTAGGGTTTATCATCTAAAGCAAAGGAGGGAACGGTGAAGACATAGTTTGTCGGATCAGATCAGGATAGCTTAAATAGAGAAGTGCATCAGGAGTTTTGTATGACAAGAAGATACCACTCAAGCTTAAAGATAAATTTTATCGTTTAGCAATTAGGTCGACCATGTTCTATGGAGTAGAGTGTTGGCCCATTAAATAAGTACATAGTTAAAAGTTAATAATAACGGAGATGAGGATACTTCGTTGGATGTGCAATCTTACTATAAGAGAAAAGGTCAAGAATGTAATGGTTGGGATAAATTAAAGGTGCACATTCAATTATTAATTAATTAAGGGAGACAAAGCTTAGTTTGGATATACTAAGAGGAGATACTCAGAAGTTCCAATGAGAAGATCGTACTTAAAGATTGTAATGGGAAAAAAGAGAGGCCTAAGAAGAATTGGGGGCAGGTTATGAAGAATTATCTGACAATGTTGCAACTTACCGAAGATATGACCCGCAATAGAAAACTTTGACTTAAAAGGATACAGATAAAAGGATCCCTTGTAGTTCTCATAAGTCTTTTAACTTTTTCCTCTTATAATTAGCCTAAACTTGTAAATAAGTTATACTAATCTCTTAGGGATTTAGCCTAAGCCTTTTTTTTCCCTACATAGCTTGTTTAATACTTTATTATTATTAGTACTACTACTACTACTACTTATTTACTTACTTACTTACTTTTTTTTCTTTTTTTCATATTGATCATTTGAAAACAATCTCTCTATTAGTTGGGAGTAAGGTTATGTATTACTGGATCTCCTGAGACTGCGCGTGTTAGCAGGATTTCTATTGGTTATTGTTGTTGTTGAGTTAATCGTCTTAGCTTTACATCTAACTCTTATAACCATGCCTTGTTTCTTCGAAAAATAGATCAATGATGCACTTTTCTTCTTCTTTATGTTGATGACATAATTATAACCGTTATGAGACTTAGGGGATCTCTGCTCTTAAGTCCTTTCTTCAACAATAATTTGAAATGAAATATTTAAGTCCCTTAAACTATTTTTTGGACCTTAAAGTATCTTTTGATGATTCCTGTTATTATTTACCAAAGTAAAATATGTTGCTGATCTTGTCTCTTGTGCTGGCCTTACTAACACTAAGATTGCTAACACTTCACTTAATTCCAATGATCATATTTCTACTATTGATGGAATTCTTCTTGGTGATGGTACACTTTATCGATAGTTAATTGGTAGTCTTATATATTTCACTGTCACTCATTTAGATACTGCTCATGATGTTCACGTTGTGAGTCAATTCATGTCTACATCCTGTACCACTCACTTTTTTGACATTCTTTGTATACTTTGGTATGTCTGAGAACTTTATTTCATAGGCTTCACTTTAGCCATTCATCTTCATTAGAGCTATATGCATGTGATGCTAACTAGGCTAGAGACCCAACTGATCGTCAATCCACTACTAGCTATTGTTTTTTCCTTGGCACATCTCTCATTTCTTAACGTAACAAGAAATAAACAATTATCTCTCACTCAAGCACTGAAGCAGAATACCAAACCCTAGTTGACACTACCTTTGAGTTCCTCTGGTTATGATAGGTACTTCAATATATAGGTGTCCCTTTTTTCTTTTAAGATTCCTCCCTTTTGCGAGAATCACAATGCTATGCAAATTTCCCACAATGATGTTTTTCATTAATGGACAAAGCACATTGAGATTGATTGTTATCTTGTGCATCATCATGTACTTCAAGGCACTATATAAGTTATTCCCATCTCATCCAAATCGTGGATTGCATATCTTTTCACCAAATCACATCCACCTTCGTGTTTTCAAGATCTTATCTCCAAACTCAAGTTATTGTCGTCACTACCACCTTAAATTTGAGGAGGGATATTAACATAATGTTATAATTAAACTAAAATCATACAATCAACCTTATTTTCATTCTAGAATCATGTATATTGATCTTATTTAACTATCACCATGATTTTATTTCTTTAGTTAGAACCTCCCAATTTGTATAAATACATGTGTTGTATACATTATTCAACGCGTCGAAATACATAATTCCCTTCTTTATTTTTGCTCTGCTCTCAATTTCTACAACAAAGATTAAGATTTTGGGCTCTCTAATTGTATCCTAGAAATGAAAACATCGTATCCTTAATAGTAGTTAGTGAAACTATAAGGTACATAGCTCCTCAGATGTTCTACAAATCATAATTATATCACCTATAAAATTGATGTTTACATATATGGAATGCTACTCATAAAAATGACAGGTAAAAGGAAGCAACAAAATGCAACAACTCAAAATTTTAACCAGCATTTTCCAACTTAGGTTTATTAGGAAATACGTAACAGAAAGAACACTTTTGAACGATGGAGGGAATGGAGACATCATAGAGTTAGATGAGAGTAAAATAACTTAAAATTTGGTGATTGTAAGGCTATATTGTATATGAGTGAAACCAAATGATCATCTCCGATGAACAAGGTTATGGAATTGCTTGAAGCAAATATCAAAAGCTTGCCATTGCCACCAAATCATGTGTCCATATCAATTGATTTAACATATTTAATTACTGTAAAAGATCACGAGACTTCAAAGAATGTAGATGTCTTCTTATCATGTCTTATGGAATAATAAGCAATGTTTATTTCCTAAACATTAATTAGTATACAATTTTTTCACGTGCTTGTAATAGAGAGAACTTAGATGAATGCTTTTAAATTCCACTACAAAGATTCTAGTTTTGTTATCATCCTTATAAAAGGTTTGTTTGTTATATAATAATGGAATTTTGAAACATGAGATTTTTAAAGAATATAAGCCTCCTATATTATTCATTCTTCTTCTACTTATTCTGCCAACTAGACATCTTCTGTTTGCAATCCACAGTTCAACCCCAATCTGGAACAATTTCTCATAAACTTAATACACTTCTTCATTGGGAATTGTTGAGTTATATATAATTATATGGTGATAAAATGGGAAAGTATTTACTACTATTGATTGTATTTCCGATTCTAGGGTTAGGCATCAACTATTTATACTTGTATTTTCTCAACTTATATGATATATGAATAAGAATTTCACATGGTATACATGGTCCACTAGTAACCCTTATCCTATTCATAATTTTCTTCGTTATCATCGTTTATCACCATCATATTCTACTTTTGTATCCACCCTCTCTTTTGCCTTTGTTCCTTCTAATGTTGATGAGGCACTTAATGATCTCGGGTGGCGTCAAGCAATGGTTGAAGAAATGACTGCTCTACATGTTAATGATACTTGGGAGTTAGTTTCGTTGCCCCCAGGCCATTCTACTATTGGTTGTCGTTGGATATATATCGTCAAAGTTTGTTCGAATGGTCAAGTTGATCAACTAAAGGCACGTTTGGTGGCTAAGGGTATACACAAACTTATGAGTTGGATTATTATGAAACTTTCTCTCTTGTGGCCAATCTGTCTTCTGTTCACTTGTTTTTATCCATAGCTGTCGTTCGCCGATGGCCTTTCTATCAATTGGATATTAACAATGACTTTCTATATGGTGAGCTTTAAGAAGAGATTTATATAGAGCAACCACTTGGATTTGTTGCTCAGGGAGAGTCTACCTTAATGTGTAAGCTTCGTCGCTCTTTATATGATTTGAAACAATCTCCTTATGCCTGGTTTGGAGTGTTTAGTCATGTTGTTCAAGAGTTTGGTATGATTCAATATGAGACTAATCACTCTGTCTTCCATAAATATACATCATTAGAACAATGTATCTATCTGATTGTCTATGTGGATGATATTGTCATTATTGGAAGTGATTATAGTGGGATTGAAAAATTAAAGACACATTTGTTCTGTCATTTTTAGACAAAAGATTTTACTCTGATATTTTCTTGGCATAGAAGTTGCTCAGTCCAAATTTGGTATTGTACTCTCTCAGAGAAAGCATGCATTGGATATTCTAGAAGAAACGGGGATGTCAGATTATAGACCAATAGACTCTTCTATGGATACTAATTCAAAGCTTTTACCTAATCAGGGGGAGTCACTTGCTGATCTTAGCCGATATTGGAGATTGGTAGGAAAACTTAATTATCTCACCATCACACGATCTAATATTTCTTTCTCGGTTAGTGTTGTTAGACAATTCCTACAAGCTCCTGGCGATATTCATTGAGATG
>JANZXP010000005.1:8503191-8553623 GCA_027576715.1 Erythroxylum flavicans
TCCTGCCTGGTTTGGACGGTTTAGTCATGTTGTTTAAGATTTTGGTATGATTCGATATGAGACTGATCACTTTGTCTTCTATAAATATACATCATCAGAACAATGTATCTATCTAATTGTCTATGTGGATGATATTGTCATTACTGGAAGTGATTATAGTGGGATAAAAATTAAAGACACATTTGTTCTATCATTTTTAGACAACAAGATTTGTGTTTACTCTGATATTTTCTTGGTATAGAAGTTGCTCAGTCCAAATCTGGTATTGAACTCTCTCAGAGAAAGCATGCATTGGATATTCTAGAAGAAACAGGGATGTCAGATTAGAGACCAATAGACTCTTCTATGGATACTAATTCAAAGCTTTTACCTAATCAGGGGAAGCCACCTGCTGATCTTGGCCAATATTGGAGATTGGTAGGAAAACTTAATTATCTCACCATCACACGACCTGATATTTCTTTCTCGGTTAGTGTTGTTAGTCAATTCCTACAAGCTCCAGGTGATATTCATTGAGATGCAGTTATTCGAATTTTGAGGTACATTAAGGGTTCACCAAGAAAGAGGATTATTATGTGAAAATCGAGGTCATTCACAAATTATTGGATACTCTGATGCTGATTGGGCAGGTTCTCCATCTAATAGGCATTCTACTTCGGGCTTTTATGTTCTTGTTGGATTAAATCTTGTATCTTGGAAAAGTAAGAAACAAGATGTTGTTACTAGGTCGAATGTAGAAGCAATTAGTTCAAGAGTTAAAATTTGCAGAAGTATCACAGATGAAGTTATTATGTGACAATCAACCTGCTCTCCATATTGCTTCTAACCCAGTATTTTATGAAAGAACCAAACACATAGAAATTGATTGCCACTTTATTCGAAAGAAAGTTTTGTCTGGTTGCATCACTACTAGTCATGTCAGTTTAACCAATTAACTAGCAGATATCTTGACCAAATCACTCAGAGATTCTCGTATTGAATTTATATGTAACAATCTTGGTGTAAATGATTTATATGCTCTAACTTAAGGGGGAGTGTTAAGTTGTATATAGCTATATAATGATTAAATAGGAAAGTATTTACTACTATTGATTGTATTTCCTATTCTAGGATTAGGCATCAACTATTTATACTTGTATTTTATTAATGTATATGATATATAAATGAGAGATTCTCTACGTTTCACAAGAATTAAGACATTGTGACTAATAATATTATGGGTCATACATACTCCACTATTTATACAATTTTACTTTATGAATAAAGCACACCTTGTTTTAGTGTAAAAATGCTATTAAAAGATTTTTTAAGACTTCTTAAAAACTTCTCTTAAATATAGGCCCTGTTTGGTAACCAACAACTTTGATTAGTTGCCGGCTGATTCTATCAGCGATTAGCTGACGGTAAATTATATCAATTAATTTGACCAGCGAATAATATCAGTTGTTTATTTAAAGTTGTTTGGTAAAAATAACTAATTAGTATTAACTGTGCTTATGTGTAAAATGACTTATGCGGTCATGACTTTAAAGAAAATTATAAGGATATGAGTATTATATCTTAGTATTTCTTTAAATATTCTCATAAGAATTTAAATTTAGACATTTAATTTTACAAAAATTAAGTTTTTAACTCTAATAAAAAACATAGAACATATAACAACAACAACAACAAGAATAATAAGAATAATAATAATAATAATAATAATAATAATAATAATAATAATAAATAAATAAATAAATAAAAATAAAAATAAAAATAAATAAAATTATCATTATTACTATTACTACTAATAATAACAACAACAATAATAATAAATAAATTATTATTATTAGTATTACTACTACTACTTTTTTCTCCATATTAATCAAGTTGAAGTTTATTTTTCTAATATATTAACTTATTAATCAAGTTGAAGTTTAGGGTACTAGTGTTTGGTGAAGGGAAAACAGTAATAAAAATGGGAGTTTGAGTAATTTGTAATAATTTTTGGGCACAATCGTCGTTTTGTCCCTTAATTTTTCAGCTGCTGAAACAAAACGCTTTTCATAAGAGCATTTTCAAAAACAGCAGATTGAATTTAAGCCGCCAACCCAATCAACTAATTATCAAATATGATTATCAGTAGTTTGACATGATCAAATAACCAAATACCTCTCAATATTACAAAAAATAACTGATCAGTCATTTACCAATCAAGGCCAATATCTGTTTAAATTGTCAAATAAGGTGGTCTTTTGAACATATAAAATAAAAGGATTCATTCTTAACAAGTATTCCAATAAGAACGGATCTTTTGTACCCCTTATTCTCAAATCATTGCATCCGCTCAATTTTTATAGGTTCTATTTATTAAATGGATGAATTTATATAGAACAAATTAGGCACAAGGTAATGGAAACAGGGAATGTATCAAAATACTATTCACTTCACTGTTTAATGTCAGAGATTTTTCTTTCTGTTTTCTATCATTTTCAGGATTAGAACTCCTGTTCAGTCAGAATATAAAAACAAAAAGGAAAAGCAACCAAAATTTGGAACAGTGTATTTAATTGCAAAAGGTAAGAACTACTAGGCGTAGTTTCTTGCAATCCAAAACATGGAGGGACTTTTCCGCAAATTTTAGTTTTGCTAACTGTTTTAGGACTTCTGTTGTCACTTGTTTGGTCACCAGAGTCTAAGACAAAGCCACCCACTTTTCACCGCCACCGCCACCGCCACCGAACCTTCCGTCTTTCTCCGACGAGACATGACATCGGCTTCCAAGAACCACTACCACCACTATCAACGGCAGCAACCGTCTTCATCCAGGCCTCCCAAAATTCCCACCTCACAAAGCAACTACCACCACCAAAGCGCAGCCGCAGGAGCCACCTCTTCGCCGATCACCATTTCCGAGCAAGAAAAGGCTCTTTCCGGCTCCACCCACTTGACCAGACAAGAACTCCTCAAGCGCCGGTCGCACAAACTGAAACAACTGGCCAAGTGTTATAGAGATCATTACTGGGCTTTAATGGAAGACCTCAAGGTTCAGTACCGAGAATATTATTGGAAGTACGGTGTTAGCCCATTCAAAGAAGATCAACCTCAGCACCGAAGGTTAGAACAATGTGGCAGTGGTGGTTGGTCTGTAGACAGAGAAGTTGGAGATAAAGGTGGCAACTTTAATGTTGAAGTTATTGGGGAAAATAATAATGTGAGCTGTAATTTTAAGGGTGACTTGGAATTGAAGAACAACCGTAGGTGTTCGTTTGTTGGGTGTAAGTTAAAGGCCATGGCTTTAACAAGTTTTTGTCATCTACACATCCTTTCTGACGCCAAGCAGAAGCTTTACAAGCCTTGTGGTTATGTCATCAAAAGGTTCTATGTTGCTCTATCTCCCTCCCTCCCTGTGTGTGTGTTTGTGTTCTTTGAATTTGTTTTTTCTTTTCCGTGGAATGACTAATATGAATCTGTGCTGCGCAATTAGATTAGAAGGCATTGTAAACAACTTGCATCCTAAGCCACTTTGCGGTTGAAACCACCACACTGTCTGACAATTCTTAGCTTGTATTAGCCAACTAGTATCTAATCATGCTATATGCTCAAGTTGCTTTTGGACCTTTTCTGTCTTCGAACTCCCAACTAGATGATAAGATACTAGATTACTGACTGTAGCTGAAGCTAGTATGAGACAGTTCAAAAGTTGATCCTTTTTTAGTACTCAAGTTACATGAAAGTTAGTTTGGTACTTCCAAACTTGTGCAGTCAATTTGGTCGAGGATGCGAAAAAATTGTTGGTTGGATCTAACTTGCTAAAGCATAATGGATTCTAATGTTGGACTTATTATGTAGGATAGTATGAATTTATCGTGGGTATACATATGCCTTCTCCCAAATTCCAGTCTCTCAGATCCGTCAACTTCCTACTTTTATTGTAACCCGACTGCCTTATGAATGATTATTTGCAAGCTTACATACTTTTGAATGAATTGTACCTCTAGCGCACAGGCAGGACCTATAACATGCGGAAAGCCAATTTTGAGATCAACTACTCCCTCCCTCTGTACGGTTCACTTCCAAAGGGCCCAAACACATATATCTAGGGCTTTGAAGAAAGCAGGTCTTAATGTTTCCACCTCAAGCAAGCTTGCTCCAAAGTTCCATCTCATAGTAGCAGAATATGTTCATCAAATCCAAGTCAAGAGAAGAGCTGCAAAAAATGAAAACAGAAGCAATGGTGTGAAAAAGGAAGCAATTACTGGCTGAACCATTTTTTGGCTATGCATTGACTGATAAAGCTGGGGCAACTGTGAATAATGATGCAAAAGCCAAGGTGAGAGATATAGAAGAGCTGTTAGTAATCGATATCAAAAAAAATGTTCTCATGGAATTTTTGGTTTTGTCATAGCTTTCTAGAATGGCTTTTCCTTTCTTTTATTTTTATATTCTTTTGTACTCATCCAAAAATATGTTAATTGCATTATATGACTGAAATCCCCGACCTGATTTCATGCGCAAGAAATCAGTTATAGTTTTATGTAGGTGAGCCTGAAAGAAGCAATCTTTTTAAAGGAGAATTGGGTTTTGAACCTCAAAACACCTTAAAGGTGCTATTGTTTCAGACCTTGGGTCCCTGTTCTCATTGATAATCGAACTCTTGAAACTTATACATTTGTTTCTATCTGTAGTTGCTGAACATGTCTTGGGAATAAATTAAACATCCTGCTTATATTTAGGATTCTGCGCCATATTTACTGCAGATTGATAGGTAGTTCAGGTGATTGGGATGCCAGTTCTGTTAATAACTATCTTTTCGGTTCACTTTGTGATATCCATTTCCTATGTATCTTCTTGGCATTGGACATGAAATGTATCTTTCCGTTTTTGTTTTACCTGAGCATTAAGTTCCAACAATATTTCTGAAGCCAAGACTGATGCCCGGTACTTTCCTTTTCATGATTATTCACATGCTCAAAGTGGAGTAATGCTGGTGGCACTGATCTGATAATCTATGTAGTATGACTGTGTACGGTATTAATTAGAAAAGTGTGTACAGTTCCCTAAGTAGTGGTTTTTCTATTGGAGGTGTGGAGCTTTAAGATTGATAAATCTCTTGCAGCGTAGAATTTCTTGAAGTTCCAACTTAAATGAGGTTGAAACGGTAAACATTTAGGTGCTAATATGTTGCTGAAGAATGAAAATTGATGTAAAAATTGCATTGTCGCCTAATAGCTTGTCCGTTTAAAGGTTACTGAAAAGACATCCTGTCTTCCTATTTTCATGTTAAACAGCTGCTCTGTTAAGACGTTAAGTGACATACAACTTATCTACATATCGTTTCTGTTTCATTTTCTACTGTATTCTGATCCAATTTTATTTCTATTTACTTGGCAGGATACGGTTCCAGTTCTTCCTCTGGCCTTTGAAAATACAACATTCGAGGATTACCGTTGGACACTGCACTACGCATATCTATGTATAAATTGTTATTTGAGAGCAAGACTTACTCATTTCAATCAACGAGTAGTGTTCTTGGTGGGGTTTGCCCGCTTAATGGCTCAACAATAAACCTGTCGTCTATTTCATGGCATGCCAATCAGCTCTGCCAGTTAATAGAAAAAGTGTTTTACTTTGTAGAAGACTTTGAAATTTCTGAACCTGTGTCATGTTTAAAGCTTTTATTTATATAGACATGAAACTTGAATTATCACGTGAGGTCTAACAGAATATAAGCATCAACTTGAAAAATGAGGGGAGAGGAAGCATTACAATGCGAAATTGGCCATTCCCACTCGATCAGGTCAGGTAGAGGAAGAAAGTCACCAAAATGATATTCCTATACTTTTCATAAATAATGTTAGATGCCCAAATAGAGCTACATTTTCTTCAATCGAGCTCTGTTACAATTTCTACTTGCATGTAATATTAGCTTAAATGGCCTTTCAAGCATGCACATTCTTCCATCATCTGCGTGGTTTCAACTCCTCTAAGTAGATAGTCCTAGGAATAACTCTGTCTAACCGAAGATGTAAACTAGCATATCACTCCCCCAGTGAGCATCTACTAGTAATACAAAAGAATTGCCTTAGCATATAAACTGCATATAATCAGTAATCTGAAGGATATTCCTGACTTTCAGACCTCCTGCTATGTTGACCAGAGCTGTTACGATCTCTGTAGCGCTTCCGAGAGCCTTCTTCCTGATTCCTAGATTTCCTTTTGTGAGAGGAATGTTCAACATTTCTAGATCTTCCGTCAACTGGCTGTGCTCTGTCTACTGGACTCCTGTTATCATAAAGCTTTTCCTTGTCCAACGAGCTCCTTCTGTTGTACTGATCTTCATTCTTCATCCTTCTGTGAGAGTGCTCAGACCTATACATGGATCTGCTTTTCTGGTGGTTATCTTCCCATTCCAAAGAGTGCCTTTTGACAGGCGATCCTTCCTTGTCTGTAGAGCTCCTTTTGCTGTAGTATTCTTTCGAAGATCCACTTTTGCTGCCCCTTTCCTCCTTGTGCATAAAGGTTTCCTTGTAAGAACTATCTTCCCTGTCTATGGAACTCGAATTTCTTCTCGGAGGTGGTGGGACCTAAAACAAACACCAAGATGGAGTTTAAAACATCTAGCTCAGGACATTCTCTTCCAAAAAATTCAAGAAATCTGCAGAGGCAATTCACCACTGGGGATTGGGGAAGTGATAGAGCCTTAACAATTACATCGTTTATAACATGGTTATAGTTACAAGATAGTTTTAACTGCTTATGTTAGCAAGTATGTGGTCAAAACCAATCCTAAAAACAATGACAGCATGTTAAACTGACTAAAGCAAGTACAGCTTTCTTTACCAATTAACCACATGCCATAAGACTTCCCCTCTCTCTCTCTCTCTCTCTCTCTCTCTCTCTTCTTTGTTCCTTTGCCACATCCTTTTACTTATTATACCAAACAACATTCTGGAATGCCCATGCTTGCAGCCATGTAATTCTCAAAGGAATGCAGCTAATGTTCATCATACCAATTGAATTTCTATAAAAGCTTCAGGACCATTGGCATTAGTGAGCAAGAGATGTTTCTCGATGGCCCATATAGTTTGACAAGGCTCATAAGGCAGGACATTGCAATTCATTGTTTTGTGAAAAGAGCACAATTATTTTCAGAGAAGAGCCTCTCTTCAAATTTCCTTTCACCACACAGCAGCTTAACTTATAGTTCTTATAGTTTCTACACAGATCTAGCGTCTGAAACAAAGCAATCTTCAACTCTTAAAATGGAAGCAAAAACGCTATGGTGCACTGAAATCAAAGTATGTTATTGAGCAAAGATTGACAAGGTGTGTTAATTAAATGCTTACACCCCCACCAGTCTCATCCAAGTTGACATAAACCATCAACCTGCTGAAGGAAAGCCAAAGCCAAAGCCAAAAGTAGCAATACCTGAAACCGTGACATGTATTTCCCTTCTGGCGGAGGAGGAATGCCAAGTCTCTTCAGATCATCATAGGGGATTGGCCTTCTGTGATAAATATTAGTCTATATTGAGTTAGGGAAGAGTTATTGACTGCAATATCCCTGATACATTAGGAAGAAAGAGTTGGAATGAAAAAGAAAATCTTTTTGGTACATACAGCGGTGCTCGAAATGGTCTTTCTCGTCCACCAAATCGAAGCTGACCAGACTCCTTCTTGCCACCAAGCCCTCCACCTGTGTACTAAAAACAATATTACATTCTAGATCTATATAAGCAACAATCTTTTGACGAGAGAAATACTGGACTGTACCTAACCTTCTTGGAATCCATCCTGGCATCAACTGCTGCCTACTATAGTCAACAATGACTTCAGAGTCATCAATGAAAGAATGATGAGCGTCCTATGTATCAGAGAAATGCAAGAGACCAGCAGCTTTAGTTTTTGATCCAGATAACTTAAAAATAAGGGATGCAAGGATAACTCTAATTGTACCTAACTGCGAATAGATTGAGTGTGTGAGTGCTATCATATATCCAGTTTGATTCTAAGAAAACTAAAAATAAAAGAGAGATTCTTTTTATCTAAAAGACTTGGACAGAGGATACCCCTTCTGTTTCTATTTGTTGTTTGCTTTTTTCAAGTGGACAATCGTGTGAGACAGTATAGCATTCTTTCAACATTTGAAGGTCACCTCATATTTATGTCAGCACATATCAACCACCAAAGAGTGCATCTAAATGTTTGTGCTTTATCTCCAAAGTTTCAAATAAGTCAAATTTAATGCAGCTTTTTTATGCTGCTGTTCCTAAAATCACATTTTTGTCGTATAGATCTGCGTGCATCGTTGAACTCTTTCCAAACACAGCGAAGTTATTTCCTCCGTCAAACATATGTAAGGGTACCAAACATGGACGTGCATCCAGTATAAGAGTTTTAACTTCAATCAAAATTACAAAATCCAATGCTTATGATGCAAGTAAGAAATATGCACGAAGCAAGGTTCAGGCCCAAACAACCAATTGAACTGAAAATGTGAGAAAGGCAGACTATGAGGTTCTTTTTCTTCTCTCTGCGCAGGATGGGGGGTGGTGTTTTGGTCTCAAATCAAGTACGAAAAGACATGAATTTGTTACAGATTATATTCCAAGCTTTAAACCTTGTAGGCACGAAGCATCTCCTTTTCTGATTGATATTCAACAAATGCATATCCACGTGAGGCACCAGTTACTGTAAAAAAGGTAGCACCCAAGAGTACTCTTCTCAGACAAAGAATCAAGCATAGCCAGCAAAGTACAGCCACTATAACATCCAAAGAGGAAAAGCTATAATTTGTAGAATTCAAGAAAATGGAAATCCTTTGGCTCAAAATAAAGTTATTTTGCAACTTATCCATCTTATAACATCATGTTTCTCCACATCCCACAACCCATCAAAAGAAAAAGATGAAGATAAACTCTCTTCCGTAGTGGTTAGGCAGACATCCATATATCACCAAATTTCAATGGATTCGTACTTATATCCACAATGGCCGGATTGAAATGGAGATAAATAGTAACGAATTTCAAATACCGATATCCCTGACCAAACGCAAGTTCTTCACGCGACCATACTTGCTCATTGCCTATAAAGAACAATAAAACTGTCAACAACATCACCAAATAACACATGTAACGTCCCCTTTCCCTTTAATTTGTGCAAAAATTGGTCCTCATTAGTGCCAGGACCTTCATTGGTTACCTTGTGGAGAGTTTCTTCAGTGGTGAGATGGGAAAGACGAGCAACGAAGACCGTACAATAAGGGTCACCGATGAGCTTAGGATCGCCGGAGGGATCATCTGGCACCAAAAAAAAAGAAAAAACAAAATATTAAAAACCAGAATACCCAAATCTTGAAAAATGAATAAAAAGAAAAAGTGGGTATTGAAGAAGAGAAAGGGAGAAGTACAGAGGCCAGCAGAGGAACAGAGAAAAGCTCGATAAACCGCGTTGTCGTGAGCGACAATATCGGTGCCGTCTATGCTCCCAGCTTGTATCGGATGGTAAGAGTCAGCATAAAACACCGAGTTTATGTTGTTAGCACCCATTAATTTCACCACACACGCACTTTCAGACTCACCCTCATGTCCAATATCTTGGCCAGTGTTTGTGGCCTTGGGGTTATGTACAGAGAGCTTGAACGGCGGCTTTTGGCTGGGATGAAGTAAATGGTCTAATGGTAATTTGCAATTAGTCGCCCCAATAATAATAATAATATCTTTCCGTTTTTTCTTATATTTCTAGATTTAAACATAGGCTTGTATTATTCGGCAAAAATATTAGATATTTATTAAAGATGTTTAATAATTAATTTTTTAATATTAATTATTTATGTATAAAATAACTTATAAAAATTTGACTTAAAAAATGAATTATTATTTATGTATAAGATAATTTGTAAAGATATAACTTAAAAAAATAATTTATAAAATCATGAATATTATAGTTGGGAAAAGGTAACGAAGAAAAAAAATAGAGACTTTGTTACTGTCCATGCGAATTTTTTAGAGGGCATAATTTGTCATTTTTTTTCGGCCGAAAGTTAAACGCTGATCTCCTGAGCTTTTTAAAAATTAGTTGATTGAGTTCAATTAGCCAATTCAATCAATTGATTATTAAACATAATAATTTACTATTTAATATGGTCAATCTAACTAATTTTTAGTTGATAAGTTGATAAGTTATTTATCAAACGAGGTCATTATTTTCAAAAACATGTTAGAAGTTAAATCGAAAAAGAGTTTAAGGTTTAGATTGTTATCAAATAAGTTAAAGATTAAATAAAATTAAATAATTTTAAAAAATAATTGAATAAAATTATTCTTATCCATAAAAAATTAAAAAAGACTATGAAATAAAAAATAATCAGTTCATTTTAATTTGTAAAAGCTAATTAATTTACAAAAATTGATCAATTATTTTAATTTATAAAAATTGATTAGTTTACAAAAATTGATTAATTAATTAATAATTAATTAATAGATTGGTTGATTTTTAATAAAAAATTATTAAATTAAATCAAAAGGTTAAAATTGAATTAAAAATTAACCTGTTTAAGATTTTTAAATTAAATCTGCTAAACTAATTAGTTTTTAAAACATTGGCATTAGATATATCTAATACCAAAACTTTTTTAAATTTATAAAACAGTATCAATTATGTAAAAATTGAAGGGATAGATGATTTTTCTTTACTTTGAGGAGTTTTAATTAATAGTGTTTTAAATAAAAAATGGTGTTGAAATTTTGATGATATTCTTTGGTTTTTTTGTTATTTCTACTTTTCTTTTAAATTTAGTTAAAATTTTAATTAAATTTTAAATTTTCGTAATTTATAGAAATTATATATTTTTAATTTTAATATTAGATTTACTTTACTTTTATAATAAATAAAAACTAAAACTGTTTCAAATTTTTAAATTTGATAACTACTTAATAATTGTATTTTAATCTTAAAATTTCTTTTTATATATATCATTTTTAATTAACTTAAATAAATATTTACAAATAAATAAATATTTACATATTTTATTTATTTGTTGTAATAAAAACAATAAAATTATTATTAATTAATAAATATTTTTCAAAGAAAATAAAATTAATTAATTATCTAAATATTCAATTATTATTTATAATAATAGTATAAATTAAAAGAGAATATTGTAGAGAGTAGGCCAGTAGGGTACCTTTGGAGATATGACTAAGAACAGGAACACTGGCTTCAATAGAGTTGGGGGTTAGGTGGGTTGGTTAGTTGCCTTCAAAAGACATCACTGGGTCTGGTTGTCGTTCTTCTCAACCTCAAAGCATTCTTTTCCTTTCTGGTTCGCCTAGTTTTTAACGAAAAACGAATTCAGCCCACCACCACTCTGAAAGCAGACGAGATAATGATGTTGGTTAGATCAACTTTTAGACCATTCCAACAACTCAGACCTTCTGTTTCACTTTTCCGTTCATATTCTAGTTCAGCTGCTGCAGTTCAGGCAGAGAGAACAATCAAAGATGGCCCCAGAAACGACTGGAGTCGTCAAGAGATAAAGGACATTTATGATTCCCCGTTACTAGATCTCCTCTTTCATGGGGTCTTTTACAGCCTCTCTGCTCTGTTTGGTTTTCTTAATGTGAATGGTGACTCTGGGTCTGGGTTAACTTCTTTCTTCTTTTCTTTTCTTATTACAGGCTCAAGTCCATAGGTATGCTCATAACTTCAGAGAAGTTCAGCAATGCACTTTACTTTCTATAAAGACTGGTGGGTGTAGTGAGGATTGTTCATATTGTCCTCAATCTTCTCGATACAACACTGGAGTTAAGGCCCAAAGGCTTATGACCAAGGAAGCTGTCATGGAGGCTGCCAAGAAGGTTCTTTTGCTTTTATATCACTTCTGCCTTGCAGTTATGTCGCTTGACTTGAGTCCAATTTGTGGTGTTTAAAGAATTTATTCTCAAATTTGATCTTAAAATATGTGCTTTAACATCTACTTTGGCGATTATATCTGTAGCTCTTTCTTTCTCAGCCATTTATTTGGTGCATATGTCTTCAATGGCCAACTTTAGTTCCATGATTTCTGTTGGGCTTTGCCAATCAATCTTAAGGAGATTTTCATCCACTTCTCTATCGGGTTTGAGCATTTTGCCCTGCTGCAGTGGACTGAAGTTATCAGAAAGCCCTTGTTGAAAATATGGCCAAAACAAGTGTATAAAAGTCAAAAAATGAAGTTTCTGTAATCTTATTAGCACTGCTGTTTTGTGATCGATTGAATGCTATTGCTAATGATCAGTTGACAGCTTAGTCTAGCTGTCCAATCTCATATTACCTTTACAGGCTTTGATTCTAGTTGACATGGAGTTATGTCAGGTCTGTTTTATGTGGCAAGCGATGGATAATTCGCATTTACATCGTGTTTCAAGATAATATTTGTGCTTTTGCAGGCAAAAGAGGCTGGTAGCACTCGTTTCTGCATGGGTGCTGCCTGGAGAGACACAGTAGGGAGGAAGACAAACTTCAACCAAATACTGGAGTATGTCAAAGAAATTGGGTAAGACAAATCTATTGAAAAACGTATTTATAAGCAGCGGCTGATAAAATTTTTCTCTGTATTTGTATTCTCAGTTGGTACATAACAAACAGCTTTACTTTGTACAAGACACCGTCAATGGCTACAAATTCACTCTTCTCAAAATATTACGTACAAAGTTTATTCTTTCTCGTAGTACTTGAAAGTTTCTTATTGAAGGACTCTGATAGTAGTGTGACTTGGTTGAGTATGAGAGGATTTTCAGATCTTGTATAGTCTTTTGGTCTATGGACAAACAATCTTGACTTAGAGGTGTTATTGGTCCTAATTTGGTGATTAATAGTCATACTATTTTGATTAATTGTCACTCGTTGGAGTAAGCTTTGAGTTGAGTGGCTATGATTTCTAAGAGCTGCCAGTTCAGACATATGCTCCCCGATTAAGTTTATCCTGTTTTGTGAGTTTGATGCCCTGTAACAGCATTAGCTGCTGTATGTCAGGGACATGGGAATGGAGGTGTGCTGTACTTTGGGCATGCTAGAGAAACAGCAAGCTGTAGAACTCAAGAAGGTTGGCCTTACAGCTTATAACCATAATCTTGACACATCAAGAGAATATTACCCCAACATTATCACTACGAGATCCTATGATGAAAGGCTGGAAACTCTTGAACATGTCCGCGAAGCAGGAATTAATGTTTGCTCAGGTGATTTTATCAAACTGCATTATTAATATTATTGGAACCTCGGCTTTGACAAGAATTTGTAACTTAACCTTGGATTGTATTAATCTGTACGCAGTTGGTTCATTACATAATGTTGTAATACTATTTTTACTAGTTGCCTTACGACCTATGCATTCTTCAATCCTTTGTCAGATAAGAAAATTTCCTTTTTGACAAGAACAATGATTATTATGAGGGTATTAATCACTTTCTGCTTAACAGGAGGCATCATTGGGCTCGGAGAAGCTGAGGAAGACAGGATTGGTTTGTTGCATACATTAGCTACTCTACCCAGTCATCCCGAAAGTGTTCCAATAAACGCTCTAGTTTCTGTGAAAGGCACACCGTTGCAAGATCAAAAGGTAATCCCTTCTTCTGTGTGATAAAATTTTTTATATTCTTAAGAAAAGAAATTACCAAGTAAAATAGTTTGCTGCTAGCAGTTAACTTGGTTGCTACTCACTTGTCACCTACAATACGTAGTGTGGAGGGGCTATTTGTATGATTTTGCAAACTTGATATTTCTGTGACTAATTCAAAGTGACATTGCTGATTGTAATTTAACATATCATATTTCTTATGGTTGTTCAGCCAGTAGAGGTTTGGGAGATGATTCGAATGATTGCCACTGCACGTATAGTCATGCCAAAAGCCATGGTCAGGCTGTCAGCTGGAAGAGTCCGATTCTCAATGCCTGAACAGACTCTATGTTTTCTTGCTGGTGCAAATTCCATCTTTACTGGCGAGAAGCTGCTAACCACACCTAACAACGATTTTGATGCTGATCAACTTATGTTCAAGATGCTTGGTTTGATTCCAAAACCTCCTAGTTTTGCAGAAGAGCAAGTTATCGAAGCTGAAAATTACAGGGAAGCTGCAACTGGGTCAGCTTAAATCACAATTCAGTTAATAATTCCCCATTAGCCAGAAGGTGTAAAACAGTAGTCACCAATCAGGTCCCCATGTCGAAACAGTTGTCATCAAAAGCAAAAACAGATCAGTGCCCGTTCCTTGGTTAGAGATTCGGTCAATGTTCAGACCTTTCATTGAGGTTGTCTTTAGCTAAACTTCTATCAAAGCTGACAGTAACAACCAAATGAGTTGTGTTAAATCGATTAAGATGATGAGAATGATTGGAAGTTGTAACGTGTGCATTCCTATGTCAAACTACTTATGCCTGTACAAATAGAGATTAATTGTAAACTTTATTTTTGTAGTTTTACCCAAAAAAAAAAAATGGTTTATGTGATTCGAAATTTTGATTATAAAAGAATAAATGTTATTTTTGCCCGTCCAGTCCGATTTTGATTTGAATTGACCAGGTCATAGATTAAAAGTAGTTAGCCTGTAATCTGACTATAACTTAAAAAATGACACCGTTTTGACAAAAACGTCTTTAAAAATATCGTCGTTTTGTCAAAAACGCCATTTTTAACCTGTTTCAACAAAAAAGATGGGACAAGTTAGCCTAGCCTACCCATCGGATCATAAACCGGCCCAACCTATTGACAGTCTTAAAGGTTCGTCCCCTAAGAAAGAGGAGAAAAATAAAAATGAAAAAACGACTCCTGTGAATATTTGAGCGAACGACTGGCTGGCCATATTAATGAAGAAATGAGCAGTCATTGAATAAAGCTCAAAGGACTTGAAAAGGGGCAGAAAATGTATATAGCAAAATTTTACCACACATTAATTAAGATTACGTGTGTCCATACAAGAAAGAATTTAGATGTCTGTTCTTTTGCAGGACTATAAAGTTACTTTCTTTGCATCTATCAACCCTGAAGTGAAGGGTGAAAGGGAAAAACAAAATCTAAAACTGCTCTCACGATGTATATATATTAAATCACAAGGCCCTAGTTCTCAAGTAGTAGTCACCAACGGTTAAAAAGACATGTTCCCCCAAGACAACATCTACAGCAGGCTGATTTTCAATGCAATCTACTGTTATCTGCACAGTTAGGCGAAGTGGATCCTTGAGAAATAGCATAATATAGTTCATTTGTCTTGCAACAATGGTCAGTGAATGCCACAGTTCAAAATCATAAACAAACCTTATCATTTCCACGCTGAAATTCTGATTTAAGATTTGAATGATCCCTTGATAACAAGTAAATCCCCAGGGCTGATGCAGAGTTTTTATTCCCTGCATCCATGGGTGAAACTTTGGGAAAAGAAGCTAATTGAGGAAGTGGTGAGTTTCTAGGAGGAGAAAAACTCATACCTCCATATAATGCAAGAATAGCATCTGATACAAACACCAGTGATGGCCTTGCCAAATATATGGTGAAAGACAAATTCAATATACCATGAAAACTCTCCTCCCCAAGCACAACCTGCAATATGTTCATAAGGTTATGCGAGCTCATCCGAAAACATGAAAATAACTGTCAACAACCTTCAACGTTCATGAATTTACACTTGAACTAACTGCAGATTTAGAACTAACTCAGAGAATGCAAGAATAAATGTGAATATGATAGCAAGATTTAATTTCCATCAATATTTAAATATTAACTTTATAATTAAACTTAAAATTTGTTCAAGTAAAGCCACGCCTATGCCGGAGTTGTGTGGTTAAAAGAACTTCTGTGGTCTTAAAATCAAATGGGAATTCCTTCTGGTTTTATGCCACTTGAACATCTGATGCAGCCACTGGAAATCGGAACAGGTTTTAACTTCGAATAAGCAAAAACATATATTGGTAATCATCGAATTCTTCAGCACCTCTAACTTAATTTTAGATTAGACCAATTGGTTTTCTTTCAGAATCTAAATTGGCATATACTTCAACATCGTTCTCTGGTAAAATTAGATGAAAATATAAGGAGAAATTGCAGTTAAAAGGTAATTTACTGTAACTTACAGCATGTTGAGGTATCTTATCCAAAGGTAGCAATGGAGAACCAATGGCGTCTCTAATATAATTTTCCTGCAATTACATATACATAAAACCCAGTCAATAAATGCTTGAATTTAAAGCACCTCAATGTCAGACTATGCAAGACACTGATGCACAATACTTCATGCGAGAAGGATGATAAGAGTTCCCCATATGTTGATGAACTAAGACAAATATGCCCCAAAAGCTAGATAAATCAGGACCAAACAGAAAAGAAAGATGAAATAAGAATGAGGATACATTTAAAGAGGTTGAATGAATACATGACCAATATTGAGCATCAGGAGGAACAGCATTTCCCACGTGTATATCATAAGTGAAGAATTTTCTTTAAAAAAGTTTCCAAGTGAGAGATTTATCACAGATCAAGATTTATTTGACAAAAGAAATAAGTAATTTAATCAGGTTTAGGATGATGACAATACCTGTGAATTCAAAACTTGTTGTGCGACTGACGAATCATCATCCAAAGATTTAAAGTACACCTCCACCATGTCTGTTGGTTCAAGGGCCACTTTTTTCCGCAATTTTTGAATTCTATTGACAATCTGCAATGGTCAAAGCTCAAAATTACATTCACTAAAATCTGTCCCCATCTATTCTCTATCAAATTGGCATTTTGCTAACATTCATAAGAGAAACAAAAGTCGGTCCATAGTCAAGGAATATATCTCAAGACATTCTGACGATATACAGAGCAGTCCTTTTTATATTGATAGACAGCAATTTTTTTTTTTTTGATATCATAACCTCCTAAAATTAAATACGCAAGGAGGTAATGTATCACATGAAAATTCACAAGAGAAAAAAACATCGACCGTCATATCCTTGCAAAAACATTTTTTATAGTTCAATCATTATGATTGGTATACATCCAAACTCTAAAATACTTGTAAAAAAAATGTAACATACCTCACGAGCAACCCCAGCTTCAAACAAGGATTCATCAGGACGCAAATCCAAAATTACCAAAACATCACCTGAAACATTAGACACCAGAAACTTTAGAAATGTGTGCTTATCCATACATTCACATACACAAACTTCTTAACTGACTACTCTATTTGATTCTTACCATCCCCAGCAGCATCAATCTCCTTGTTGGTTAATCCATCAGGACGTTTAAATTCCCGAATAACCTAGTTTAGAAAACAAGCACCCATTTATCCAAATGCATTAAATAGAACAAAACAATTTACGAAATAACCAAGCAACTAAAAATTAAACCTTGATATCAGCCAACTTCAAACTGTGAGCAGCAATAGTGACTTCTCCAGCTTTCTCAAAAGCTAAGATATCTTTCTGGGACATACTTTTAACTTCTTTAGCAACAACTCCCATAGATTTTCCTAGGCGCTTTCCTAGCACACTAGAAGAAAATAGATACCGAAAGACATAAGTGCATAACATTAAGGCATCAGAGTCCTCAAGAAAACAAAATTTGAATACCTGAACTCAGGTTCTGCACGGAGGGACGCATATTTCAAAGTGTCATTACATGGAACAAGGGATCTAACATTAAGTTCCTCTAGCACATACTGCAGTGTGGATGTATACATGGTCATAAATCAGTTGAAACATCAAGAGCAGAAAAGAAACCGAAAAAGAAGATCTAGTTATGAAGTAGAGCACACCATTATTAGAGCCATCTAGAAATTATTCTTGATGAAATACTGCTAAAAATACACTCAAGAACCTCACTTTTTCAGAAAGCAAAGGAAATTCAGAGTTCTTATGTTCCTTGATCCAATAATAAAAAATAAACAGAAAATATTTCAAGATTACACAAGAGAGCAATTTAAAGAATTTAAACAGTTAAAAGTATAGCTTTCACAATAAGGCTGTTCATAGAAAGATGTCTTTCCAATGTTGGACTGAAACAATTGCTGCCATGCATAAAAGAGTATAGTTGCAAGTAAATGATCATCAAAAGACTCATTTGCCAAGAGAAAATAGACATCCCAATTTACAACACCAGAAACTATTAAAATGAGTAAAGTCTCAATAAAGTTCCATGACCAAGAAAGCTAAAATTTAGAAGGTTTCAGCCAAAAACAGTGACAAATGGAAAAGCATGCAGTAACAACTCATCAAACTTGGGGCAGAAAAAGTGATTACCAGTCACCAACCAACAATGATGAAGAAAAATCAAATTAAAAATAATTCTACTTTCTCATAATCAAGGTAGAAACAGCACTGAACTAAGGTCAAAATAAGATCACAAAACTTATGAGAAACATAATTAGGTCCAAAAAGCAGGAACATCTCAGGCACAGTATGAGGCTTGCCATGTTAATCACAAACCTCCTTTAGTTTTCCAGCAATGTCATCAAGAAAATCAGCATCAGGATGAACTACTACCATCTCTCTACAGTTAAAGAGCTAATTCTGTTAGTACGAGAAAAAAATAAGTACAAACATTGAAAATCAGCATGAGATCAGCATAGGTGCACCTTAGTGGGGATTTCAGAGGCTTGTTGTGACGCTCTCGGATATTGCGTGCAAGATCAATGATGGTCATCATCCTCGTAACACTTTGTTCAATCCTTTCATCCCTCTGCAAAAGCATTAGATTAATGCAGGATAGAATGTGGTGGTAATAAAGAACAAACTATTAGCTTCCAAAAGAAAATGGTGACTAGTGTCAAGAATACCTCTCCCTCTTCTTCAGGAAAACTGCAGAAGTGAATGCTTTCCTCTAATCCAGGGGAAACTCTCCTCATATTTTGATAAAGAGTCTCAGTGAAAAATGGTGTGAATGGTGACATAACCTTACAAGAAGTCAGAAGCACCTGAGAACAAACACAGATTGCCTTCAGAAAATCATGTGGAACCTAAAACATCTTACTTTTATGAGTATATGAACCAGCATATAAAAATGAGAAATGAAATGCTATAGGCAAATACTTCTAACAATCATTTGAAATTTAAAAGTATTGAGAGCAGGAAAAACAAAAGATTAAATAGACAGCAGTTTTATTCCTGTAAAAGAAAGACGCAAATACAGGAATTACATCAAAAGCATGGCTGAAATTTTATGACAAGAATGAGGGTATATGTGAAACATAAGTCAATAAGACAGATAACTAAACTAGTTTTGAGAATCTATAATATATATATGTACAGGATTCACAAACATTACCTTCTGAGAATTTAGCCCTTAAGTTTCATATGTACTGCTAATCCAAATGACTTGTTGAACATAAACTCTTACGAGTAAAACTAGATTATATATCTCTGAGAAGGATTAATCGGTGAAAAAATATTTTCTAATTTGATTTCTTTGCCTCTGGTTCCACCACAATCTAGTTTATCTTAACAGATAAAAGACAAGTGGATGATACATCAACACATGAAACTATGCACATAAATGCTAGTCCTGGCACAAAAACCAGAACACGATGTTCACATTTAATTAACATCATGAATACAGAGTTTCCAATCTATCAACATTAGGAGGAGATTACTATAGTCATACATTGTAAAGAGTAGAGAGAGCAGTCTGGCAGTCTTTTTCCCCAGTTCGACCTTTCAATCTCTTGCGGTTTAATCGAACATATATATTTGTAAGGTTGTCAAGAAACTTCAAGAGGTATGGAACTACCTGCAAAGAGAGAGATACCAAAAGCAAAAATACTGATAGGTATTGCTGGCATGAAAATGTACATATCTATAACAAGTTAAAATAATAGTCCACAGAAGAAAAAGAAAATTACAAGATGACTCAACAGCGAAAGAACGTTATACAAAACTAACCGTGTAAAGTCTGTATGCATTCATTTCATTCCGGACAAAATGAACAAGACTCTGTGTGGCTGAATTGATCCACTGATCAAGCACGTTAGACGAATTTTGAAGTGTTGCTAATTCAATAGGAGTGAATGGTTTCAGTCCTTCAACTTCAAGTCTCTTTGCATTCTGTACAAGAAACCTATATGCATTGTACCATGGAAGGAAGACATCCTTCACCTGAATAAAACAGAAAAATGGATTATGATATCCAATTGTTGAAACATTAATCAAACACTAGTGCTCATTGTTAAGATCACGAAAAGACAACGCCAAAGTGGTACATAAAACAGTTGACAGTCAATACTCACAACACCATAAACCCCTTCCTTTTTGAAACGCAAAGTTTCAGCTCGCACAACAGGAGAGTTTATAAGGTACAGTCGCAAAGCATCCTATACAACAAAAGAAAAAAGCATTAGAGTTTAATACGACGGAAGAAAATTATGGCAAGAACAAGAATATACAAAGACTAAAATCTACCTGCTTGCAAAGACCCAAAAAAGTACAAATTTGTTTATCCTCCAGGTAAAGAGAAAAATACATAAAAAAGCAAATAAGAATTTTATGGAGAACAAGAGAGAACTTACAGCTCCATAATCGTTAATAACTTCCATAGGAGAAGGATAGTTTTTCAGTTTTTTACTCATCTTTTTTCCATCCTCTGCTAATACTAGTCCATTGCAGATGAGATTCCTGAATGCGGGCTTCCCAAACAATGCGGTGGACAACACCATGAGAGTATAGAACCTGCGAAATGAAAATCAAGAACCTGAATTCCCAAGTTCTTCAGATAGCCAATAGTGTGTGGCAGGATAGGAGAATGGGAAGAAAGAACGAAATATCCTAATAAAGATATAACCTCTCTAAAGATAAAGGTTCCACAAAGTAGCACCTAACCTGAAGATAACGATAAGCATGGCAAACTTCCATGAACAAGGATTTAGAACCACATTTAACAACTTCTCCAATACATCTTGCTTGAAAAACATACTATGCATTGGGGATAAGTATCAACAGACAATAATAAAAGGGTGAAAGACTGACCATCCACGTGTTTGATCTAACCCTTCAGCCACAAAATGCCCAGGAAAGTTTTTCTCAAAAATTTTAACATTTTCAAATGGGTAATGGATATAAGCATATGGCATCGAGCCACTCTCAAACCAGCAATCAAATACCTGCAGGATAAACCAATACATCCAAATCAAAAGCAAAGCTTAAGATTCAAGCAGGAAGTTCCACGTCGAATATTGAACAATTCAAAATAAGCCCTTCTGATCCTTTCCTTGTAAGACTAGAGACGAGCCCAATCCTAATTTCATCAGAAAAATACTGTTTTTCACAAACATTATCAAGCTCCATAAGGAAACTCCAGATTATTGACTCGACAAAAACTCCCAAAGGCAAATCAAATTGGTATGATGACAAATGCCACTACTTATTTGCAGATAAACTGCAGGAAGAAATTGAATCATAAAGTAAAATGATTGCAACTTCTTGTTCTTCACTTTCTTATATTGTAATTCCTTTCACCCATCAAATTTTGCTCATAAAACAAGCACAAGAAACTATCACGTGACCCACTTTCCAAGGATTTAAAGATTGTGTTGCTATCAAAGTCACTGCAACTTCATACCATTGCTAACCTATTATTTCCCTAATTCTCACATAAAACCAGTAGCTGAAAAGAATTGTACAACAAAAAATTCAATCACTTGCATCATCTACACGGTGAAGCATGCCAAATTCAGCACCGCGGCTGGATGGGATTGTAATATGGTCAATGTTGTGACGATGTAGATCATGCACCTACAAATACACATAAGCAATACAAAGCATGAATTAGCTCAAAGACCTTGCATCTTATATAATACGAAAAGAACAGAACCCATCTTCTTACTTCTAGATAAAAAAGGATCAAGATAAGACCCGTACATCCTTAGTACATGATGAAGGAAAGAAAAAAACTAATTTTTATACTACTGGTCTATAAATACAACCACAAGTTAACTACAAGATAAACAAAGATTGGAACTTATCCTCTCTCTTCGAGATCACCTTAACAATTAGATACGACACCTTATGCTTAGGGATGGCAAAAGGCCGGGGTAATCCTGCTTGCCTGGCCCAAAACGTCATTTTCGGGGAATTTCCCAAAACAACATCGTTTTGGGCAGCTCATTTCTTAAAATTAATCCAAAACGACATCGTTTTTGGATGGGGGTCAGGTGGTTCATAAAGGGCTTCAGGCTGGACCCCAGGCCCAACCAGCCCAAAGTCCAGTCAACCAGGGCCTGGCCTGAAGTCAATCTGAGCTCGGGCCCACCTATCATCCCTAATTTTGTTATCATGAAGAATAAAGAAAAAGTGTGGCTGAAAATGAAGTATCCTGAAGACAGTAGCAATCAATCCACTAAGGTATGCTCTAACATAGTGCAGCAGCAATTATTCATGCACACATTTTAGCTAGAAAGAAAATGAAAAATAAGAGGTAATCATGCACATAAACTAACAAGGAAAATAACTTGAAATCATACTGGCATATCTTGAACAAAATTTGAAACATATGACTAAAATGTCCCATAAGACATTAGAAAGAGTAACCAAGAACAAGAGAAACTGTTGGTAAATATCCAGCTGGATATTTCCTAGATATTATTGACTCCTAAAAGTTAACAAATCAGATCAGTTAGAATATTATGTACAGATATTAGGAGTTTCCTAGAATAACCCTCTCTATTTCTATATGTGCTTGTATCTATGTATTGATCAAATGAGAATAAAAATACAACTGTTCAGAATTTCTCCATAAACCATAAATTTAATAACCAAAATGAAGATGCCATGGAGAGAAAAGAAAGAATAAACCTTATGACCGGAGAGTGTTTCAAGTTTAGCAACAGAATCCACCACTACAATTTCTTCACCATCCTCACTGATCCATACAGGAAGAGGAGTGCCCCAAAATCTACTTCTACTAATCGCCCAGTCTCTAGCATTTTCCAGCCAATTGTGGAACCTTTTCTCCTACATCATAAAACCATAAAAGGAGGTGAAGAAAGAGCAAAAAAATATACGCACAAGACATAGTAATTACAGGTACAGTTGCCAGAGTAATATACTAAATTCAAAGTTAATGCAGCAACAACCTTTGTTGTTCACAATCACATTTACAGTGTTATTTACATATAAGAGAAATTCTAATCCGGAAGGTTGTACCGTAAAAAAGGGAGAAACATATTCTGCGCATGTAGATGCATATAGCAGTTGCCATACAATTTAAAATAACTAAATGCATGTCATTAGCTTCCAAGAAATTCCAGATTCTCACTTTTCATATCAAACGTAACATACATGGAAGTAACTTTAGCTATCAGAAACAAGAATCCTAGTGCCTTGAGCTACCTTGGAGATATAGTCATTGCATCAATAACTAAAAGTCCAACCTTCAACATATGTCAAGTTGAGATTGCATAAAGCAACCCCAATTGTTTCCAAAAACTTATTTCATGGGGAAACGAATGTGAGTTAAGGAGGAACAAGAAAAAAAATCTAACCTTCACATAATCCGGTACCCAATATGTCTGAGTGTTGCTTTCTAACAACTTTTCTTTTAATTCTTCCACTCTGACAAACCTTTGTGATAAATTAAGCCATACAGCTCAATTAGCAAGAAGCAAGAGATAGGAATCCATTATGAAGGTGCAAAACAAACTTAAAAAGAAAAGATGTAGATAGTATATACATATATGCATATGTAATCAAAACTAATAACAAATGCAATGAACTTTCATGTTGATAAACTCTTATCATGTCTAGCCAAAATAATTTTCTCAACTTGAAGGTTGATTGTTTAATGCTACAAGTTTCCTTTAGATTTGATATATATATGAAACTTAATAAATAACAACTAAAAGAAAATCATAGGATTTTAGAATGACCTGGCTTGTAAGCATGACACAAAGTAAGAGTATAAAGAGATTAAAGATATTGTAGGAAAATTCACTTACCAGCTCGGTACAGCTCTATAAATAAGAGGTGTATCAGATCTCCAACAGAATGGATAAGAGTGAGTAAAGCTTCCAGACTTAACAAGCCTGCCTTTTGCCTGAACATCACAAATTTCCATTGAGTGACAAAGTATGTAAGAGCATATGGCAGTGAAATCAAAAGATAAATTATAAAAATCCACAGTTCTAAATCCTAATATTTTTTGCATTGCCACATTAACTGAAGAGCTCATAAAACCATGTAAATTCTTGATTATTATTTAGCAATATTACTTGCAAGGGTGGGTAGTTAAGTAAAGAGCCATCCATGATATAATCAACACTACAGAACATCAAAATGAGAACAACTAACCTTCACTGCTTCAATAATATCCTTGTCTGCATCCTTGACATAGCGCCCACTAAAATCAGTAATCTTTTCAGTAAAGCAGCCATCATCATCAACAGCTACAATCAAATTCTCACCCTATGCTTCCAAAAATGAAAGTAATCCATTATAAGATAAAGCAAGAAATAAACTAGCCATTTGAACTGAATAGGAAAAAAAGAGAGGTATAGAAAGGAACCAAAGAGTTCATAAATCATGCTCAATTTGCGCTCAGAAATTGCCAAGAGGAATTTGCATTAGATAACAAAAATTACACAGCAGTACAATCTTCTCACAAGAGAATATAAAAATGAAGAGAAATAACAGGAGTCATTCTACAAGGCTTTTGACCTGTATAGCTCAGTCATAGCTTTAATTAAGAACATCAATGATTAGCATATGGTCTTAAAACCTGAATGAATGAGCTGAATAGCTATTTGAAATGCATATTACCATGGCATTGTTAGCCGACATAAGAAGTTGGTTTCAATCAAGAATTTATACCCAAAGTTGCCAAAACTTAGGAAAAGCATGTGCTCATAGCAGACCTATACCCCATTTGTAGAGAAAAATGGGTGTAAGTTATAAGTATAATCCTTTCATGCTTGAATCATGAGAAAACAGAAAAAATTACTTGTTTGTTGGCAACATAATTGAAACTAACAATTTGAAGCAAAAAAACAGTGCAACAGACCTTATTGATTATTTGATTCTCAATGCAAACACGATAATCATCTTCACCAAATGCAGGAGCACAGTGAACAATTCCAGTACCAGTTTCATCAGTCACATAACTATCCGCAACAACCCGAAATGCCGTCTGAGAGAATTCAATAAAATAATTGAAAAGTGGCTCATACCTGCAATGTGTACTCTTGCTTAGAATATTGATATCTTATCATCCAAAAAATACACATTTGATCAGTCTTTTTTTGTAAATTGAAAAGCTATTTTACTTCCACAACAAGGCCCTTTCCTAAACCTCAACCCATCCAAGTGAAGATTTGAACCCAAACCCACTTGATCTTGAGGAGGGAATGCCAACCACAAAGCTACTCCCTCAACCTCAATTTAAAATGAACAATATCCCACAATCTATTTATTTTTAAAATTTTATCAAAGAATGGTGCCTACGCGCAATATTCAAATAAAAAAAGAGTGTAAAAAAGAATAATAGTCTTACAGAGACGCTCAAATTTGTTTAAAGCACATATAGAGGGAATTAAAAAGAAACAAGTCACAGAAGTGCTCACTTCTTTTGCACCAATTCACTGCCTTTGACTTTCTCTAACAATTGGTAAGAATCCATCAAGTTTTCAGTCTTCCCGCCCTTAGACTTAGATGCCTTAGAATCACTGGCAGATCCATTTGCTACTGTTGATTTCGGTTTCTCAACAGGAATGGCTGACA
This sequence comes from Erythroxylum flavicans, assembly GCA_027576715.1. Taxonomy (NCBI): domain Eukaryota; kingdom Viridiplantae; phylum Streptophyta; class Magnoliopsida; order Malpighiales; family Erythroxylaceae; genus Erythroxylum; species Erythroxylum flavicans. Next base: position 8,528,895 of record JANZXP010000005.1, read on the forward strand.
GCCTAGATTCAGCAACCACAATGACTTTTCCAGTGTACTTGTTGCGCACCTGAATTTTATTTTTCAAACATTTTATTTTTCAAACATAATAAATAAATGTTACCAAACATAAATTTGCAGAAAGGACATCCAGTAAACAGTTTTCACAAGTAATTCAATTGTAAAACCTGTACTGTTGTTTTTTGAATTTCCCAAGAAAAAGGATAAGAAATTCTTTTTGAAATTGTATATCTAAACAAGAAGTCATCACAGAAATCAATTCCAGTGCCACATTACTAATGTTTAAAGCCTCAAGAATGTTTAAGGATTGGCTGAAACATATGCAAATGCCTTTAGTATATGATCAGGAGTCTAAATCAATATATGAACAACAAGCTTGAGTTATTTACCAGGATGCATTGAGGAACAATGAACGAAATTACCTAGGGACTACAAATTAAATATAATCCAAGACAATAAAAATTGTAATGCAAGGCAACAATTTTAATTGGAAAATAATCATACGCACAAAGTGTAGTAAAAGTTAGCAACTTATTAATCGAAAGAAAAACCCTCTGAACAAGTTGAAGGCAACCAACCTTCACATAGTCAAAATTTGCATTGACACAGAGGCAAAGATTACTAGGAAGCGTCCATGGCGTTGTTGTCCAAGCTACAAAGGCTGCACCATGCGGATCATCAACAATTGGAAAGGCCACTATTATCTCAGGGTCAGGTACATCCTGTTACACCAGTGGCGTCAAAAATTACGTAGTATCAAAATATCAACACCGTCTAGCAGGAAAAAAAAACACACACACACACACACAACTTAGAAAAAGACCATCCTGAAACCAAAAATTAATTACAAACCTTATAATTCTGACCAGCTTCAAAATTTGAAAGCACAGTCTTACAACCAGTACTGTATGGCATGACCTGCAAGAAACACAATTACCAACACGTTAAATCCCAAGCTGTCTTCTCCTGTGTGTTCAAGGGTAATGGCACATTAGCAAGTTAATGGATGCTAAAGTAAGAAAAAACATCGTTCTTTTATAAGAGGTCAAATGTCAAACATAATCAGACAACTTCCAGATTGAGTTTTGAAGTATGACGTCAACCTTAAAACCCTTGTAAACAAGGCCCTTATCAAAGAGCTGAGAAAAAACCCACCAAACACTTTCCATAAACTTCAAGTCCATAGTCTTGTAATCGTTCTTAAAATCAATCCACCTCCCAGTCCTAGTAATCACCTTCTCCCATTCTTCCACATACCTAGTCACAATACTCCTACACTCCTCATTGTACTTATCAATACCCATTTTTAAGACCTCATCTCTCCTCTTAATCCCCAATTTCCTATCAATCTCATTCTCCACCGGAAGGCCGTGACAATCCCAACCGAATCTTCGGGTCACGTGGTGGCCCGTGAGGGTTTGGAACCTGGTGACGATGTCCTTGATGGTGCCGGCGAGAATGTGGCCGTAATGAGGAAGGCCGGTGGCGAAGGGAGGGCCGTCGTAGAAAATGTACTCGGGTAAGGATTCAGTTCGGGTCAATTGGGTCTCGAACGCTCTGATTTCGGCCCAGAAAGCCAGGACCTTCTCCTCCTGCTTTGGAAATGAGAAGTCCTTGCCTTCGCAGACCTCCTCCATGACACCGAGGACGGAGAGCTGAAAATTGCCGGAGTGAATGGCGGTTGCGTAGAGTGAAGAGAAAGAGCTGGGGTTTATAGAACTATGTGACGATGCTTTGGGCTTAAGATCTAAGCTAGTTTCACTGTTTAGCAACTTTTCAAACGACGCCGTCATGACAGACACCAAATCAATAATAAATATATTAATTTTAGCATCTAAAATATTTATAACAGCAAGCTAATTTGGATAGGAATCCCAGAAGTATGGATTTTAATGGCCGGGTTTAGCCTGGGTCGCCCTCGATCCGGTCTGTTTATATTTTTTAATTAAAAAAATATAAAATAGAGTCGTCTTTGAATAAAATGACCGGTCCTTCAAATCTGAGTCAAAAACGGATTGAGCCAAGATAAAATTGTCATCCCTACTGAAAAGAGACCTAACCCAGCCGAAATTAAAAGGACATATTCGAATTGATGGAACATCGGACCGATATTTTGGACCCAAGAGCTACCGAATAATGATAAAACGATATCATTTTGTCTTTTTCAATAATATATATATATATATATATCCAATCGGACAGCTCGAGTTTGCTAAATTAAAAGAATACTCTCCTTAATTTCCAAAATTGGAAAATAATGACAAATTAAGTAAAAAAATTTGCAAAATTTTATGAAATTACTTAGGTCTATCATACATGTAAGATGCTTACGTAAGAGCCTACGTACATGTATTACTCCATAACTTAAAACAAGTCGCCATCTTTGCGATGATTCCAAGATATATTGTGGAGCATTTCATGTAGTTCTTGGCCGGTCAGACATGGAAAATCATTAAAATGCAATTTGTTATATATAAATAACCTTAATCATGCACTTCACCAACTGGGTTTCTCTTGTTTTTGTTGTTCTTGCTGTCTTCTTCTTCTTCTTCTTATTTCCATGGCTGAAGAAACTCCCAAGTCCATCTATGACTTCAATGTCAAGGTATGTACGAAGCCAGTTATGAACTTGCTTCTTCATTCCATTTTCTTTGGAATTCTGAAGTTTGTTGCTTTAGTCTGCTAGTTGGCTTTTTTTTGTGATGTTCCATTGTTTGTTTAGATGGCTCATTGAAGCTTTATCAAATATATCTGTTTCCTAGACTTAACCTTTGAGCAGGATTGCTGTTTGACATCAGCAATACAGAATTCAACTACATAAATCTTTTTTTTTTCGTTGTAATCTTCTTTGATTTACACAAAAACTTGTAAGCTACTTAAGAAATGTGCTATTCATAGGAGAAAAGCAAAATATTGCGTGAAGGCGACTTCAGTTCCTATAAATTCTGTTTTTTAGTCATTTTCTGTTTTTTCTGTCCAGTTCCAGATTTTACAATCAAGTTATCACCTTCTTGGTACCAAGGGGTATTTGCTCTTGATTTCTGAGTACTCTATATATATCTGCTTAGAACCAGCAACTGATCTTGACAGGATATCCGTGGAAATTACGTTAATCTAGGTAAATACCGTGGCAAGGTTCTTCTAATTGTGAATGTTGCCTCCCAATGGTAAATGTTTCATGACCCTAGCTATGTCCCACTTTCTTGAGCAATCTGTCATTGTGATTCATGAATTTCTTTTGTATTATTTGATAATCTGCATTGATAGCTCTTGGTAAACTGGTTTGGTTCTTGCAAGTACCATTCACGGCTAAAATATGACCAGTACCTAACCTTCTTTATTCTCCCATTGAAGGGCAACTAAGGTAAAGATCTTGTTCCTTGAAACATATCAACTCACTTATTTCCCTAGTTGTTAAAGTTGAATTTTGATGCAAAATCCAGTTGAAAGACAAGATTTTCTGATCTGGTAGTTGGATTTTCATATTAGATGCTCTTGCTTAAAAGCCCTTTACCTGAAGTGTGCCTCCTGTCCTTTCCTTCGTTTGTTATAGACAAGTTCACAAATCATTTTTAGTGTTTATCTTCTTTGACTTAACTTGCATTTCGTGCATATTGCTAACAAACAACTCTTCCTTGCATTATCATATTATTCAATCTGTGATACATCTGCATTCTTTTAACGAAAACTGGACCTGGTCAGATGGAATACATCCCAACACGTCATTTCTACTGATGTTGAGTTCTCTGTCCTTTTCCAGTGCCTTAACGCCATCAAACTACCAGGAGCTAAATATTTTGTATGATAAGTACAAAAATCAAGGTTGGTCGCTCGCTCACAGTCTCGGGGATGTTCATGTTTACTTTTGAAATTTACGGGACTCGTCTTTAACTTTTCAAGTAAACATCTACCCTTGAGGAAATGCTCTGGCAGTTGTAGTGAAAAAATTGGCACCAATTTTTGAAAGATGAAAAGGATAGTTGTCTAACCTTCTAGACTTGAACTTAATCACATTCTTCAGAGCAAGTTTCGAATTTCACTATCCATGAGATAGTTTTCTAGTTCCAGCAATTAAAAGCAATTCTTTCCAATATTCCATTGAGAAGAGACTTCAAAGATGGAAATAAAAATCAAAGGACAAATAAAGGACTGTTTAATTGCTTCTTTATCCATCTTACTGCATTACTTTTTGGGGCTTGAAGTTACTAACTCCTAGATTCTGTTATTCTGGCAGGATTGGAGATATTGGCATTTCCTTGCAACCAATTTGCTGGAAGAGAGCCAGGAACCAATGAGCAGATTCAGGAAATTGCATGCACAAGGTTCAAAGCTGAATTTCCGATATTTGAGAAGGTAAAATCACATATCTTGTATATCAAGTATGACAAATCTATTTCCCTCCGGATTGAAATTATAACATTCTTGCCAGAGTTATCTGATCTAAGGTCTAAAGCAAGCTTGTATGATGATGTCTGTGACAAATTATTCATGCAAAAGTGACAGAAATAACTGTATTTGCATGGTCCACATGTCTAGGGAAGCAAGGTGGTTCCATTAACACATGAGAAACCTTGTTCTTTGTTTTCTCCACATAATTTTCTGTCCTTGTTGTCTGTGAAAGGGATTCTGTGTATTATGTTATTCTGGTTGTGTAGGTTGAAGTGAATGGGAAGAATGCAGTTCCTCTTTACCAATACCTAAAATCACAAGAAGGGGTATGCTTTGGAGATGCCATCAAATGGAATTTCACAAAGATTTTGGTGAATAGAGAAGGCAAGGTGATGCAAACATATTCTTCTACTACATCTCCCCTTAAATTTGAGGTTAGCAAAATCCTCTTCTTTGGGATTGTTTCATTTAAGGAATTTTCTTTTCCTTTTGACTTGTTCTTCTATTAACTTTCCACAGACGAGCGTACAAAACCTGTTGGCAAGTGATTAGAGACCAAAGGAGGAGATCATTCTTATTTATGGTGGAGGAACATAGTAATGTAGCAGTACAAGCGCATTCAACTCCTTGCAAACATTTTAATGCTAGTTTGGCTTATATGTTGGTGAATTTCAATTACTAGTCAACATGGAAATTTTTATTTATTTTAACTTCTTAATAAAAGAGTAGCTTTTGTATTTGGATTATTGCTTACAAAAGCAAGAATGTTGCTCCTTAACAGGCCCGGTCTTGAGTAAGGGTAGAAAGAGCACCTGTTTAAGATCCACTCTTGATTTGCCCCTATTTTGTGGCCCCCATAAAAAAACAAAACAAAGCAAAATAAGGACCCTTTTTTTACTTTACCTAAAGCATATAAAATATTAGGAACGCGCTGCTCTATGACCATATTAAGAGGAGTAAGGTTAGTAGGTTTCAAATAGTTATGTGAAATAAGAATCCTTCAACAAACAAAGGAGGAGGTTCGCTTATGTGACTCATGTTAAAAGTATATAGACTAATATAATCACAACATTAATTCCATATTTACAACCATTAATTGAATTGCCTAATGTATGTTTAATAACCATAATAGGATGGTTAATAATTTACTAATTGCATTTGAGACACATGATAGTACCTTAATAACTATAGGTTGGCCCATTAAACCATAGTTCATCACAATTATGAAATGACATAATTAGCCTCATTTTACCCCTTAGGGTAGAACATGTTATAAATATAACATATGGTGAGAATGTGTGTTGTTGCCATGGATGTGTGTGGTGATAATGGAACCATAAGCTCTCTCTTACACATGCTTGTTGAGTATTGATAGGTTGTGGTCTCTTGAATGGAGAAAATGAATCAAGATGTTATGCCCAACATTGCAGGTATGTACATTCATTGTCTAGTTATTGCTCTAAATAGCTTTCGGGTTTTGGAGTATTTTTGGCTGAAATGGGTATTGGAAATTCATAGAGCATGAAAAATAGAAGAAAACCCCTAAAGTCTCGTCAAAAATGGGCGGCTGGAGGCTGAGTTCAGACGGGTCGAACGGCGCGCTCGACTCAAGGTCAAGGACAACTCATACGGTGTCGTCTCATACCCTGATAATAATAATAATTTTTTTTACAATGGAGCGTGGGGCACATGAAAGGTTATTTTTGGACCATTTTTTATCATTTTTCTCCATTTTTTTATTCTGTCTTTTCATATGTTTATGCACAAGATTAATCAATGTTTTTTACTTTATAATTCTGATTGTTTTTAATCTTATGGTGACATAAATATGATTATTTGTTGACAATAGTGAATGTTTATTTTCACCTGTCGTAAAATTAAGCACGTGAAACTATTTGTAATGAGGAACTTTTAAATATTAATATATGTTTAAAATTTGTGTCTTACCCTCTAAAATAACATTAAGATCCATATGGGCAATTAATTGTCCTGTTAATAATTACTACTTAGTAAGATGTTTAATATGGTGAATAAATTTTATTGAAATATTATAAACCATACAATTTTTCTAGCCCTTCGATAGTACAATGATGATTTGGTTGTAATATTTAATAAATTATTCTTACCTCTGAATGAGTTCTATATTTGTTTAAGGAAATCTAGCATGAATGATATAATTAATTTTGAGAAAAAAAAAACACAAATTGCATAATTCTATTTTAACATGCATATCATGGTTATTGCTCTTGGTTCTCATTCAACTTTAAGCAATGTGAGAGTCTCTGCCATCTTGACGCTAAATGTAATGAACCACAAGCAGTGGGTTGAATCTCTCATGATGAATTTGACTATCATACAAATGAACTTGGCCTTAAGAATTGATGCACCACCTAAACCCGCTGATGACGCTACTGAGAAGGATAAGAAATCCTATGAAGAATGGGAATATTCTAACCGATGTCGCTTGATGATTATGAGGTATCACATGGATGAATTCATTCGTGATAGTATTCCTGACGTTGATAGTGCAAAGGATTTTCTTGCTGCCATTAAGAAGAAGCACAAGAAGTTCTCAAACAATGAGAAGAATGATTACTTGAACATACTTCATCACACCATTTACGATGGTAAAGTGACATTAGGGCTCACATCGAAAAGCTCATGGGTTGTTACCATAAGCTTAAGGCTATAAATATGGATCTTAGTGAGGATTACATGGTATGGTTTGTGATGAGGACTCTTCCTTCCAAATTTGATTCGATCAGATCAAGTTATAATGCTCAGAAAGAGCAATGGACTGTTGAGGAGATGACTATTATTCTTGCCAAAGAAGAGGATGAAATGAAAAAGGGAAGGGCAAGAAGCATCTCCATAATGACAAACCACAACAATTCTCAAAAGAAAAAGTTCATTTCTAATAGCTTAAGTAACCAAAAGCTTTTCAAGAAGAAATCTATTAGTCTTAAACAAAGTGGACAAGCGGGCTCATCTTCTATTAGTCAGAAGAATAAATTTTTCAAAGGGAAGTGCAACTTTTGTCAGAAATTTGGGCACAAGAAAGTTGATTGTCGAAAGCTCAAAGCTCACATAGAAAAGAAAGGTAATTGTCTTGTGATGGTTTGTTTAGAGTCCAATATTATTGATGTGCCCTCAAATACTTGATGGTTAGATACTGAAGCAACAATTCACGTTACGAATTCCTTGCATAAACTGACAAGTCAAAGAAGGCTGACTAGTTCTAAGCAACATGTATATATGGGAGATGATACCAAAGTCCAAGTTGAATTTTTTTGGACAATTAGACCACAATTGAATACAGGACATCTTTCGGAGTTACGTGATGTTGCTTATTTACCGTCTATTAGGAGGAGTTTGATTTATGTATCTATTTTGGATAGATTAGGTTATAGTTTTCTTTTTGGAACTGAAAAACTGACTTTATATTGTGACTCTCTTTTAGTGGGAAATGGAATTTTATGTGAAAATTTATGCAAACTTGAGTTGAATGATGTTATTACTGATGCTTCTTCCTCTTCTTTTAATACTATTGTTGGTTCCAAACGTATGAGGTTGGGTTTGAAATCTTCTATATTATGGTACAAACGTTTAGGCCATATTTCTAGAGACAGAATAGAGAGGTTGGTAAAAGAAGGTGTACTTCAGGATCTTGATTTTTTAGATTTCACTGCTTATGTTGATCGTGTTAAAGGAAAGTTGGCCTTCAAGGTTAGAAAAAGCAAAACACACAGGTGCTCAAAATTGTTGGAGTTGATTCATACTGATATATATGGATCATTTATTCTACCTGCTATGGGTGGTTATAAATACTTCATCACTTTTATTAATGATTTTTTTCGATACGATAATGTGAAGCTCATTCGTGAAAAATCTAAATCTTTGAATGCGTTTAATATTTTCAAGACAAATGTTGAGCTTCAAAAGGGAGAAGAAAATCAATGTAGTTAATTCTAACAGAGGTGGAGAGTATTATGGGCGCTATGATGAGAGTGGAAGGAATATAGGACCTTTACTAGATACTTGCAAGAATGTAGTATTAAAGCAAAATATACAAAGCCAGGAACAGTTCAACGGAATGGAATCGCTGAAAGAAGAAACCGCACACTTCTTGATATATTACTGTGAATTCATTATAATTTACCAGTTGTGGTGTGAGGCGTTGAAAATAGCCGCTTATATTTTGAATCAAATACCTAACAAGTCAGTCCCAAAGACTCCATATGATTTATAGTCAAGTAAGAAACTTGCGCCATTTTCATGTTTGGGGATGTAAAATAGAAGTAAGGCCCTATAATCCACAATCTAATAAGCTTGATCCAAAAACTATTGGTAGCTATTTTATAGGTTACACTGCTAGATCAAGATATTTTAAATTCTATTGCTCATCTCACGCGACTAAAATCATAGAATTAGATAGAGCTGTTTATTTTGAAGATGAATTCGGTTCAAGTCAACAGTCAAGCAAAATTGTATTTAGGGAAGAACGTATTCTAATCCCTATATACGTCGCTTCCGCTCCTACTGATGACCCTGTGATTGAATAGATTCCAGTAGAATCTCATAATGAACCTCAAAATCAAGCACTGGATGAAATAATTGATAGTAGGGATGATGCAGTTGTTGTGAGGAGATTACAAAGAACACACAAACTTGCCTTTCCTGATGACTATATTGTCTATTTGTAGGAACATGAGTTTGATGTGGGAGACAATACTGAACTAGTCAGTTATCAAGAAGCCATGAATAGTCTTCCATCTACGTTATGGATGAATGCAATGGAAGATGAGATGAGTTCCATGTCACAAAATGAAGTTTGAAAGTTGGTTGAAATACCTAATGGTTGCAAACTCATTAGGTGCAAGTGAGTTTATAAAATCAAACATGACTCAAGTGGACAAGTAGAAAGGTATAAGACTAGACTTGTGGCTAAAGATTATAGTTAGAGAGAAGGGATTGATTTCAAAAAAACCTTCTCACCAGTTTCTACCAAAAATTCACTGTAAATCATCATGGTTGCTCATTTTGATTTCGAACTCAATCAAATGGATGTAAGGACCACCTTCTTGAATGGAGATCTGTATGAAGATGTTTATATTACTCAACCAGTTGGTTTCGAGATAAGTGGTAAAGAATACATGGTTTGTAAGCTCAAGATATAACAGCTCGACCACTCCGCTCATAGATATTGTCCGCTTTAGGCCTTAGCCCAGCCAAGCCCTCACGGTTTTGCTATTCCCGTACACTCGCTCGGGAAAACGTATCTTTGAGGGAGAGGTATCCATACCCTTATAAGGCGTACTTTGTTCCCCTCTCCAACAGATATGGGCATCTAACATTCCACCCTTTTAGAGGCCCAGTGTCCTCGCTAGCCCACAGGCTTACATTCACGTCCTTTGGAGGCCCAGCGTCCTTGTTGACACACAGGCCTGGATCCACCCCCTTTGGAGGCCTAGCATCCGCGCTGACATACCGATTCGGGTATTGACTCTGATGTCATTGGACAATTTCTATGAGTGAGGTGGTCCGGATTGTTACACAAGAAGTCTATCTATGGGTTAAAACAAGCATCAAGGTTGTGGTATCTCAAGTCTGATATGGTTGTCACCGCAAATGGCTTCAAGGATAATGTAGTTAATCAATGTATATATATGAAGTTCAGTGGGAGCAGTTTCATTTTTCTAGTACTGTATGTTGATGACATTCTATTTGCTTCTAACGATACTGATCTATTATTTGAGACAAAATAACTATTATTTAACTATTTTGATATGAAAGATCTTAGCGAGGCCTCTTATGTGCTTGGAATTCAGATTCTCTGAGATAGAGCTAATGGGATTCTTCAATTTTCTTAAAAGATTTACATTGATTGGATTTTGAAAAGATTCAATATGCATTCTTATTATCCTAAAAAGGCAACAATAGTGAAGGGTAACAAAATTCTCAAAGCCCCAATGTCCACAAAATGACAAAGAGAGATGAAATGAAAGTCATTCCTTATGCGTTACTTGTAGGCAGTCTGATGTATGCTCAGGTATGCACACCCCCTGAGATTGCTTCTGTTGTAAGCGTGTTGGGAAAATACTTAAGTGCAATTGGAAAGCAGCTAAGAAACTCATAAAGTATCTTTAGGGTAGCAAAGATCATATGTTAACTTATCGACGAGCTGACACTCTTATTACAAGAAAAGCAAGAATTAGAGACGGAAAATTACCGACGGAAAATATATGGTTGCAAATTACCAGAAATGACGGAAAAATTTTTGTTTAACGGCGGTACTAATATCCGTTCCTAAATATGGAGGAAAATCATCCCAGCAAATTTTGCGATGGACTTTAGCGACGGTATAAGATGACCATCGATAAAGAAGGTGGCTTTAGCGACGCTATAAGATTACGGAATTTCCCCACAAAATGCTCATGAGGGCATTCATGCTTGTCATAAAAGCCAATTGGCTTATATCTGTAGGCTGTCCAATCTTACCATACACATGCCTTGTAATCTTCTTAATCACTTGTTTTCTCAGACCATAATAAACATCAATGTTTTTATTACTTCAAATTTTGCGAACAAAGACTTTGCACATCTTTCTCTATTCAGAACCATAGGGGTTCCAAGGTATGTCATTTGCACCTAAAGAGTTGATTCTAGTAGTGAGAGGTGGGTTACGGTTCGCAAAGATTTTGGCTGGGTCTTGAACAACTTCTCTGACCAGGTTCGGGGAGCTAACCATGAGGCACAGTTTATTACTGAGGTAAAGCTTGTAGATGGGTCCATAGACACTAGCCAATTCTATGAAATCTCGATGAATGTCTTGGCCAAGAAATAGAAGGTATCCAACTATTGGCAATCCCCAAGGACTTAATGGCAGTGGAGCCACATCCTTTTTTATTTTCTTAACTTTCCACCAAAACCAGAATATAATAAGTGTTTCGATTGGTACAAAGAGATTTAGCAAAGTTCTCTCCATGGTGGCTTCCAGATAAACTGAACACTTTGCAGGTAAATTTTAAAAAATAGTTTTTAGCAAATTTACCGACTGAAAAAAAGTTCGTCAGTAAAATATATTCAATTTACCGACGGAATAACCAAATCCATTGGTAATTTTTCTGACAAAAATCTTTTCCTTAAGTAAATTTACCGACCGGATAGAATAACCGTCAGTATATTCACCTACGGTATACAAAATTTTCGTCGGTAAATTTACCTACGGTCGTATCTCTGACGCCTTTGTCAGTCAATAAATTCCGTCGATAAATAAGCTTTTCGACGAAATGTGTACAAATTCTGTCGATAATTTCGGTCACTAAACTCCATTTTTCTTGTAGTGTCTTGATATAGTTGGGTTTAGTGACGCTGATTATGCAGGATGCTTGGATGATAAAAAGTCCACTTCAGGCTACATCTATATGATGGTTGGATGAGTTGTATAATGGAAAAGTGTCAACAGACACTCATAACGTCCTCTAAAACGGAGGCAGAGTATATGGCGTGTTATGAGGCAACTTATCAAGCAATATAGCTCCGGAATTTCATTTCAACATTGGGTATTGTAGACTTTATTTCAAGTCCGCTGAAATTGTATTGTGATAACTTTACAGCTGTAGTTTTCTCTAAGAACACTAGAAGTACTTCTTACTCAAAGCATATTAATATAAAGTACTATTTTGTTAAAGAGAAAATTACTGAATCCCTTATCACTGTCAAGTATATGCCTACAACTAGCATGTTAGCAGATCCACCTACAAAAGACTTACCTATATGTGTGTTTGCAGAACAGGTCTCCCGCATGTGATTGTTAGAAGCCTAGCTTGATAAGATTAGTGGGAGTTTGCTATTTTGTATTGAACATTTTAGTACTTTGTACAAATTGCTTATTACTTTTATATATGAAACATGCATAATGATACTTGCAGTTACTTCTTATTAATATTGACATACATATGTTGTCAGTTTTTGTATTGCATACATGTTTTTTTAATGGTTATTGTCATATTTGAATATTTCCAGAGCCTAATTATATGTAGTAAATATATCATGTCGATATGATATTGCATATGATTTATTTGACTGCCTTTTAATGATGGAGATTGGTATAGTTATTTGATTATATTGTCCAAGTAGAAAAATATTGAAAATATATGGACTAATATAATCACAACTTCCATATTCACAACCATTAATTGAATTGCTTAATATATGTCTCATAATCATAATGAAATAATTAATAATTTACTAATTACATTTGAAGCATATGATAATACCCTAATAACTATAAGTTAGCTCATTAAATCATAATTCATCACAATTATGAAATGATACAATTAGCCTTAGGGGTAGAATATGTTATAAATATAGCATATGGTGAGAATGTGTGCTGTTGTCGTGGATGTGTGTGGTAATAGTTGACAAGGATTTTCTACCATAAGCGCTCTCTTACACATGATTATTAATTATTGATAGGTTATAGTCTAACGGAAAGTGAATCAAGATGTTATGTCCAACATCAGAGCTATGTACATTCATTGTCTAGTTATTGGTCATTGCATCTATAGCTCAGATATAAACTCAACCTGTTAATAACCTTGGACGGCTTGAACGCTGAAAATAATTTGTCAAATGAGACGCTTTAGTAACAGGCATGTGGCGATAGCTTAGTCTACCAGCGCTTTGCACCTGCCAACCATTCCTCTTAAATGCAAAACATATCGTAACTTTTTAAGTTGCCAACAATCGTTTCCGTTGCTTCTGTATAACGCTTTGAAAACATTTCCTTTGATAGGTATCATTAGTCTTCCAGGCAAGCAAAATATCGTGTCAACGTTCTTTATTATATATAGATAACGAGAATCATGCATATCACCAACTGCGTTTCTCTTGTTTTTATCGCCCTTGCAGTCTTCTTCTACGCTTACCCTTCTTCTCCTTTCTTTGCGAAGAACATGGCTGAAGAAACCTCCCAGTCCATCTATGACTTCACTGTCAAGGTAACGGTTAAGCTTTGTTTCTTGTTTCCATTCTCATTGTAATTCTTGGTGGAAAACATGGAAGGTAGAAAGGAAAGTTAGCAAGTTTGGAAGTTTTTCTCAAGTTTGTTGCTTTTGTCCGCAAGTGGTCCGTTTTAGAATAATTTTCCCGTTTCTTGTTCACGGGGATCATTGCTTGTCTATCAATTGATAGACTTACTTTGTTTTTTTCTTCTCTTTTGGCCTCTGACTTCATCAAATCTCTATTTTCTGTTATTTTGCTTGAGTTGATGGCTATTTTAGATCAGAGACAGAGACTACAATTATGTTGTGATCTTCTTTTATTAACATCTACAATTTTGAAGCTCCTAGAGAAACCTGCTATTCATGGATAAAAAAGAAAACATTGCTTAGAACTATGACGGCCTCGCCTTTTGACTATTGTTGCGTGTATAATTTTGATCTTGGTTGCAGGATATCCGTGGAAATGACGTCAATTTGGGTGACTATCGAGGAAAGGTTCTTCTAATAGTTAATGTCGCGTCCAAATGGTAACTCATTCATGATCCTATCTGTGCTTGACTTTCTTGGCCAATCTGCCTTTGTGATTTTTATATTTCCTCTGTTTTTGCCAGTAGATTAAAGACATAAATATTCCTCGGAAAATTAGTTTTTCTTGCAACTACCATTCACAGCTAAGAGAGGGCTAGTATCTAAGTTTTCTTCTTTTTCTTTATTTGAAGAGGTTAATATGATTAAAGATTTTACAAATGGAGTTTGAGGTTTTACATAAACTGAAGTTACCTCTATCCTGTATCCTGTATCCTGTATCTGTATCTTTACAAGCCAGTAGCTATGTCTATTTTGAAATTCCCATAGTTTCAGATGTACGTTGGAAGTAGTTGTTAGGTGAGATATGACCATTATGAGATTGACTTGCAGAGATCGCGTAGGTATTGTCATGTTAACAGGAAGATGTGAATTTTCTTTTTTTTTTCTGTTTATATTTTTTATTAAGTTGAAGTTTTAGATACAGAACTGATAAAGCCAGCTGGAAAGACGGGAATTTGTGATCTCAAAGTGGACCACTTTCATAGTAGATTCTCACGCATAAGAATCCACTTGTCCACCAAAATATTATTCGTGAAGTGTTCTTCATGTCCTTTCTTTTGGTTTCCATTGACAAGTTTTTAGATTGTTTTTCTTGTAAGTCAAAATTTGTGGACTTCGCTTGTAGTTCATGTATGGCTGTTAGCTAGTAAATCGTTCTTCCTGTCATGATCATAACTTAAAAACGTTCACTTCATGCTATCGTGACATTGTAGTTTAAATTTTCCTGCTCATGATAAAGAAATTCTCTTTTAATAACAACTGGACCAAGTCAGATGAAGAATCATTTGCACTGATACTTAATTCTATCTATGTTTCTGCAGCGGCTTAACGACATCGAACTACAAGGAATTGAATGTTCTGTATGAAAAGTACAGGAATCAAGGTAGTTCACTTGCTCATATATAGGACAACATTCAATTTATCGGACTTGTCATTAACTTCTCAGAGAATACGAAATGCTTTAAGAATTCCATTTTCAACATATATTAGAATCAAAATCTATTTACAATGAAAAACTTTTGGTTGTGATTGTAGTATTGAAAAACTTTGCATCTATATGACAGATGAAAATGGTTCTAGACTTGATCATGAATTGAAATTCCTGTCAGCAAATTCCATCCTCACCACAGTATGACATAGTTTTCTAGTTTCAGCAATTAAAAGTTGTCTGTTTGTCGAAGAAACTAAAAAGGTTGTTTATTAGCTTCATCATTCTCTTATTGCTTTAAATTTTACATCCTCGAAGTTGGTAACCTAGATTTTGTTTCTTCTTTTTTCGACAGGATTTGAAATCTTGGCATTTCCTTGCAACCAATTTGCTGGACAAGAACCAGGAACCAACGAGGAGATTCAAGAAGTTGCATGCACAATGTTCAAAGCTGAATTTCCAATATTTGACAAGGTAAAGTCAGTATATCAATTTCCTTCCTGAATGAAAATACAACATTCTTGTAGCAGTTCTTTACAAAGACTCTGATCAAAGCTTTACGGCTAGCTATTTTGTCCATTCGTTAGTGACTAGTATTCAGGAACGACTTACAGAAAGTAGCTATCTGTTGGTATAAGCCATATATCTTGGGACAGTAGCTGGTTCCAGCAACTTATCATGAAGAAGTCTATTCATTATATTTCATCTGGTTGTTGTAGGTTGAAGTGAATGGAAAGAATGCAGCACCTCTTTACAAGTTCCTAAAATCAGAAAAGGGCGGATACTTTGGTGATGCAATCAAATGGAATTTCACTAAATTTTTGGTGAACAAAGAAGGGAAGGTGGTGGAAAGATATGCTCCCACTACAGCTCCCCTTAAAATTGAGGTTTGGAAATCCTCATCGTCTTGGAATTGTTACATTTATGGGATTTTCATTATCTAATTTCTCGTTTGTTACCTTTTACAGAAGGACATACAAAACCAGCTGGAAAGTGCTTAGCGACCAAAGAATGAGATTGCCTATGGTGGAGAGACATCGTAATCCAGCAGTATAAGCAGTCTGAACTGCTTAGAAACACTTTCAATGCTGTAATGATTTATGTGTTCGAATTTTCAATTGCTACCAGATTTCACTTCTTTGTTAATAAACATGCAAATATTTATTCTAATTGGATAATTATTGTCTACAGATGTAAAAATCTTGCATCTAGAGCCACGGAATGACTGCATATGTAGTACCACATCTTTTCTATGCTTTATATTCAGAGACTCCATATTTCTTTTCAGGCAGTTCACCTGGACATACAATTAGATACATCCCTGGATAGGATAATATTTTATCAAGATGGTAAATATTAGGAGTAGCATCCATGAGGATCTAGTTTTCTGTTAGTGCAGAAATGAACAAGCAACTAGACTCTGCCAATTGCCAACCAATTGTACCATCATTTACTACAAGCAGTTCTTGAAGATTCAAAAACAGGAGGCAGTAAGTTGTCTGTGACCGTAAGTAAAAGATAAGAACCTGTCATTTTTTGTGGGAGTCCTTGATTACAGTAAGTGTCATCACGGCCAGCATTTAATCAAACGAAGGGAAGGGACACAAAACAGAAAAAAGGACATTGCTATGCCTCAAAGATTGGAAACTCAAGGCAAAAACTCGATCATATCCAAGTATTAAGAAAGGAAAGTTCAAACTTAGGGATGAAGATTTTGATAATGCATGCCTGTCACTGCCACCGTTTGATAATGGCAATCAGAGTGAGGTTTTTGTTTCAGATAACAATATATGATTTGTTTTTTTCCCCCTAATAGCACTTGTTGGTTTTATTGTATTATACAGTTTGTCTTGTTCTATCCTTGTGGACTTATTCTATCCTTCTAGAAAGCGTTCTGTGCTGTTGCGAGACATAAAAGTAAAGAAAATCAGAATTGGTACATGTTTCTCCTAGCCTAGTGTCAGTCATCTTCTCTTAAACTAAGATTGCGTGTATCTCCTAGACTAATCCTTTTCCTATTAGAGAAATGTCTGATGTCACTGAAAAAGTTATTCAGTTCAGTTCTTCCACCTTGGAAAGCAATTGCTTATTAAAATAGAAGGCCCTCCATGGCCACAGATGACCAGTTCAAAGAAATGGAATTATTGCTTGTATTCAAGAAAATGACTTGGATATTATTTTTGGTCAAAATGAAGCAACATAATTGAGTGTCATGATGAGTTTTGTTCTAATTTGGAAATTCCATTCAAGGGAAATCAGGACACCCTTAGCTTCGAAGTAAGGTGCATCATATGGTAAGAATTTACAAAGTACAAGCATTATCATCCATAGAGTTTAAATATATACTTTATTAAGCTAGATGTTGACTCGAGGCAAAGTTTAGTTTTTGGGGATAGTAGAAAAGTTGATTCGAAATTTTCCTTTGTTGTTGAAACTCATCTTAAGAGAGTTTAGTGGTTAAATAACCTCACTCTCCATTTTAAGATGATCTTGACATGAACAACAATAGCTTAAATGGTCACTTCCTGTTGATAGGCAACTGATTCTTAAGTTGTAACATCCATGCCAGAAAGGTATGGAGCATCTCCCTGTCAACTTATCCTAAACTTGTATGATATTAGTCATTCTCATAGCCATGTTCTTATGGAATGTTTAAAAAGTATGGCAGGCATGGCTGCCTCTCATGTACTGCAGATTAATATGAACTCAACTGATCCATCCCACTTGCCAAATCCATTAAATCTCAAACAAAGGATATCGTTATTCTTCGCGTGAGAGGTCAAACATAAAACCTGTAGACAAAGATACCCCACAACTAAATCTCCAATAAGCTTTTCTTTTTTTTTTTTGTGATCCCACGGCGTTTCTGCGAAGCTAATAATCTGGAATAGTGATTAGTAGAAAAACGTTCATGCTTTGTTACTCAAAGGCTCTAATGATCACTTAACCAGTATTTCCACAGGAAAAATCTATTGTTGTCTGTAAAATTCCATTACCAAGTCAACAATTGTAGATAGCCAAGAAAGACTCCAAATGAATTTGTCATAAACCAGAATGAGGTACCAAACCCACATAACAAAACTTAATCTATAAGCTCCAATAATTAGGTTATCGTCACAGCCAGTTATTCAAACCAAGAACTTGGACAAGACAGAAGAAAAACTTCACAAACATCAGACAGGCATATATTGCACTGCTTCTTCAGCTTCACTTCTTCCACCAAAATTCTCCACCGGTTCCTTTTCCATACCGGCATAATGGGGGTAATTAATCTATCCATATGATGGATAAACAAAAATCAGTTGTTAGCTTGTGCTAAACATTGTTAGTGTAAGGGCAACACAGCAATCATTCCTGGATCAACTAAAGTGCGAAACCACATTAACCACAGATTCAACCCAGTTAGATTAGTTACCTCAGCAAATGCAGAGGTCTGAAAGTAGTTGGTAAAGGCTCTAAGGAAGGCTCTCATCACTGCATCAAAATAATCAGCTTAAGTTGGAATCTAATTAGCACATCCAACAAAAAACTACTAGTAGCAGTAACTACAGCAAAGAATAGTTTTTATTCAAAGCCATTGACAATCTGATGAAATACATTTATTATAGCAACATATCATAGTCTTTCTCTAATTAAGTCAAACTCGTATCGGCTTTGGTAAAATCCCAAACCTGAAACAATTGCTCCTTTCAACCATCATTCAATAGGAACTGGTGCCCGCATACCGATGTAAAGAGTTGCAGGAACGTAATTCCTATAAATGGATCCAGCACAACAAATCAGTCAAGCATAAGCTTAGCATGAAGTCCATTGATTTTTCTTCGCCAAGGACCATATAACCATATCCCTTGTTGATAAATCCATTTTTATTGTTAAATCTCTCTCAGCTGCATAGTCTAACAGTGCATGCCACTGTCTGAGCCCAAAATTTGAGCCTTGCCTTAACATCTTCAGGATGATCACCTGATTAAATACCGCAAGAAACAGGTAATTAACATGCAATTGAATGGTATGTCAATCAGTTCAACAATGAATATAGTTGAATTAATTCTATAATCGCTGGTATGCCATATTTCACATTCATGGAAGCATTGAGAAAATATACTTGGACTTCTTACAGTATCAATAACGCGAAATAGATACTGATATCAGAAATATGATTCCCTTAAATCATATAAAAGTTCTTAGCTACACTTAAAGGTCATAAATCCAAGACAAAAGGATCCGTTCGTTTTGTAATGCATAAACAGAATATTTGAGAATGCACACTGAAGTATAACTACAGAGCAAAAAGCGCCAATAAAGTTTACAATATAAGCATAACTAGAATCCTAGGTTAAGATTCAAAGGCTAATGGTAATACAAAGATTAAAAAGAAGTATTCTCATCTAAATCTAATATTTCTGTAAAAGATCCAAGCAAAATAACCAACCATTGACAGATGTGTGACATCAAAACATCTCAACAACTAGACTAACACCAAAATTAACCCGTATAACAAAACAAGAATCAAACAGCTAGAAAATAAAGCAGCTATAAACAGCTGTCTCACCAGGACTGGAGATCTTCCAATTAGCAATAGGACCAGTTGCAGCCTCAGGCACATCAGGAGAGCTGCTTCTATCCGGGGACTTAGTGTGCTCATCAAGGAATTTCTGGCTCATAGAGTAACAAAGCTCAAGAGCTGGGAGAGTATTGCATAGCTCAGGAATCTCATCATAACTGAATCCAAACCCAAGATCCAAGCACCCTTTGAGCTCATCGAGATCATCATCAGTCAAACTCTTGGCTCTCTTCAAATCATCCTCACTACTGTTGCTGTTGTCATTTGCCAATTCCACATACCCTTCAAGCAAGACCTGGTTTTTCTTCTTCTTCTGCTTCTTCTTCATCATGGTCTGTGAAAGACTATTGCTTTTTGTGACAATGGGGTTGTTTTGGGTCATTCTTGCCCACACGTCATCAGCCTCCGGGTACAAAGACTCATCATTTACATTAGTTTCAGAAGATGGGGTTTCTGTTTCAACAACTCTTTGGACCTGGTTTGTTGAAGAAACCCGTGATTCATGTTCACAAGAGTTTGCCATATCTCTCTAAATATTTTCTCTCACTAAAGCCTCCCTATCTCTTGCTTCTTTGTGATACAGAGAGAGGCAATCACAGGCCCTTATAAAGCTGCACCTAATGAACAGATCCGATCCGATCCGATCGGATCAGATCAGATCCACTTTCCTTATTTATTTATTTCCATATTATAAAATCGTGATGATGATGATGATTAGGCATGCATATGTACATACATACATGTCATGTATGATTATGAGGCGGCAATTCGGACAGCTGTAAATGGGTCCAAGAAGAAAGAAGACAAAACAAATCGAAGCAAAAAATGATGAATGTTGGAAAGTGGACCACACGTGTACACAAATGCATGATAGTATGTATCTAGACGTATATTACATGCGCATAAACGATGTTTCTTGGGAAGTGTTTGGACTTTGGACGCAAGTCTCTTCCATTTTCCGTACGTCTTCTGCTCTTTCCTTGATTGAAAATTCAAGAATGACTTTTCTTTTGATTTTACTTTGCATTTTTTATAACAACAAATGACCTCCTCACACTACATAAGCACCTGGTTTGGTGAATGTTAATTAGTGAAATAGAATATAATATAATAAAACGAAACAAACGGTATTATAATATAATAGATTATAATATAGTGAAAAGTTGTTTCAGAGATATGGAAAGGTTTATAATATAATACGGTGAAATATTATTTGAAAGATTGATGGAGTGAAATGTAATATATAACAAATGACTATTATATCAATTACATTAAATAATTATTACAGGAGGTTAACGCTATAATTTAAAAACAGAAATCTTAATTAAAAAGTCATAATTGTGACTTTAATAATTGAATAATAAAATTTTATTATTTTAAAATAAAAAATATATATATAAATTATTCACAATCGTAACAAATCAAGTTTTATATATTTTCTATTTTAAAATAATAAAAATTATTATTTATTATTCATTATATACAATTTATTATTAATTATATAAAAATAATATTATTAATTATTAAATATATTTTATTTTATTCTATTTGATTTATATTTAAAAATAATTTATTTATATTTTATTTATATAGAAATAATTGATGTTACAGTAAGGAGAAATAATTAGTATTACGAAAAGTAATTAGTATTTAAAAAACAAATAAATATATAGAGATGTGTTGGTTGTTATTAAGGTAAGGAAAAATAATTGATATTACGAAAAATTATTGAGAGTATATTAGGTAGTATATATTTATTAGTTTACGTTTCGTCCTAAACTTCCTGAATTGGAAGTTTCTTATTTTCATTATTTATGATAGAATGAAATGTAACATGAAACTCTTCACTTCCATCTCATTTCATTCAATTTCATTATAAAACTTCCTTGCAAACGATGAAAGCGTATTACGTTTCATCTCCTTCCGTTATGAAACATAGGCCCTAAGAGTAGATTTAGAAATGCCAATAGGTCAGATCAAATTTAGACAAATCCTACTTTTTTAGACTTGGGCTTTGTTCGAGGCCGATTGAGTAGGGACGACCTGACCTAACTAGTCACAAATTATTTTTTAAAAAATTTAAAACGATGTTATTTTATCATTATTCGTGGGATCCAACTCGGCTTGAGAGTAGAGACTCAACCAAAAGTTCTATCAACTAGGCTATGGTCAAATATTTCATCCCTAATTAAAGCACATTCGGATGGTATTATAACTTGTTATGAATGTTATTGCAAAAAAAAAACATATAGTACAATATTACGATGTGTTCTATAGTTATAATTTTCCTATCCAAAAAATTGCTAGCCATACAAAGAAAAATACCTAATTCTGTAGCCAAAATGTACCAACCATGATCAATGGCCAACTCAGTTGCTCAGAATCTACCCGTATTTATCTGGTGAGTTTGGGTCTCTGTCACCTTCCTCATTTAAGCATACATTACATTGCTAGCTGGATGACTGGACACTTGACCCCATAAGCACATGAGCCAACCTAGCACTGCCAACAGAACCACGCAAATTATAGCGATCTTGAAAGAAACAAACCGAGAACATTAGTTACGGTTGCTAAAAGAATTCAAATGGAATTAGGAGAGCATAATTCCCTTGAATCAGATACTAAAGAAACTGAGAACATTAGTCATGGTTGCTAACTAAAAGCATTCAAATGGAATCAGGAGAGCGTAATTCCCTTGAATCAGATACTCTAAACCCACTTCAAAACTTAGATACAAGCCAAAACTTAGGATAAGTTCAGTTTAAACAATAAGCTAAAATCAGGAAAAGGATCCATACTGATCATCTTCTGACAAGTATACATAGCATGAAAATGGAACTAGGTTCCAAAGGTGGACCAAACGACAAATGTTGTGTCTTCTCACCATACGTATGTTCATATATTTTGTCTCAACTTAAAACCAACTTACCGGACCATATATAATAAAAAATTATATTATTCGAATAAGTCATTTAAACCGCTAACTCAGAACCACGTTCTGACAGGGATTAAGACAAACGTATGGGTTTAGAAATGGTATGCAGAAGGGACAACGCTCCATGTTCCCAGTCCCAGAGATGCTCATCATGTTGTCATTACCTATCTTCTCAGTAAATCAAATATTATAGCAAATTATTAATGTGGATCTCCGATTCAGCCACCTCAATCATTGTCTTGTTCTTTAATCGCTTACCCAGTTGCCCCAAAAGTCAAAATCGTGGGAAGAAGAGTCAGAGCCACCAACTAATTATTGGAAGCTGGTAAGTCAGTTGGCAATTAGCCGGGATAACATGTCTTGTATTATTTATGATACTTTTTGTTATATTTTATTTAAATATTTACATAAATTTTATATAAATATATAAATAAAATATGGTTGAAACAGAATAAATAAAATAGGAGATTTAATAGACAATTAGCCTCCATAATAATATAATGTCCCAACATTAATGACATATTATATTTTCTTTTTATTTTTTTAACAAAGGAATTTGTAATTGTTATTCTTTGGATGCGCATTGGGTAAATTTTTAGATTGACATAATATTCTGTAAATTACGCTAACCAGATATTCAGCACTAGATAAGTCTTATACGACAAACTCGATCGAGAGAGTGTAAATAGAAAGATTTGAACACAAAATCTTTTAATCTCATGCCTTCTTTTTATTAACCTGACCATTACTTACGGGGCCACATTTTCTCATATATCAATCATATGAAAATTTGATTACTAAATAGTGTATTTTATAATGAGGTTGTTTTTGTGATTTAAACCTGTAATTTTTTAATAAAAAAATTTTCGGAGAATAAATTGAGATTTAAAAAATTTAAGAAAAGGGTTATGTATGCATGAATGTGCATGAGACTCCATGGACGTGATCCACAAAGGGACACGTGGAGAGAATCCGTTGGGTGGTTAGGAATGAGGACAATTACAGACCAACTAACCCACGTGGCCTGTTCCAAGCAGTTAATAATTTCACGGGAAACACGAGTCAGCACTCAGCAGCAGCCACATTCAATGTGAATCAATTGGGCCCCGCATTTTTGTATTCCTGACTGCAGCGCTGAGTCGGCCTGTTCTTATCTTCTGCGTTCACCACTATGATTCATCGCATGCATCTAAGTGCGGTACTAAAAAATGGAGCTTTAGATTGATCTAATGTTAGATTGGATGTGTAGATTGGAGTAGTTCAATTTTAAATATTAAATAAATTTTATTATAGTTTAAAATTCAGTCGCATAACAATTCTTATTTGACAAATTAACAACTGATAAAAATTTAAAATCAGTTGTTAGAATTGAAATAATAGTTATAAGTCTATGGATGATAATGGACTGAATCTAAGCCCATGAGTAACTCAGGCTCAGATCAACCGAGGTCTAATTTTTAAAAAAAATTTGAGCTTCAGATAGGCCTAAACCTGGATAATTCAAGTTTAAATATAACTAAAAAAGTTATTATTTTCTACTTTTAATTTTAAGAAAATTAATTTTAAAAAGTTAGTAAAACTCTTAATTTTTGACTTCTAAACATGTTTAATGGAGATTAAAAAATAGGAAAATGCAATTTTTAATCCAATTAATTTGGGATGGTTCAACTAAGACCAGAGAATATTAAACAAAAAGGAACTCCATATTACAGGATTGTTTTTGTTCAAGAATGGTCATACAAAGTCTCTTTGATTTACAATGATAAGTGACCATTATGCATCCACTACTTGTCTTTTCACGGCAGATGCAAGGTGAAAGATTCTACGAGGCCATCTTAAACTATAGAATTGTCATATTAGTTGGAATTTGCAACTTATCAGGTACTAGTAAATCTCGATACCATATTAAATATATTCTTTTGGTTATATTTTAGTTTTTATTTATATATTTATTTTAATTTTATTTACACAATCTTTTAACATGCTTATTTTACTCATTTATTCCTTAACCTGCATCACTCTTTTATTGTTACATTTACATATGGGTCTACTAGAAATAGTCTCTCTACCAAAGTTATGAATACCGTACTAGATTCGGTACCGGATTGAGTTCTAAAACGGAACTGTACCGGTACCGGTCAGTATCGAATACCGTTTCGGATAATTTTTTAAATTTATAAAATAGTCCCTAAAATTTTTAAAATTTACAAAATAGTCCATATTGATATATTGTACAGTTGTAGTGTATACTTTACTAGTTTACAGTTTACATCAATCATGCTTTCAAAAATCTTAATAATAAATAATAATGACAATTAAT
>JANZXP010000005.1:8565399-8584693 GCA_027576715.1 Erythroxylum flavicans
ACGGCTCTCTATGGAGGAAGGCTGATTCTCTTCCTCATCAGGCCGACAAATAAGAGACTTACATCATGAGATGGACAGGCGGCAGATTTATGCCGATGTGAACGTAATGTTGGATGAGTGTGCACTATTCAACGTAACATTGAATGAGTGTTTGAAATGCGAAGAGATTACGTGGGCACAAAGGGTGAGAGCAGAGATGATGAGGCTGAGATCATTGATCAAAAAGCATTATCTGCCCGTATATTAGATTTTGTTTTGCCAATTTGTTCAAGTTAGATTGTGAACTAGAGATGGATAAGATTTTAGAGGCGCTAGATGGATAAGATCTTAGAAGCGGTAAAGAACCAAGTTTCAATCCAAATGAATGAGATATTCCTCACACATTTCTTTAAGGAAGAGATGGAGATTGCCTAAGTCAAATGGTTCCCCACAAAGATCAGGTCCAAACTATTGAATTTGACTCCTCTTTTTTTTTTGTTCTAGGGAGAGTATATTTGAGAAAAGACTATTGTTTATATAAGGAGGTTGTTACTTTTTTTGTTATGTGTACTAATACAAAGTTAA
The DNA here is from genome assembly GCA_027576715.1 of Erythroxylum flavicans. Taxonomy (NCBI): domain Eukaryota; kingdom Viridiplantae; phylum Streptophyta; class Magnoliopsida; order Malpighiales; family Erythroxylaceae; genus Erythroxylum; species Erythroxylum flavicans. The sequence continues at coordinate 8,565,964 of JANZXP010000005.1, forward strand.
AGATTTGCATAACAAATTTTGACTCTAGTCAAATTTCTCTTTTGAGGTGAGAGTTAAAGAGTTTATTTTAGGTATTTCATTATGGATGTATTGAGGTATTGAGTGAGAGGAAAAATTGTGTGATTGCAAGAATTTTTTACATAGTGATTTTTTTTTCGATGCCCATAATTTTTTTCCAATTTGAGAGTTTTCGCATAAATTCTCTTATATTGTTATTATTTCTCTATTTTTTGATATTTTTGTCAATAAAATATTTTTAAACGTGGATTGAGAGTTCTGAATTTACAACACAAACGGTATGCTTGATTTATTTTTTCGATACACTGAATGTATAGCATATACGAAAACATATAAATAAAAATAAATGCAATTAACGGAAATCCTTTCGTGGAAGGCAAGTGGGAAGTGGCGAGTGGGGGCTGACATATGTTAGATTGGGCTTTTATACATTTATCTTATTCTTTGAACTTGGACCAATTGCATAATCTATAGGGCCGTTCAATTGTTGGGCTAGATTGGTTTAATTTGGATCTTGAAGCAATAATGAAAAAAATTTAATATGTTTCAATTTTGACTTTTTTTTATTTAGTCCGTATTCAATTCAATGTTTAAAAAATTCAACTATTTTAATAAATTTAATTATAAAAATATTTAATTATCTAAATTTTCAGTTCGATTTATTTTAACAACTCTTGTTATTAAAAACCGATCGATTTATCAATTAGTCTGTCAATTTTTATAAATTAATAAATCGTTATAAATTAAAATAAATCAATTAATATTCATTTAATATTTTTTAAATAAAATTCCCCACCACTTATAGTTTATATTAATCTATAAAAAATCTTGAATAAATATACATTTTTTTAAAACAGAAGAATTTGGAACTGCTATCCTTTGGATATACACTGGGTAAACCTTCAGATTGACGCAATAGCCTGCAAATCACGTCAATCGGGTGCTCCACACTAGGCAAGCTCTGTACAATAGGCTCAATCCAAAGAGTGTAAGTAAGGAGATTCGAATACATGACCTTTTTACCTCATGCTCCCCGCTTCACCCGTATTTGATTTTTTTAGATCAGACAGAGTCAAGTTATCGGTTCGGACGAAATTTTGCCAAACCTACTAATTGATAACAAAACAAAAAATTCGTTACAAGTCGTATTTCCAAGCCTAAAAGTTGATGCTAATTGGTGTTAGATTAGCTTGAAAAAGAAAACCCTTTCACATCAATAACTATTATATATACATATATATATATATCCCCATAGCCCCGAGCCCGAGCTCAGAGCCCAGAGCCCAGAACTCGCGTCTCAATAAACTTCAGCTGGGTATTGTATATATATATATATTTATGGGTATTGATATAAATTGACAAATTTATTTGATCTAATAAGTTAGGTTTAGAAAGTAAAGAGTTTAAAATTTAAAAATTAGACAAGTCTAGTTAAATCTAATTTTATAATTATTTTAATTTATAATTATCATCTAATATTTATTTTAGATTAATTAATATTTTTAAATATTATTTAAATTATAATTTTTTACTTATTCATGTAGTTTATTTTATAATTATGATTAATATTTTTATATGTAAATTATATGTTAAATTATTTAATTTTATTTAATTGATAATTTAATAAATTAATTTATATTTTATGTAACCATTAAAAACTGATTTAAATTTAATTTTTATAATTAAGAAAAATATTTATTTTTAGATAAGTTTCATCCAACCCAATTCGTATGTGCTCTAATTTTCTTCGTTTCCAAAATAGTACGGTTAAAATGGCGAGTGCTTTGACTTCAAAGTTCTATGTATCTGATTGCGTGCTCAAATGTGCAACATCAAAATCAAACTTGCTCTTTGACATTTCTGCATACGACAAACAGGGAAAGCTATGAGAGAAAGACGAAATTGTGTGAAAAGTGTTACCACTTTTATCTTTACTCCAGAGGTGAGTTGTCCTTCTCCTGTGATCTAATCCGCAGTATTTGGAAACTTCAAGCTTATGACCAGCACTATCAGCAGTCAGTTGCATGCACCAATCTGCCAAAAGAAGCTACCATGTGCAATTAATCCGAAACACATGTCTTTAGATGTGAATTCTTCTATTTTCTTTAAGATACCTCGTACGGTACGATTACTCATGATATGATGGGTTTACAGCAAAATTACTTTCCCGCCTCACCTGCGCACCCTTTCGTTATCAATGGCCGGCTGGTGGTTCCACCAAGTCTCCAACCCATCATAAATTATATGGTCCAGAAAATGAAAAGCCCTTTTTATGTTTTTTTTAAGGTTTGCTCACGACAGTTTTTGAGTGAGCTCGAACTTTTGGTGGCGCCTTTAAGGTATTAATCTCCAATTATATTTTGTGAGATCTAAAGGGCGACTCAGCACTACCACCAAATATTTAACACTGCGTTCACAAGCTGAGAGTTGAAATCCAGCCTTACTTAAAGCGAATACCAGCCCTTACTACTATACTTCGGTGCTCGGTGGTAAAAGTCCTTGTTTTTCAATCCAATGAAGATAAAAGTTCAGAGATTTTTGTCAAATGTACTTAGTTTTGCACGTGCAGTCCAGTCAAGGGAGATTAAAAGCCTGAGAACAACCCATGAAGAAATAGCCATTTGTCATCATCGATATTCTGCCAGCGACTGACTATCTTTAAATGTATTTAGTTTTGCATCTCCAGTCCAGACAAGTGCCTGAGGACAATCCATGAAGAAATAGCCATTTGTCATCATCGATATTCTGCCAGCAACTGACGATCTTGATGCAACAACTCAGCGGCGTAGAGTACTCCTTTTTTTTTTTTTAAAGGGCGTATAGTACTGTTCTAAAGATGAAAAGAGGGGGAGTTTTCACTTCGAGAACACGCGGGTGCAACTGAAGTGGGCAACCTCAAAGCAGGTTAAGGTAGTAGGTAAGCATACCGTATAAAAGTATTTACACAACTTTCCCACACCAGTAGGTAAGCTGTAGCTTACCATGGTTGACTTTGAAATCGACTTTTCTTGCGAATGGATGGTTCAAAGATTTCAACATTCAACTCCAGGTGGTCCCGGTCCTCTTAATGATCGACCCCATCTGTCTAATTTTATGCGTTATGGCCCTTTATTTCGGGATATCCTTTTGTTGGGCCTTTGTCTGTTTGCATTCTTTACCTTCTGGATGTGGCATGTCGTTTCTAGGATTATAACATCTTTGTCAGCAGTTATTCTTCTTTCCCTCTTTCTCATTTTCAGCTCAGAAGCTTCAATATCTGCAGGTTCTGCAGCTCTTCTTTTTGTATTATTGCGAAGTACAAAGTAAGAAGAAATCAAAACTTGGTGAAAAGATCAGTCTTTTGCCATCTCCTCTTTCTGGAGAAGGGCGTTTTTCAGCGTTGGAGATTTGGGGAATGGAAACTGGGAAGCTCTTGGAGGTGAGGGCTGTGGAGGCTTTAGGGAAAGGGTTCGATCTCAGTGGTGATTTCAGGTTGAAGTTTGCAAAGGAAATTGAAAGTGAAGGAGGTGGAAGGTTGGTGGTGTTAGATGAGAGTCGCAAAGGAAACATTGTTATTCCTGGTGGTATTACCATTCCTAATATTTCCGAGGATATTCGATGTGATAAAGGAGACCGTATCCGCTTCAAATCTGACGTTCTTGAGTTCAATCAGGTGAGCTATATACTTGCACGTGTGTGGCATCCTTGCTCTTTGTTGGTTTGCATCTCAGCTTTTGATTAAAATTTGGTGCTTTTCGGGAAATTTAGGATTGAGAGTTGAGCTGTAGTTTTTGCTTGATAGAGATTAGAATCCATTAAATGCTAGGTAGAATTCTGCTTTTCAAAGTAGATGGTAATTTAGGAACTGAAAGCGTTATTGTTAATTGAAGATTATGGGGATGGAGGAAGTGTTACTGAATATTCTAGATGTTAGATATTATGTATGGATCTTTCACAAAGGCTGACCTGAAGAAACTAATCACTATCTGTTGCCAGAGGGTTTCAGTTTAGTCAATACCTCTTGAGTTGATTGAAAAAATCTTGTTGCTTCATCTACATCTTTTCTTAATTCCTTTGACTAAGCATGCTTGGAGCTTTTCCTTAATTCCATTTTGTTTGAAGTGCAGATGTCAGAGCTACTGAATCAAAAATCTTCAATACAAGGAAAAGTCCCCTCTGGGTATCTTAATTCAATATTTGATTTGAGTGGGGATTGGCTTCGTGATGCTGCCGAGACCAAATATCTTGCCTTTGATGGTTACTTCATCTCCTTGTACTATTTACACCTAACAGCATCTCCGCTAATATTGCAAGACAAAGTTAAGAAGTCTGTTCCTCCTTATTGGGATCCAGCTTCACTGGCTAGGTACCTTTACCACATTTGCAATTTGAATAGCCATCTTTGACAAGAAACTTGGGTCTTTATTGAAAATTTTAATTTGGTACATTGTGTTCAGAAGCACTTGTGGTGACACTAATCTTGCCCGATCATACAATCCTCTATTTCTGCACATATATTTCTTGGGTCTGAGGTGATAAAATGTGAATAGAAATCTATATATCTTGCTGTCAAAATCATAGCTATTTCCAAAACCAGAGAGAAGACCTGATGGAGCTTAGGGAGACAAAAATTTCATTCTTACTTACCTTAGATGCATCCTATTGTTCATTTTTTGCAATATGAATTAGTTACAATCCAACAAAGAGTTTCTAGAATTTGTTCCCTCTTCACTACATTTTACCCCCTCAGTCAACTTCACTAATTTTTAAGCTGTACATATGTGGGTTTCATTTTTTCCTCTCTTAATTGTTCTCTAGTCATTAATGTCCATTCAGTAGTTTACTTGATCCTATTCATTTAAGTGAATTAATATTTTGGATTGTTGCGCTACATGGATTCTGACTAGTTTTATTAGGCAGGTTCATCCGCACATATGGCACACATATAATTGTAGGTTTGGCTGTTGGTGGTCAAGATCTAATTTGTGTTAGACAGAAACCATCTTCACCAATTCCCCCAGCTGAGCTCAGAAGGCATTTAGAGGATCTTGGAGATTTCTTATTTTCAGACAGACGAAGTCCTTCCTTACTTCAGAGGAATGCAAGAAATGACAAACAGAAAGTATTTGCATCTATCATTATTCTCTGAATTTTCTATTTAGTTAACAGTGGTTGATGAATAAGATAATTTACTTCATAGGTTCCAGAAGTTTTCAGTCGCATTCTGCAGTCCAACACCCTCCAATTGACCAGCATTACAGAAACATCAAGCAAGGATGTGAGTCAAGTATTTTTGGGATATTATATTGGCTTTCAACTAACAACTGTAAGCCTTCATTGGCATAATATTTCCTTCGCATTCTTGAAAAGGGGCTCACAATTGTTTGTTCTAAGCGAGGAGGGGATGTTTTCTCACATAATCATTCCAGTTGGCTGCAAACAGTGCCTGCCAAACCAGAAGCAATTCTCTTTAAGTTTGTGCCTATTACTTCTCTTCTTACTGGTGTTCCAGGCAGTGGTTATCTTAGCCATGCAATCAACTTGTATTTGCGATGTAAGTGCTCCTATGCCTAACTCTTGAAAATATTTCAGGTTTGCAGTCAAGCTCCGGAGATTTGGCTATCAAATTGTTGTCATCTTATTGAGACCATCTTATAGCTTCTTTGATAAGACATTGAATTTGCAGATGTTATGTTTGGTATATGAATCAAGATTTGCATTAGCATGGGGGAGCATTGGCATCATTACTGAGTTATTAATGGTCATGTTGTTTGGCTTGTGTTGGAGGTGGTAATCACAGGGTGCTGAAATGTGACTGATACTGGTTCCTGGAGAGTGCTTCTGAGAATGACGGTTGAAGGCTGGGAGTTGGGGGTGGTTGATCTCTGGTGGAAGCTGATGATTTCATGGGGGGTGTGGGAGATGGTTAATGGTGACTTTAGATAGTAATGGTGATTTTACATGGGAATATCTCATTACCCACTTTGGAAAAGCTTAACTTAATTCCTACTTACCAATCACTATCAAAAGTTGGGATAGTATCATTCATTCTTTCAAGTACCAACTTGTTAATTTGAACTGCAATTTCATAAAATTTGATACAGATTATCTAGGACTCTTGACATTAGGTTTTATGTGTTTAGTTGCACAAAATCGAATGCTCTCTGGGACATCACTTATTATTTTATTTCGTATTTTAGGTGCATTTTTAATACCTTCTTGAAGAACATATGTGCTTGTGTTCTGAGGTCTGTCTTTATACCAACAAGGAAATTGCATCTCTCTGATTTATTGTCTCTGTCCAGATAAGCCTGCTCCAGAGGATCTACAATATTTCTTGGAGTTTCAAGTTCCAAAGCAATGGTCGCCCATGTTTTGCGAGCTACCTCTACGACATCAAAGAAAAAACTCCTGCCCTTCACTTCGATTTAGCTTTTTGGGTCCTAAAATTCATGTTAGCTCCGCCCAGGTATTGCAATACTTGCATTGCACTTAAATATATTTCAACTACTACTGTATATAGATCACGTTCGTAGGCAGTAATATGCCTTGTCAATAATCTGAGTACAAAAAGGATAAAAAATGAAAGGCACGCCTTTTTCTGTAGTTCTTGTGATTAGTCAGGTTTCATGTTCATCTAGAATTGTTACCTCTCCTTATTAAGGAGGCATAGCTTCTGCAATCTTTGCATGTAGTTTATGTCGAGCTGGGTTTTCTGTGTGAATTATATTAGATTTCTTCCTTTTTAGGTTTCAAGTGATCAAAAGCCTGTGGTCGGCCTACGATTATTCTTAGAAGGGAAGAAATGCAATCGGCTGGCACTGCATTTACAGCATCTTTCAAGCCCTCCAAACATCATGACCATTCCATCTGCAAACACCACCATATGCAGGCCCTGCCAATGGCGAGGCTCTGACGACTACAAATCTAGCGAGCAATTCTTGGAAGCAGTTCGATGGAAGAGATATTCAAAAGTTTGCACATCTGTTGTTAAGCATGATCCTAACTGGATGCAGGATACAACCGGTGTTTTTATTGTGACTGGTGCACAGCTCCTGAGTAAAGGGAAGTGGCCAAATGTAGCGCTTCACCTCCGTTTACTATTCAAGAACCTGCCTAACTGCAGTATCCGGAAGACAGAGTGGGCTGCTGCACCAGAAGGAACCCACAAGTCAAGTTTTCTCACAAACCTGAGCACAACTTTCACATTTACTCGGCATACTGTTGGGGTGCCAGAAAAGCAGGCTCCAGCAACTCTCAACTCTGGTGTGTACCCGGATGGTCCTCCCGTTCCGGTTCGCTCTGGAAAGCTGCTTAAATATGTGGAGACGGCCGAGGTGGTGCGTGGTCCACATGATGCTCCAGGACATTGGCTTGTCACAGCTGCCAAGCTAGTCACAGATGGTGGTAAAATTGGTTTGCATGTAAAGTTTGCACTGTTGGATTACCCCTAAATTATCATGTTTATAAAGTGGAATAGGATTGTTTTTGTCTGTTCTGTACTTTGCTCATTTGTAAATTCTTTTCTGACTCTTTTTAAGTGTCATAGGGGAGAGCTCGAAGAAAGTTGACATTATCGTTTTTTGTGTTTCAAGTAACGAGTCCCCAGTATAAAGTAATTAATTATGCTTCTATTTTTAGTTAGTGATTGCAATTTTGGAAGTTTTTGAGTAACTCAAGGAATCTGGCTCTTCTTTAAGTAGGTACTGCAGATGATTGCATTGCTAAAGATATCAGAAAAGGGTCTCAATTTTGTTACAATTTGGAAGATTAATTTGCCAATTTACCAAAACTAATCCAAGACATCATAGCTGGAATTCTAAAAAAATGAGAAATCATGGTAGCCTTTGAAATCATACGAGTATGCAACAAAGCAAGTCCAACTTATTTTTATTAGCATTAAGTAGTCTGTGAAATGGCATTCTTCATCGATGCTCGATTATTAGTTGCCTTCCGGACACTTGAAACGTTAACAGAACTAAGTCCTTGCAGAAGCAATTGAAGCCACTTAAAATGCTGGCATAGATAGAAATCAGTAACTACACAATAAACGCCTAGCTTCCAATACTAAGGGCAATGATCTCCCTGCAGCCAACTTCTCAGGATACATGATGGTTACAGAGAGATGGCTAACAACTGCAGATAATGCTCGCGCTTGCACTAAATATGGAGAGTCCAGTTTCAGCATTATGTGGCGAATCTTCAAGTGCAGTTTCAGAAAAACTTCTAATGAGGTTGAGGACGTGTCTGAACAATGTAGATATCGTTTCCAACCATACATCCTTCTACATCCTGTGGGCCGCCAAATTTTCTTTCTAGGAAAAAGCCAACTGCACAAAGTCGTTCCCCCAGCTGCCTGCGGAATATAGGGTCAACAGTTAATCGTTTCTTGCTGTAGTCTACAGTGTGATGGATGACTTCTCCATCAGCAGGACCTGCAGCAGACACTAGCATTTCCTGGCTAAAGTTTGCAAAAGCCAATGTCCGCACATTCCCATTGAACTTCCCAGTCGAAAGACGCCATGGAGTGCCTCGTGTGCCAGAAGCTAATGTTTCACCAAGCCCTGGAGCAATCTCTGCCTCAACAGTATTGTGGTCGTGGTCAGTTGGACTGAGTGTGTGGAGCACAAATGAGAGATCTGGAGAAAGCATTTCTTGCACCAAAACAGCCATTGCAGCATCCTTCTGAGAGACACCAGCAGCTCGACGGCTTAAAACTGCTCTCCTTGTGTAAAGAGATGCCCATGCTTGGCTCACAGCAGTTCCAAATATAGTTGGGTTTGATGGGCTAACGTTAGGAATTGATTCATAGAGTCCAGCGGCAGATAACCCAGCCAAGTCCTCAACGTTGGCACTTGAACGTACAATCAAATGAGCATCACTTGGAAAATTTCGTCCTATGGCATCAATCACATCTTTCTCGGGTTGCAAAGAACATATTAACTTCTGGAGTTGGGAACACAGATTGTCCAGTTCACCACTTTCCAGTTGAGCTGTTTCTAGCTGCTCCAGAAAGGACCAGAATGTTTCCGTTGATTTGCTAAGATCCAAAGCCAATTGCATAGAACCAAATGGTATAACTACTCCCTTAGGCACTTTAAATGATGCAGGCACCCCTTGGTCACTGTAAACTGACATTTTAGAAGCAAAATATGAAGGCTGTCAAGATCAAACACATGAAATAATCGAGCACCAAATCATATCCACTAGTAATTTCTTCAAACTGTGACTGAGTTTAATTGCATCACAACACCCTTTATGCTGCTAAAATATTCTCTAAATTGCTACTACATTCAAAGTCCTGTGACGATTTAATATTTCCACAGATTTGTTATACAGGAGTAAAGTATTGAAACACGGAAGTATAAATCATGTAACAACACAAATATTTACAACATCCATCATACCTTGGATTAGGGAGAATATGAAAAAGATGTACTCTTAACTGAGTGCTATAGTAGACTATATTGAAAGAAACTCTTACTTCAAGACTAAAAGTTTCTGACTTTATAAACAACGCATCTATTTGTTCATCACTCAGCCCACAACAGCTATACTTTGTGCTTAATTACATCGTTATGCAGCAGCTAGACAACTGATTAATAGCTGGTGGGATTGCATATCCCTCATATATCACTCGAAAGGTTGAAACTCTTTGAACCATATTAAGAAGAATGTATTTATCCACCATTTCTCCTCTCTCTCTGTAAACAATACTCCATAACTCAGATTTCCCTCTGTAGATCAACTTCTCTCTGTCCAAAGAAATGATAACTCACAATTTCTCACATAAATTATGCTTCAGTTTATCGCACTTGACAACTATGTTTAGTATGAAGAATCACATGCAAAGCTCTGAGATGTGCCTTCACTCAAAGTCAATTAGGGAGAAAGAGTGGACAAATCATCAAAAACCCACCATACAAACAAGGGCATCATGATTTCAACTTGAGACTTCCTCATCATAAAGGCTATAATATTATGTCACATACCCTTTCTACCCAAAATTTTTAACCTGCTAAATGAGGCCCAAGTATGCACTAAATATTAACTCAAGCATATGGATAAATTATTTGAAATTAAAACATGTGTTTGAAATACTTTTTGATTAAAATGAAAGATAAATTGTGTTGAATATGATGAATTTTTAGTAATTTATCAAATATATCACAACCTTTATTTTGTAATATTACGACATAAAAAAAACATAAATATGTACTCCACTATAACAACTGTTAGCGACAAAACTCTTTTTCTTTTTTTTTTAGAACAGAGAAACCAGCAGCCGCTATCCTTTGGATGCGCAATAGATAAACCTTCGAATTGACGCAATAGCCTACAAATCACGCCAATCGGGTACTCATTAGTGCTTAAATAGACTTTTTTTTTCATTATGTTCAACAATTTTTTGAAGCATCTTATAAACTATGGTGACTTTTTGACCTTTTTTTATACTTTTTATGATTTTTCAAAATAATGATTTTTCAAATTTTGACCTTTAAAAGATCATAAAAAATAATATACTCGTTTTTCAAACTTTTACTGAAATTTAATTGGATTATTCTAAACACTTGGACAAAATTTCATGTCAAAATTTCAATTGTTAAAGTTTTTAGAAGGGTAACAATCTATCATGGTTAAGTTTTGTAGCCAACTAGGATACACAAATATGCATTTTTTTATAAGTCGTGATATCTAGTATTAAAAAATAAAAGTTGTTATATATTTAATATTCTGCGCATAGTTCAAGATATTTGAAGTAATGTACCCTATAATGAATTGTAATCTTACTATAAAAGAATGTATCACATGTGAGCAATGATACTTTGCAAGTAAGTTCAGTCTCAAGTGTGAGTTTTCAAGAAAAAAAATGCATGGAAAGAAACATGTTGATCAATGATGGTTTAACTCTATAGTCAACCAATGAGAATTTTAACATGAGGACTATTCTCAAAAGAGAGAGAGAAAGCCCTCTTGCCAACATTGCAAGCCACTGTATTGACCTTCATTTATCACAAAGTTGCACATTGCAAGGTCCTGTAGCATTACCTTTATTTGAAACAAGAGCCAAAGAAGCTAGCCGACCACAAGCAGCAGCCTTTGCACCTGATGTCAATGCATCTGCATCGGCAAGCATTACAACACCTCCAGTTGAGCCTCCCTTGTTCAAATTGGGGGCCTTGTCAATTTTAACGGATTATGTTGCATTTGAATGAAACATGACTGTAACAATAGCTTTTTTCCATATTGAAGTGATAAGTAAATGAATTTAAACCTCAAATGTGTAGGGAGCCTTAATTGCAGACGATGATGGATCATGATGACCAGAGGCTTCAACTGCAGATGAGGCAGTCCCAGGAAGATCCTTAACATCTAAATAGTTAGGGGTATTATCTGATGCAGAAAGAGATAGATTCACACCACTCGTTGAAGCTTCTAACCTGAGGGTATCAAACAAACAAGGGGACAACGAAAGAAGATCAAGATGTGAGATTGACAGATAGACTTCCAATCATCCAAATGAATATCAGGAATACTCCAATGAACAAACAGAATTGTGTTCTGAGATATCTAGAGGCCAAACAACCTCACGTATTTTCCTGCAAGCCTTTGTACATCAGCAACCACATCATCATCTTCGCATGCCACGAAGACAACCCTCTCCTACAAAAACACGTTCAATGCTAGTCTTAGTTAACACGTGCTGATAATACAAATAGGGTTTCTTAGCACGGGACTTACCTGCCGGGCCCTGACACCAAGATGGGATAAATGAGGTAGTTCTTGCCGTAACACAACTCCAACTACGTTTCTACCAGCAGCTGTTATCTGCATTAAATATTAACCGTGTAAATCCGTTGCCTCAATATGCAAAAACTATAATGGAAATACAAAAAGAACAAGACATGAAAACCTCCTCATCTCCATCAGCTTTGTTGACCAAAAGAATAACAGGTCCTTTTGCAGCAGATGGCAATGATCCAGGCACGATGCTGTTTACCTACAGAAAGGAAGAATTTTGTATCAGACTGATTATTCTTACATGTAAGAAATAAATTCATAAGTGCATATGTTTGAAAGTACTTTACTATTGTTTCTTTTTATAGAAAGGAAAACACAGGGATTGGGACTACAGAAAGGATAATTGCTGGTGCAACAAATCAATTACACGTCATGTTGAGAGTTTATTGATGCAAAAGGATCAGTTAAGAGTCTTGTGGCTCTATGTGAACTAAGGCAATTGCTAAACTGGTTGTGATACATATGTATGACTCCCCTTGTATGCAGCTCATCAATTTAAGGAAGACCAAAAATGAGGAACGACATAACCACTACTCTTGCTATTAATCATTCAAGGTCCATCACTTAAAATGTGTTGAAGGTACCGGAACCAATGTGCCGGAAGCAACTCCAGAGACCAGAACATCCCAACCTTGAGAACCGAGTAAACTTCGAACAGCTTTCAGAAGCAGAGTACACATTTTTGAAACCTGGAAAATGACCCTATACATGACATTCCCATATCAGATACAGTTAAAAATCAATCTGTAGCAGTGAACAACTTATCATTGCGAAAGTTAAAGTTCAAACACACCCGGCACGAATCTCAGCTTCGGCATACGTTCTTACACTGTTCCCAGGAATTCCAAAAGCTTTACCCAATAACTGCCAAGGTCCAGAAGAAAATGTTAATAATGACATTTTCTACACAACTTTACAAAAATGCCAGTAACCACTACAAGATATGAAGAAATACATATTACAGAAGATAATAATGTCAAAATAAACAACCAACCATCAGGGATAAATAGAATAAGAGCACAAATGCTTTGTCAACCAAAAAAGCCAAATCTAAACTATAAGGCACAGTACAAATGAAAGCGGTTTTGGTTTTCACAACTTTGTATACCTGAACTTTTTGTGGAAACATTTGAAGAAGTGCTTCAGAATATTCCTCAGTTAGCCTTCTTGCACGATCGAGAGTAGCTTTGAACCTCAATGCCCAAATTATCTTTCCATCTTCGCTCCCTGAACAAACAACAAGAGACCAACAAGTGTGGTATATGGATGATGTCCTCGCTATGTGTGTTCAATGTCTCAAGACTGTAGGAGGCAAAGGACAAGAAGGGTACCTTCCCTTTCAAAGAGACCTTTCTCTTGCCAGGCAAGAAGCTCGTTTCCAATCACCACACATTCTTCAGGCTTCCAACCAGATAGACCTAGCTGACGCACACCAATTGTTAGGGCACCAAGTGGATCATTCCAAGAGCTTACATTTTTTGATTCCACATTGTCTGACAGCCACTTAGCCCCTCCTGCAGCTTCAAGTGCATTGATAAATCTATACAAAAGAAAATTCAGCTCATGAATAAATACTGATGGTAAGAGATCTTGAAAATAAAATAAGTTTAAGACTATAGAAGATATGGATATGCAAAAAAGAATTAGATCTTAATCCAAATGCGAAGCAGATGAAGAAAGCGTAAGATTGACATATTCAGCATAAGGGACTGTCATCTAGATTAGACCATATAATCTTATGTTTATCTTTCTTCAGTTTGAAAGAGTGTAGTTTAATCAGGAGTTGATCCAATATTCTACAAATTTAGGAGGTAATGGAACCTATAACAATTTCATGGTTGCTGGAATAATGACATTCAATTTTGTGCTTCATGCGGGTTATGCATCCTTTTAGTCTCTAGCATAGGTCTTTCTTCGAGTATAACATGATTCACAAGGTTTCCTCACCGGTCTCAAATATGTTGATTGTGGTCTCAAATTCAGCAAGCCTCAGAGAGCCATAGTAAAAGTCATTTATGTCTCATTACACAGTGAAAAACATATAATCAAGTTCTTGGAACCAGATTACAATCTGGACACTTAAACAAGTGTCTCAATTAAGATAAGACAAACTTGTTTATACCTGCTTAAAAGAACAAAAGAATAGTCTTCAAGGCCAATTTCACAAAGGCGCCACTGTAAATAACACCCAAACCCAAACAAGCAGAAAAATGGAATCAGAGGTAGCAGATATCAAACGCTGACTTTTTCCCTAGTTTGATTGAATTGCAAATATCTAAAGTGAAATAATCGCACCTTTTGACGCATAGCTATTGCAGAATCAGGAGCATCATTTCTCAAACCACTTTCAAGACCTTTTACAATTACCTCTCTTAATGCATTCAAGGATCTCATGGTTTTCATCAACTCAAAAGTATTATTCGAGTCTTCAATGCTGTCCATATTCTGAAATTTACATATCCCTCCCATCAATTGATAAAGAAAACAGAATAAATAAATTTGAGCACAATGGCCGATTTCAAGTAAAACTAGCCAGACAAATGTAACTAGAGAAACGGAAGACAGCAAAAAAGAAAAACTGTGGAAGGCGTCTACCATCTGGAGAAGAATATAAAAGGATAGAAATGAAGAAAAAAGAATTGCCCAATCACATCAAAATATAACTTTTGCAATCTATCAAATAGTTTTGAAGGAATTGCAGCTTTGAGAAGTATAGAAACCAATAAATGAGATACATAGCACTGCATCTGGAGAGTCCACATTAAAGTCAATGCAGAAGCAAAAATAAAGAAACAATAAAAGTTATCTTGGATATCTAGCACAAAGTGTAATTAGAGACTACGTATTTTCGCTTATTACTGTTGATTTTTATCCTCAATGTTAAATCAATTTATCATCATACTGTGTATCATATGACAGAATTATGGAAGCCAACCAGAAAGAGAAAATAGAATCAAGGAGAACTTAGTTACCTTTTTGCAGTCCAAGAAAAGTGTCAGAGCCGAAATACCTTTTTCATCCAAGGATTCCCTCATCGACTCAAGCTGTTCAGCAAGACTGCAAAGAGAGAAGCTCTAAGAGTCTGAGTAAATGTATATTCGTGATATAATAAAGTAAAGAGATGTTAACTTCATAAAATTTAAGTTAAAAACAGGGTTTAAGCTAGGGTCCATGACCAATTAAAATTTAATAACATTTTAGTGTTAATCAAACCTTCCAGCATTGAAGAAATCTTTGAGTTCACGGTGGAATATTTTGAACTGTTCAACAAAAGCTTCACTATATTCTCCAGCGGTCTGAGTAATTCTTGCAAGCATTGCTTCTGTAGCAACTAAATCTTCTGGTCCAGCATTGCGATGAAGCTTGTTTTGTATAGTATGCTTGATTTCTTGCTGGTAGTGCAAAACAAGAAAAAAGAATTAGCAGGATGTGCCTAATTGCAGTAAAGACCACTTGCCAGTTGCTTTATGGTGTCTAACCTTAAGGTCATGAGGGATATCATTACGGTGAGCAATATCTCTAATTCGTGTTAGTGGAACAGATGCTGTAAATTCTGCCTTGAAAGATGGCAAGCATGGATGAATCTTTGGGATAACAAGTATTTCCTGGTCATCAGATGTAAGAGATAGAGCTTAAAAGAAGAAGAAAATTGGTATTGACTTAATTTAAATCAACCACAGGTGGAACTTAGCTTGACAGATGGCAAAAAACGTTGCACAAGACATCGATTCATTTTTTACTTGTGACAAGGAAATTATGAAATTATCTCAAATTCCTGGCATAAGCCAGTTTTATCAGCACCTAGACCAGAATTCTCAAAGCTCGTGATTCAAATAATAAAAGCTAAGTAGAAGATAGTGGCACTCAAAAGATACATACAGTTATGGGTGACAAATGGCTTCAAGAGACAGAAATAAACCCAGTATCAACTTCAGTATTTGACATAAAAATATTGTGTATTGAGGAAACATTTTCTTTCTTGATCATTATTACTTAGAGACATAAGGTTTTAACCATGCTACTGATACATGATAAGCAGAACCTTAATGCAATCATTTTCACAAAGAAACTGCCTTACTTAACAGTTAACACAAATAAAATCACAAGCAATTGTCATTCTAACAACAATATCTCCAGAAATAGAACATGACATCCCAACAATAAGGCAAACAGACAACGTCAATGATTTTTTACTGTCGTCGACTTTGCAAGAAATAAGAAAATACAGAATACATACAACTCTTGTTAGGCAAGCAAATAAAGCAACCATAAAGCACCCCAACCATCGCAAATAAATGATATAGCACCTGGGGTGAAGTATCTCTCATGCAAGAAAGTCGCTCCAGTTCCCGGAATATTAGTCTAGAAATTTCAGCATGCCGATTTGGTCGGTGATGACCTCCATCTTCAAAGCAAGGAATTTGCCCTGTGTTAATCCACTGAAAAAGGAAAAGATATAAGAAGCCACAAAAGAAAAGCTAGCTAGATAACAAGAAGACGAAAGTTATAAAGAAAACCTTCAGATAAATTGCAAAATATATAAGAGCCTCCAACCGATTGCCAGTTTGGATACTTCCCACTAGGAGCTCACGTACAACTTCAAGCTTAAAACAGAAGGGATAGCAGCGTTAACAGAAAGTCATTAAGAAACATAAACATGTGTCTCTAATTAACTATTTACCAAAAGGAGCTGAAATATATATCCTAGAAACTGAGACCAGAGATACAGAAACCATACCTTTCTCCACCAGTTTCTGGCACTTCGATCACCTTCCACTAACATTAAAGCCAATCCCTCAAGGCCTGAAGTATCCCACCTTCTTTCAGTTTCTCTGGCACGATGATCATTTGACCGCATGAAAGACACATCCTTCCCTTGCCATTGCCCAACAAAAGGACTTGATTCCACATCCAAATCCGTACCAACACTAGCGGAACCGTTGTCGCCCTTATCCTCTACTAACTCCACATTGTCTCCTGAAACCAAAGGCAATAAATCAACAGCTTCCCCAGTCGCATTCCATCGACATACCATTTCAAAACTTCCACTATTTGGCAGTTCCAAAATTCGGTTATCACCACGTTCCCATATCATGCTCTTGTCTTTACTTACAATAACAAACTTAAATTCAACAGATTCACCCCCTTTCAAATCCAGATCACACACCCATCCAGCTTCTGTCCAATTCATAGGCGTCTTCTTTTTCCATGAACCCAATTCTTTTGTCGATCCAAGAATGACTACATGCTCACCAAATTCAACTTGGTGATCAAGCCGAACGTTAACCTGCACGTTTCGACGACCCCCCTTCGTTTTAGTTTGCTTCATCTTCTCCTCCTCTCTACAACAAAATGTCATACCATCGAACATCAAGCATAGTTTTAACTCTCTTTTTGGTTTCCTCTAGGAATACCACGCAAAACCAAACAAAAGCAACAAAAAGAACGCAAAAGGGTACCTGGTTTCCGTAGAGGAAACAGCAGAAACAACTCTTGTGAAACTCTTTGAGGATGGCTCTTGAAAACACCGATTGTAATAAGGGAAAAGGACCCTGGGATGCGAGAATCGAGACTCAAAATGGTGACAGTGAGATGAAGAGTGGGATTTGAGTTGGTTAACGTGTGCAGGAATCCTGGTGCAGTGCAAGGCACGAAGAGAATCCATCGTCTTTTTAAAACCGTGACAATATCAGCTTGGCTGTTACAGAGGAAGAACAGAGCAGAACAGAACAGAGGTTGCTTAATTTGAAGAGAAGAGAGGAGAGAGTCAGCGGGACGGAGAGCTTAGAAGTGGAAGAGAAGAGCGACATGATGAGTGAAGCTTGGAGATATCTTCTCCACGTTGTGACACGTGCTGTCTGAAATCTCACAAAACAATAATATCTCCCTTTTTTTTCCCTTCTAAATTTACCTACAAAAATTGATATTAAAGCAATAAATATTTTTTTTAAAAACTCATTATTAAATTTATATCTTTAGTTATAATAATAGATCAATTAAGAAAATGGTTAATTATAAAAAAATCTTTAACTTTACTAAATTGTATAATATTAACTCAACTCAGCCATAATTTTGACATTAGATTCTCTGTACCACTTAACATATTCTAATTCTCTTTTCATCTCAAAATAATGTTGTTTAAGTTTATAGATTATTAATTTGATGTATAGGTTATATTTGTAAAAAATTAAAAGTTTAAATATTTAAGTATCCCTTTTTTAAGTTTTAAGTTAATATTGTAAAATTTATGCTTAGTTTGAAGAGTGGTGACGATTGATAACCTGCTGAAATGACTTAATAAGTACTTATGTATTTGAAATTGATATTTTGGTAATTTCTGAAACATGAATATAGGTGTTTGGCAAGTGCAATTGCGATTGCTGAAAAGAGATAAAATGACTAAAAAATCTATTGATTTAATAAACTATTAATTATTGTATAAATAATTAAAATATATATTATTAGTCATATAAATTATAAATTATAAATTATTAAATTAAAATAAGAAAATATAAATAAAACAAATTTAGTAAATAAAATATTTCATAAAAATATTATTAATCATATAAATTTAAAATTATAAATAAAAAAATATTAAATTAAAATAAAAAAATATAAATAAAATAAATTTAGTAAATTAAATATTTCATATAAATATTAGTAATCATATAAATTCAAATTATAAACGAAGAAGACGATACGTTAGACTTACTTTCTATTAGTTGAGGGTATAATGAAAAATAATAATTATCATAAAGTTATTAATGGAAATTAAAATTTCTACCACAGAAGTACTTTCCTACCGTAACTCTCTTTCTACTAATCGATTTCTGCGGTAGCATCACAGTTTCCTCCAACCTCCGGTTGTTCGCCCTCAGTTCCAAACATATGAATGCGTTTGAAAACTAGACATGTCAATTTGGACCCGGCC
>JANZXP010000005.1:8584793-8596226 GCA_027576715.1 Erythroxylum flavicans
AGAGTGGTGGCGGTTGATAAACGGTTGAAATGACTCAATAAGTACTTATGTATTTGAAATTACTGTTTTGGTAATTGCTGAAACGTGAATATAAGTGTTTGGCAAGTGTAGTTGCGGTTGCTGAAAAGAGATAAAATGACTAAAAAGTTCATTAATTTAATAAACTATTAATTATTGTATAAATAATTAAAAATATATATTATTAGTCATATAAATTTTAAATTATAAATAATAAAATATTAAATTAAAATAAGAAAATATAAATAAAACAAATTTAGTAAATAAAATATTTTATAAAAATATTATTAGTCATATAAATTTAAAATTATAAATAATAAACTATTAAATTAAAATAAAAAATATAAATTAAATAATTTAGTAAATTAAATATTTCATAAAAAAATATATTATTAATCATATAAATTCAAATTATAAACGAAGAAGACGATATGTTAGACTTGCTTTCTATTAGTTGAGGGTATAATGAAAAATAATAATTATCAGAGGTTATTAATGAAAAGTAAAATTTCTACCGCAGAAGTACTTTCTTACTACAACTCTCTTTTTACTTATCAATTTCTACGGTAACATTACACTTTCTTCTAACCTCCGATTGTTCGTCTGTAAATCTAAATATGTAACTACTTTTAAAAACTGAAGTGAATAAGTATTTATGCCTACTGTATCTCTAAACATAACCTTAAAAAAATTTGTAATTTTTTTATAATTAATACTTAAAGAATATATGAAAAAAAAATCAAATTAACATATTCAGTACTCAATATTCTTCATTTTGCAGTTGGATTGGAGAGGCTTATATAAAAATAAAAAATGAGGTGTGCATTTTTTAAAGAATTATTATTAAATGATAAATAAATACTACTGCACTCATCTGTCAGCTCCCATTTTCTTTCTTTCTGGCTGGTCGCTGCTAAAACCCCAAATCGGACCGATGTATCTTGTCGTTTATCCGACCTAATCCGCCGTCTCCTTCGATAGCCCTGGTCGACCAACTTTATCCGCCAGTTTCTTTCGCAACTGGGCTGAGATTTCAGATTTTTGTGCTCACTCAACCACCCTGTACTCTCGAAGGTTCATACGCTCAACCTTTTTCATGAAATTTCTGTTTCCTAAACAGAAATGTTTCAGTTTTATTCTCGTTTTTGTTCAATGAAGTTCTCTTTTGAATTTAATTTGTCTTCAATTGGTTGAGTTTATGTGCTTATTTGCAAGTTCACATTTTGGAAAATCTCATAACTTCAAGATATTCAAGGGCACTAATTTCTAGAGAATCAACTGTGAATCAGCAGATTTCTGTTGATTTTGTCTTTTTTTTTTCTCCCATTTGGACTTCGTTTAGAATTGGAGAAAATAGCCTCCTTTCAATTGGGTGTTCATGAATCATGCTGTCAGCGGATAGCAGGCATTCGCTTAACTTTTTCTTGGGAGCAGCTTCACATTAGCTAAGGCTTTTAGACTATAATGTAGATACCAGAAAATTAGAGAACGACTGCAATACGTTGTTGAACGAGTCAACTTTATTTCGCTTTTTTTCGTGGGTTGAATGAGGCTGAATCATGCGTAGTATACATTGTCTTTTTCCTTTTGTTGTTTAACCTTGATGTCATTGAGCTGTTTGTTTGGGGAACTTGAGTCTCAACTGAGTGCCACCTTTACCTGAGTATGGTGATGCCATGATTTTGATGAATTGAGGTTTATTTCTTAATTGATGTGGTTGTTACATGTCAGGTCAATTTAACTGCAATGGAAGAAGAGTCCATTTGGAAAATTTGAAAGTTTATGAAATCTTCCTTTTCCACCTTGCAGCTATAATCTTTCACGCATCTGGACTCAAGATTATTCAGGAAATAAAATAAGAGAGGGAACCAGAGATGCAGACAGCTTCTCATCTTCATTCGTCCCTGTACTTCTCCAATCAATATAGGTCTTTCCTCTGCCTCTTATGTGCATACATATCTTCTTTTCTGCCTTGAATTTAAGAAAGAAGTTGTTTTAACTTTCAATGAAAATAATTGAAATTAGAGTTTATTGAAGCACTAGATGAATTGCAGAAGAAGCTATGTGAAGCCAGTTTGTTGGAGGAAGCTGAAGATCTCAAATTTCAGTCCACTTGGTTTCCATAGAGGATTTCATCATTTTAGAAGCCAGTTACTATTGCCAGTTAAAAAACTCTTTGCGATTCCAAACACAAATGATGGCCATCCTTCTGTCTCAGTTGTCGATGATGACATGAACTCTAACCATGTACCCAGTTCTGAAGCAGACACATTTCTGAGTAAATGGTCACCTCCCGGGTACCTTTGGAGGGGGTTATCAGTTCTTGTATTGACAGGTCAGGTTATAATCAGGAGTTTAAAGGGGAAAATTCACTGGAGGAATACTTTGCAACAGCTGGAGAGAGTTGGACCAAGGTCTGTTGGGGTCTGTCTCTTGACTTCAGCATTTGTTGGCATGGCTTTCACCATTCAATTTGTTAGAGAGTTTACCAGGTTGGGTTTGAACAGGTCTGTTGGTGGTGTACTGGCTCTAGCCTTTTCAAGGGAGCTAAGCCCTGTAGTTACATCAATTGTTGTTGCAGGGCGGATTGGGAGTGCATTTGCAGCAGAGCTGGGGACAATGCAGGTTTCTGAGCAAACTGATACATTGAGAGTCCTTGGTGCAAACCCTGTTGATTATTTGGTCACCCCTCGAGTAATTGCTTCATGTCTTGCTCTACCCTTTTTGACTTTGATGTGTTTCACAGTGGGGATGGCATCCAGTGCCTTACTGGCTGACGCTGTCTATGGGGTCAGCATAAACATCATATTGGATTCAGCTCAGAGAGCGCTTAAATCATGGGATTTAATCAGTGCAATGCTCAAGTCCCAGGTTTTTGGTGCGATCATTTCTGTTGTTAGCTGTGCTTGGGGCGTGACCACAATGGGAGGTGCCAAGGGCGTTGGAGAGTCAACGACTTCGGCTGTGGTTATATCACTTGTTGGTATCTTCATTGCTGATTTTGTGCTCTCGTATTGCTTCTTCCAGGGAGCTGGAGATTCACTGAAGAATTGCGTGTGACCAACATATTCCTTTTGTCTTTCTATGGTTCTGTTTAATAGTATCTGAACATACAGAGCATTAATGCCACTTCACCATTCCTGCTTAACCAGTGAGTTTGTATTACAATCCAAAAGAAAGAGAAGCAACAAAAATAACAGAGAATGACGTTGCTAATGCAGAATACAAGAGTTTGTGCTGATATAAAGATTTCGACGCTTTTCTGACATTTGCAGTCACAAATTCAATGGTTTAACTTTTGATGGTGTGGGGTATGTTTTCTGTGGACAAATTTCCGGCTTGATATTGATTAAAATTTCCAGCATTCCTTTCTAGAGTTTGGAGCTCTTAATTCACGTGAAGCACATACATCTATACGTTAACATACCTTTGTTAGAATATTACACCTATTTAATCTCTCTGAAAGCGATCTCGGTAGACTATTGATGAGGGTTTTGTAGTATGAGCAAAAGATTATATCTTAGTTATGAAAATGGAGAAAAAAAGACAAAATACTAAGAAAAGTTAAGAAACTTCTCTAATACATCAGCCACTTCCGGAGAACAAGCCTTTTTCTCTGACTGGTACAAAACCAAGTTTTCGAGTGTCGTGAACTTGTGAATGTTGAAGAAGAGCATAGTCATCATGAAATACTAGCTCCATTCTCGAAACCAAAATCCAATATAAACTTTAATTATACTTTTTAGGGTACATTCAATTACTAGAACAGCATGTCTTATTCCTTCTCCTCCTCCAGATGTTCTGCTCGCTTTTATCATGCAAAGTCTTAACAACACAAGGTTTAGAGTCTCTAGACAGACTTCAAACTAAAATCTAGTATAACACGTTCTTCTCCGCAAACCTTAGTCTTTATTTAATATCACTCTCCTTTTAACATACAAAGTCTTAACAGCACAAGGTTTAGAGTCTTTAGACAGACTTAAAACTAGATTTTAAAATCTAGTATAACATGTTCTTCTCCACAAACCTTAGCCTTATTTAATATCACCCTACAAAAGACTCATACGCTGGCATGCTCAGATTGAACCTCAAAGAAAACCATGAAAGTGGTAAGGAGAGAGCATAGATGCGACGAAGGGGCTGGCTCTACACAGCCTTCCACGAGGACAGTGGTGGAGTTTCAGATTCCTTGAAGGTAGCAAAGTCACCCATGTATCTATCACCCTTTACAGTATCTGCTGAAGCAATGGCTTCAAGTTCGGCCATTTCTTCTGGTGTCAGTTTCACAGATAAAGCTCCGATGTTCTGATTGAGGTTTTCAATTTTGGTGGTTCCAGGGATGGGGCATACATCGTCTCCTTGGTGATGGACCCAGGCCAGTGCTAGCTGTGATGGAGTGCACCCTTTCTTCGCTGCAATTTCATTAACCCGCTCAAACAGTTTCTTGTTGTGCTCCAGATTTTCAGGCTGAAACCTAGGTAGATGCTGTGACAATCCAAAAACTCATTTCAGTGACAAAACAATGGCAACCGAAAGAAAATACCATGAAAAAATAACTACATTTTATAGCTACCTACTTCACCTAACTATAAATGCCTGATACAGTTTCCCTAATAGTATATTCACTTTGATTAATTATTATGACCAACCTTCCGAAAGTCATCCTCAGTTAAGTTATCAACCAGTTTAGGTCCTGATGAAAAGAACCCTCGTCCTAGAGGACTGTATGCAACAATCCCAATGCCAAGTTCCCTGAAAAGTTATTGAGACGAGATGAGGATTGAATATTTATATAATTTATACATTAATCAGCTCCATAAAGAGGTTGTTTCAATGATGCTCAACCTGCATGTAGGAATTATCTCTTCCTCCACATCTCTTGACCACAAGGACCACTCCAACTGTACGGCTGTTATCGGGTGAACAGCATGAGCTCGTCTGATTGTTGAAGCAGAGGCCTCAGATAAACCAATATATTTTATTTTACCCTCTTCAACCAGTTTCTTCAGTTCTCCAATCTTGCAAAGACAAATAGAAAACTTTAAAAACTTTCATCAATTCCATACGGGGACAACTCATCATCAATTTGACCACACGTCAGCTGCAATTAGTTGTAGTTGCATTACTACTCCACAGTGTTAGTGCAATACACCTATATCCCAAATTAAAAACTGAAATCACACAATGTAGACAGAATAGCATAATAAGAATTGCTAGATTAAGACATGGAATGTCATTACCCAAAGTTCAAATTAATTTTGCAATTTGCAGCAGGAATCTGAACGAGATTCACATTCACAAGGCATGATGCATTCTGCTAATGGTTGATTGATTTTAGATATTGCAGCTTCAGCATACAATTGATTATAGAGATTTTAAATTATAGACCATCATCATGTTATTAATTGTTGCATCGTTGTGGAGATTTACAAAAGATACACCAGATGCAAAGCCAGAAGATTTCACAACGTGAGAGTTAGATATGCAAAACTCCTATTTTTTTCACTTGATCAAGTTTCAACCTCATCCCAATAAGGTTTAATGTAATAATTATACGGTTTGGTCTATCTCATGCACAAACCAGTGAGGCATCGTCCAATGGCGTCCTTGACATTACCCCATTGGAATATTGTATCTCAATTCTAACCAACACATATCCTAAATGCGTTCCCTAATAGTTCAAGTTCAATGTCTGCCTTTTTATGTCCTTTGACTAAGTTCTAGTTTAGTAACAAAATATCATATTACAGGCAATCTTTTAGCTTTGCAAAACCATGGACTAATGTGTCATTCATACATATAAAAGTAGCTTAATTTGCAGAAGAGGAGATCGATAAATGGAAAAGGAGTCTAAACAATCCACATAAAAGTAACCTAAAGAGTAAAGGATGAGAAGAGGCAAAACCGTGACTTCAATGGGAACTCTGGTATCAATGCGATGTTGGTAATAAAGGTCAATGCATTCAACATCGAGTCGCTTCAGGCTGGCCTCACAAGCAGCCCTCACATAACCTGGATCTCCACGAATTTCCCTTTTCCCTTCCTCATAGCTTATTCCAAACTTGGTTGCCAATTCAACTCTCTCCCTCACTCCTCCTTTCAAAGCCTGAACTTGCATTTTCAAACCACACACAAAAAAGTAAAAAGAAAGCAAAAAAAGAAACAAGGACATGGGTCAACCACTTTCTATAACTAGACAACACGGAATCGAAGACGAGACTTTTTTTTTTTATTTAGTTGCTGATAACAATCATTGTAATAAAAAAAGTAAAAATCTAACCTTGCCCAGAAGAATTTCGTT
Organism: Erythroxylum flavicans; assembly: GCA_027576715.1. Classification (NCBI taxonomy): domain Eukaryota; kingdom Viridiplantae; phylum Streptophyta; class Magnoliopsida; order Malpighiales; family Erythroxylaceae; genus Erythroxylum; species Erythroxylum flavicans. Next base: position 8,591,113 of record JANZXP010000005.1, read on the forward strand.
GGTTTTAGGGCCATAGATATCGGATGTGTCAAGCATAGTAACACCTCTATCGACGGCGTGATGGATGAGAGCAATCATGTCGGATTCCGGCTTCGGAGGGCCGTAGAAGGCGGACATGCCCATACAACCAAGTCCTTGAGCTGACACCTCAAGCCCTTGTGATCCTAGCTTTATTCTCCTCACCGCCATGTTAAAGATTGAAACTTTACGTTCAGCAAATAGATTTCAGTGACCAGAAACAACCCTAATGAGTTAGATAGATGACAGTAGTAGTTGGATTATAAAAACTCCCAAGTTACAACGTACGGTCAATTCTTATTGGCTGCGGAAAGTAGCAAATGATTGTGAGGGTAGGTGGAAGGAGACAGGTGCAGTCCGCTTACTTTAGAACTTAGGAAAGAAATAGGAAAATAACACCAGGAACGGTCCGAAGTGCTCTGCTTAGATAAGATAATACGTCAGCAAAATCGTTAAAGTGAACAAGGAAATGAGTACAATGTTCGCATTCTGTCTCTCTTCCTTTCTTTTTCTTCGTTATTGGACACTTGTCCCAAAATTGAAATGTCCCTTCTGCAATTCACCATTCGAAGAAGGCAAGGCTTACGAATTGAGATCCTTGGCTTGGGATGCCACTCTTTCTAGCGGTTTCTATAATGCATCATATTGGTCCCTCTTCAGGAACAACAATCAACTGTCGTTTGGCACAAACTCAAATGGTATAAGCTTAACTCTCCTCATGCCTCAATCATTTTATGGCTTGTTATCAGAACCAGACTTCCTAAAATAGATAGAATAACACATTCTCTGCTTTCCCAAACGTGCATTCTATGCTTTCTAATGAAAGTGTGGATCATATTTTCTTTCAATGCTAGTACAGTCAATACATATGGACTGTACTTAGTTGTGTAACCTAGCCAAGTCACTAGATTCTTGGTTAGATATTATCGAATGTTGTAGTAATGTTCAGATGAAATGTGAAGGGGATTTATGGGCAATCAGGGTAACTTTTAGCTACCTAGTTGCTGACTTACGGGAAGAAAGAAACAACATGATATTTTGTGATTCTCAAAGAAACAACATGATATTTTGTGATTCTCTCAACACCAAAGAAACTTCTTTGCAGGTCTTTTGTAGCAAAACCATACAACACATTTTTGCTGACAAGGACAACAATTGGTTTAGTTTTCAATGCCAACTCACTTAGAAGAATCAATTAGCTTCTTGATTCCTAGATGTAGCCATTAGTGATTTCTAATCACAATGATGTATTAGTAGTTTAGTCATTGATTATATACTCTTTTATGAACTTTTTTCAATTATTGCCTTATAATATTAATACATTCTTTCTTTCTTCAAAATAACAAATCAAAAAGGTAGTGATCTACATAATAACTTAGAGAGGATTAGTAGAAATTTTGAGGCATGCAACCTTGTTTATACCAATGGAGAGATGCATCAATGGAATGTGGGTTTAAGGAGGAGTAGAGGGAGCTGATGAGAGGGAAAGAGAGAGATATAGTGATGTTACTGAGAGTACATATAAATTATTATTTCCTTTTCTTACATTTATATTTTTCTTTTAAGTAGATTGATCACAGTAGTAGTGGGAGTATAAAAACTCCAAGTGACAACATATGGTCAATTCTTATTGGCTGCGAAGAGTAGAAGATGATTTTGTGGGTAGAAGGAAGGAGACAGGTGAAGACTACTTACTTCAGAACTTACCCAAGAAATAGGAAAATAACACCAAAATGGAACGGTCTGAAGTGCTCTACTTAGGTAAGAGAATACGTTAGCAAAATCGCTAAAGTGAACGAGGAAATGTGTACAACGTTCACATTCTATTTCTCTCTTCCTTTCTTTTTCTTCATTATTGGACAATTATCCCAAAATTTAAATGCCCCTTCTGCAATTCAGTATTCGAATAAGGTTGAGTCTTGTGAATTGAGACCCTTGTCTTGGGACCCTTGCTTTTCTAGCAACAGGATTGCCATTGCCGCTTGATGATTGATGACTTCTACTACACTGCTTCTGCTGAAACTCGTGGGCCAAACAAACGAGTAATGGTCCATAAACTCTGACCTCGATATGCTCCAATCCAACTTGGATTGAAGCTATCGAGTTTAGAGAACTTGTTAAAACGACATTCTCAACTCATGAGAGACAAAGCGGTAGAATTTTTGTTGAACTGTAACTAAGATTTAAGGTAGCTTAAGCTTTAGCTTGTCTCTCACCTCTATCACATATGTGGCCTCCTTAGCCTCGACCCACCTCCTCCTTAGCCTTCGACCACCACCATGCCTCCTACTTTGGCCACTCGCTTCAGTTCAAATCCATTGCTCGAACCCAAGTCCCTTTAGCTTGATCCTATGCCAAATAGATTCTAGAGATTATGCCCACTAAATGGAGTTGTGGAATGTTAAAACTCCAGGCAATGCCTCGTCACTTATGAATTCCTTGCTGAAGGATTATTGTAGAGACTCTTGTAAATATATAGTAAACCATCATTTGCGTTATTTGTTTCCTTTCAAATGTTGCCCTCATAATTCTAAAGAAGACTAAATTCAGTGGATGTCACTCCTTCTAACATTTTCTTTAATGCATCATATTGGTCCCTCTTCAGGAACACTAATTACACTATCGTTTGACACAAACTCACATGGTATAAACATAACTCTCTTTATGCCTTAATCAATTTATAGCTTATTATCAGAAATAAACTTCCTACAGTGGATAGAATTGTTGGGGAAAATTGCCACAACAACAATAATAGGAAGAGAAATAAAGTGCAAGAAACTAAATCAATGCATAAGCAATTTACGAGGAAAACTCCTCTCAACTAGAAAAAAACCACAGTCTAAATTTTCACGGACTAAAATCAATCCACTATAATAATAAAGAGTACAATCGACAACAAACAACAATACTTTCAATGACAAGTACAATTATCCCTGAGTTTTAGTACAAATGGAAAACTCTAATCAATTTTGTACTCTCTACAAACCCAAGAGATACTAACACCGAATACTTGTCGATGATGATCCGCTTCTTCTTGATTATCTGATCAAATAGTTGTCATTCACACACCAAAATAATGGAGTAAACCTCTCTTTTTTCTCCTCCTCTGTTCTGGCTTTTACAGCAACACACATCATAAGCAAAAAGGGTAAAGCCTTTTTTATCTCATCATAAATTAGCTTCTCCAATAAGCCAACAAAATAACCACCTTACGAACTAAGCAAGAAGCACCAACCCGGCCAAAAAAAACTCGTCACTTAGTAAGCACCACTTGTAAGTAAAACAAAGCCCACCTTTCCAATATTTCACCGAGAACAATTTGGGTGTTTTACCCTTTTTTTCTCTTTTCTTAGTTTCATTTTATTTCAAACAACAATTAAAATAAAACTCATATAACTAGTATTTAGGATTTGGGGAGATACACAACAAGAATAATATATTATCTGCTTTGCCAAACATGCATTCTATGCAAGTTATCCACTAAAAATGTGGATCATATTTTCTTTCAATGCCAGTACAGCCAATGTCTATAAACTGTAATCAATCAGATATGTAACCTAGCCAATCCACCAGATTCTTGGTTAGATATTATTGAATGTTGTAGTAATGTTCAGCTGAAATGTGAAGGGGGATTTATGGGTGTTCAGAGTTACCTTTAGCTACCTAATTGCTGACTTATGGGAAGAAAGAAACAACATGATATTTTTTTATTCTCTCATCACCAAAGAAACTTCTTTATAGGTCTTTTATAGCGAAATCATACAACACATTTTTGCTGACAAAGACAAATGTTGGTTTAGTTCTCAATGTCAACTCACTTAGAGAATCAACTACCTTCTTGATTCCTAGATTTAGCCATTAGTGATTTCTAATCACAATGATGTAATAGTAGTTTGGTCTTTGATTATATATTTTATAGAATTTTTTAAATTATTGCCTTGTAATATTAATACATTCTTGCTTTCTTCAAAATAAAAAATAAAAAGGTCGTGATCTACATAACAACGTGGAGAGGATTAGTAGAAATTTTGAGGCATGCAACCTGTTTTATACTAATGGAGAGATTTATCAATGGAATGTGGGTTTAAAGAGGGGTTAAGGGAGATGATGAGAGGGAAAGAGAGAGATCTAGTGATGCCACTGAGAGTAATCTTTTCATAATAGTAGTGAGAGATATTACTTTGAATAAAATAGTGAAAGTAATCAAATATATGATTAGAGTCATAAACTTATTTTATTATCATTATATATAAACTATTACTTTCTTTTCTTACATTTATTTTTTTTTTGAGTAGAAATTACCTTTGTTTAGTATGTTTGACACTAAGTTTTAATGAACTAAATTTATTAGATATATGATAGGTTTGAGAAACGTTTTCAAAGTTATAAAGGAAGGTTATAAGTCCATTATGCAATATTAATATTAATCCATATTGAGGATTTGGTGACAAAGTTTAAGTGATATATCAATATGATATAGAAATTACATTATAATGACATTTTAAATTAACTAATATCTTATAAACAATGGCAACATATAAGATGGATGATAGCACAATGCAAATGGTTGTATGAAGTAGAACTAAAAGATATAATACCTTGATGAAATTGGTTCACTTAGTTTAGCTAACTAAAATCATAAATATAAACTATAATTGAAGGCCTTGGTTTAGACATGATAATGGTTGCCATTAGAAGAAAAATGATTGCATGACTTTTCTTGTGTATAATGATTTTAGAAACAAAGAAAAAATTATTTTTGACTTAATGAAATAAATAATTTATAAAAACAAATCAAAATAATTTATAAAATTTATTATAGTTTTAATAAAATTATAGCTATTTTTAATGTAATATACTGTAATTATTTATTTTTATAACCGAATTACTTATATATTATTTTGGAATTGATTCGTTAGGATTAATAAAGTGATTAATTCATTTTAAAATTAATATAAATACAAATATGCATAATGTATATGTTATGTAAATATGAAAAATAAAATAAAAAGTTTAAAATTATAAATACATATATGCATAATGTATATATTATGTAAATATGAAAATTAAAATAAAAAAGTTTATAATTTATGAAT
>JANZXP010000005.1:8606599-8622690 GCA_027576715.1 Erythroxylum flavicans
CCGAGTCATTCACCTTTAGGATACTGATCGAGTCAAAACCAATAAAGACATAAATCTATTCAAAAGGAAAGAGAGGGATTCGAACCCTCGATAGTTCCTTGTTCAATGTATGTTATCAGGCCCATTGTAATTACTTTGGCCCAAGGACATTTGTTGCTGATCTAAGTCCTTACATAAGTCTCTAATTTATGAGAGTTAGAACAAGGTTCTGGAGTTAGATAATAGCCAGGAATGAAGGGAAAACAATAATACGACATTAAGGGAAAAAAATCAGAAGTATAGAACTATAGATCCAGAAGAGTACTATCAAATGTTGTTCGAGTTCTACAACGGAAAAAAGCTAACACTCAACTCTATTTTTAGAGAAGCATTAGTCAGCCACCACAGGTGACGGCAGCCGTTGGGTAGAAGGCCTGATCAATAGCGTTGTGAACCATTGAGATAAAGCAAATACGAATAGTGAGGACTAAACTAAGAGTCAGATTCCAAGGCTTTGGAAAAGCGTTGCGAACTCAAATATTATGTGAGAATTGAAGTTGGAATTTCATAACCAAAAACATTTTTCTATGATAAAATGATCATATGATTTATTGTATTGATATATGCAACGTAGTTTTAAAAATAATCTCTCTACTAGTTACGAATAAGGCTATATATTATTGGACTTTCCCAAACCCCACGTCAAGCGAGATTTATGCTAAATGTTGTTATTATTTGATACATGCGACGTAGTCTAGTTCTCAATTCAACCATGTAAACGAGTGTTCAATCATTCATCCACATCTTATGAATGAAGAACACTACAACAAAGTTTATTTCATCCCAAATTGGGATCTCAATTTGAAACTATAATGCCACTTTTCAATATCACTGATTCACTTGATAGTCCAGAAATTTTTAGTATCTTCTCCATTGCGAGTTTACTGAAAATAGGGAGTGAACGCTGTCAAAACTTCCTGGTAGACAGGCTTCTTGAAATCCACAGCCTGGGAATGAAAGAAGAATAAGCAATTGATTAATGATAACACCAGAATGCCAAATGTTTTGTTTGATTGATGCCAAATGAACAATCTGCAGTAACATCTACTCACAAGGTCAATTATTTGCTCCGGATTCATCCATGACCATTCTCCAAACTCAGGTTTCTCGGTGCCATCACCCAGAAGATTAATCTCTTCCTCCTTCCCTGTAAATTTAAGTAGAAACCTGTATTTGGCAATGTAGTTAATGTCTTACCATAACATGGGAGAAGTCAAAACGGTAAAGAAATGAAAAGCACTGGCATCACATTTGAGAGCAACTTAAATGGAATTAATTACAAACCTAAAGGCTTTTAGCCAGAGTTGGAATCAGTACAGACATGAATTGATATGCATCACTCGGCTAAATGGCTGAAGAATTGGTGTGTGTGAAGTAATTATTGAATCATAGTAGACCAAACCGCTCAGATACTCACCACTTTTGTGCCTGACCTTTCCAGTCAGATCCCCACTGTTGATTGAGCTTTTCTCTAACATGCGGTGGAAAGTCGTAGGTCAACCAATATGGCACCTGTACATATAATCCATCCAGTTTATACTTAGAATTTAAAAGGAAAATTGAGGGATACATTGATCGAATCAGAAGATCTCATTCAACTTTGGCACCAAAAATATCCACAACTTATTATAGATGAGTCAACCATTAGAAGATTGCCTGATACTCAAAAGGCCACCAAAAACAAAAGTATCAAGCATATAACTAAAAGCCTCACGAATAGCATAATCTGCAGCAAAATTTTACGCTTCACCAACCAATGAATATATACCTCACAACATCATGAGACAAATCATTGGATCAAACTACTAGACAGACCGAAAAGTCAGATCTCAAAATTTGGAATGAGAAATTTTTAATGCAGTAGCATAATCTGCAGCAAAATTTTAGGCTTCACCACCCAATGAATAAGTACCTCACAACATCATGAAACAAATCACTGGATCGAAGTACTAGACAGACCAAAAAGTCAGATCTCAAAATTTGCAATGAGAACTTTTTTTGCATTAAACTTGTGTCCCCATTTCAAAATCAACCCAGCGCTCCCCATCAAAGCACAATGATAGATTTCAATAAAAACAGATGAATGTGTATGTTGAAAGATTCTATTCCTTATAGCAATGCATGTGGCTACCTGCTGCAGAAGCATGGTCTTAAAAAAAGCCAAACTGTACATAGAACTTAGCTTAAACACTAAAGTACTAAATTTTTAGGATGTGCTGGCCAGTTTAGTATGAATAATGAACTAGATTGTCTTCAATGAAATAATATGTTTACATAATACAATTGGAATAGGAGCTCCATCTTATACTGCTTGCAGTTACTCCTGAAATGAATTGCTGCATTGTTGTCCAAAGAGATCATATACTTTTTATGGCTTCAACAACTAATAATACAATAAAAGGTTCAAGCTCTTCAATCAGAAATTTAGGAGACTTGTAAAGGTCAGATCATTTTTTTCAGTTAATTTTTGCATATGGTATGGCCTCTTCACTTTATTTCCTTCTTATTGTCAGAAGATTAGATGTTAAATGCTCACCGCAAATTAACAGGCATTAAGTAGATGTCAAATTGCAACATTGAACCAGACCAAAGCGCAACGTTGAGTATGCACATGCTTCATTGTCAACTCAATAGACAAAAATCTTGTAGAAGAGAAAAGCGCATTTAAAGCCAAACCTCTGCTAGAACTTCTGCGGAACTTACTCCCGTCTCTTCTTTCAGTTCCCTTAAGGCTGCAACTTTTGGATCTTCACTGTCATCAATGCCACCCTGTTTCAAATGATTACTTAATTATCAGCATCTCACCCAGAGAAGCCACATCTTCCTGAAAGAAATACAGAGGCTAGCCTGTTCTACAGGAATAAAACTTTCAAATTATAAAACCCGCTGCTCTATTAATATGAGCTAGCTGAAGACGAATGCTATGATTTCTTTCTACCTTTCACCTGACCAATCCGAAGGTGAAATATGAATGTTAAAGTAGTCCAATTATAATTTCAACAACCTCAATATGCAATCAATATGTAGGCATTAACTTTCTGATTTCTATTCTCAAATACCTTGATAGCCAGTTCTTTTCTTGGCTGTTTCATTTAAGACGACTTTGTCGACAAAAACACAAAGCCCTAAGTATCCAAATCAAACAAACCATTTATAAATTTGAACTAAGAGAAACAAACAAACTACCCATCTTCTCCTTCGTCAAAAGTAGAGGTTTTTGTCAAATTTAGATAACAAGATCAAACTGATAGTTTGCCACATCTTCTTGCGCAAACCAGCCATTGACTATGGCCTGACCGTTCAAAACTATCAACAACCATAAGTTGATTCCAAAACCAGAATTCGATGTTTCCAAACACCAAATGATTTTCAGACAAAGAGAGAAACCACTCAACATCACCAGCGTAAGTACCCAGAAACAGAATTTAACAGAAGGAATAAAAAATTAGATACCTGTGGCATCTGCCAAGCATTGGGTATGTCTAACCTAGAGGCAGCAAATATCTGCAGAGATCAAACATAAAGAAGCTCAAAATCATTTTAACAGTTTACTTATCAAAGCACATTATGTTAAGCCCACCTTCTTGGATGGATTTATCAGGCAGATGCCAACGTTTCTTCTATACCCTTCAGGGGAAGACTCCATGGAAGATGATACTAAAGGCAGACAAAAGCACCTGGAGATTATTACACTTTGAGAGAAGAGTGGCAGCTTGGTAAATTTGGAGAACTTGAGAGGGTATCTTGGGAAGAATAAAGTGGACTTGGTTCTGGTACAGCGAAGAGAGGAGTTAAACAGTGCGGATCGGCACAAGGCCATTTCTCGGAACGTCGCATTCTCCGGCCACTTAGTGTTTGTATTGGCATTTCTTCTAAATGACTAAAAAATCGCTATTTATCGTGACAATTACCACATAAGTACATATAAGAGCATGTCCTCAGTGGATAATTATACATTCTTTCTTTTCTATTTTATAAAGGGGTTTTTTTTGTGAATTAAATACATAATTTTTTTAGTTAAAAATGAATAATCTTATTCAATATTATAAATATCACACCAAATTTGATATTAGATTAGATTCTGGTATGATACTGTCCCAATACTGGTCGTATCATTTGGGGCAAATTTTTAAACTTATAAAATAGTTTCTAATTTTTTTACAAAATTGCAAAATAATCCTTCATTGTTGTTTTAAATTTTCATTTTTTTCAAAAAAGTTCCTGATATTTTAAATATTTTCTATACCGGTCAGTATTTAAACTCAATATTAAAATATCATATTTTGTACCGTTTTTTGACCGATAAGTATACCAGCTAATACGGTACGAGATTCATTACGCCGATCTTACCAATTACTCTAAATTTCGACCTCTACTACACATAGTACAATCTTAATCAAACTTTTTTTCTTTTAAAAGAATTAATAATTGGTATATAAGTCATTTTGTTCTTATTATTTAATGCCTCTCAAATTGAAATTTTTTATTTTTAATATTTTAATTTTAAAAAAATGTTTTGATGGAATATCCAAAATTTAAATATTATAATATAGATTGTTAATTTTGTTGATTTGTTTTATAAAATGTTTTGAGTATGTTTAAGGAGAAATATTGAGTTTTTATGTTATAAATATCTATGATCAAAACTCAAGAAGTATTTGCCAATCAAATTGCTAGTTTTTTCAATGATTATGTGATTAACTTGAATGATGCCAAATTAAGTATTTACTACTTTAAAAAAAGATATGTTTATACTTTGAGTAATTTGTTGAAATTATGGTTTAAAATGAATAAAAAATAACAATAACAACAGCAACAATCCGATAAAAATCTTACGTAACAGTAACAATCCGATAAAAATCCTACTAACACGTTAAATCTAAACACAACTTTATTTTTAACTATCGGAAAATTGTTACGAATAGTTTAAAATGAATAAGCAGCAATTAAATTAATTATTCATCACTCAATATATTTTCTGTCAATAAATCTGGAAGCAAAAAATGTGAACTTCCCAATCGAAAAGAAGGAAAAAAAAAAAAAAGACTTGTTTATACACATTACAATCTCATTTCTGTGGTATCAGTCAAAGATTGGAAGGATTAAGAACAGAGATTGGTTGAGGATGAGGATGAGCTTGAGCTTGAGCTTGAGCAGCCATTGAAAGCTCAAATTGCCTTAAAGAAATTGCAGGAAATGAAATGAGTTCAGGAGGTTTGAAGCCCTCCCAGCCCTTTACAGGATTGGTAGTAGTTGTGCCATCCGCTCCTATGTGTGTAACGTGCTTCACATCAGTTGGGTATCCTATCTCCATTTCTCTTTCTGTTTCCTCCTTCTCTTCCTCTTTGTAAACTATAGCTCCAAAAAAAAAAAAAGGGAAAAGAAAATAATTACTCTTGCCTACATGTGAAGACATGTTGAGTATTTCTTGGAACGATGCGAAATAGTTGTCATGATGTATTGATAAGAACAAAGAAAAGAAGAGGAAAGGTCTATTCATCACATGATTGTTTTGGTGTGATAAGGAAAAGGAAGCCTTATCTTCTAAGGAAATAAGATACAGAAATAATAAGCAAGGTAAAAATCCATACTGTAAGCAAAGGTTAAAAGTCCAATATCATGGAATTCATATGACATTGGATTTGCTTTTGACATGATGAAGAGAAACAAGCCTTATCTTGAAAGGGAAAGGAGAGAATTTCACAGAAAAGAAAGAAGAAATACATGGTAAGTCCGGATGGTTGCAGTAATTAACAAAGAAGAGAGAAACAAAAGGATCTGTTTTCTCTTGCATTATGCAAATCATTTTTCCAATCCGTAACTTTTAGTAAGAGAGATTCGTCAAGTAGTCTTATCTTCAGTTTCCTGAAGGTAGACAAATTGAAATTCTTTATCCTAATCAAGAACACAGGTTCAATATTCGTTTACACGATTTCTGTGCACCTGTTAAATATCGTATCCATGGTGTTTGTAAATACTGAACAAACTACTCACCAAATAGTACTTGGGAGACACTTCTAATGCTCCTCACTATTTTGTGTATTCCACGAGATATGTTAGGCTTTGGAAGAGCCATGAAACTCACGGTCTTCCTTATCCTATCCTTCCCATGCTTCTGCTCTCTTTCTTGTTTCCCTTTACAATACAACAACAAATGAAAGGGGGGAAAAAAAAGGAACTAAAATCAAACAAGGAGAAAAACCCATCAACCCTGTCCAGGAATGGTAAGGAATTGATTAGAGACATACTTGTTGCAGATGGTTTTGCGTTGGCGACTTCTACACTGGACTGAGAGTTACAGCCAATGGAAAACGGAAGAACTGCTGATCTTTCTCTGCGTGGTCTCATGTCGTTTCTTCACAGACCATAAAAAGTTAACGAAACAAACTGAAAAGGAGGGTATGCAGCATACCAGAAACAGATGTGAACGGGTGCAAGATATTTATAAACACGAGTCCCAAGCAACAAAGATAAACATATATGGAATGGAAGTGGTCTGGTACACTGGTTGTTACTGTCTTGTTTTTGAAGCGAAAATGATAATTACATGCGGAAACATTGAGATCTACCCAACACTTGGCTGTTTCATGTTGGATAAGAAGAGAGGGAGAGAGGTGTTGGGAAGGGATTATGGAGTGGGTTGGCGTAGTTAGTAGGTTAAACTGAGACACCTTCGACCTAATTCATGCTGATTGCAGAAGATTCCATTAGGAGTAGTAGGGTTAGTGTGAGCCCACTAACCCCATTTTCCATCTGTTACATAAGATAATACATATGGAATTTGTGTTGATTGATATAATCTTGCTTTGGTTGGTTGGGTTCGTGTCAGTGGCATCCCTTGTAGGCTAAGCCACCACTCTCCAATTTCCTCTTTTGGTTACTTTTGACTCTCATTTGTTTTCTTTTACACCTCATTAAGCTATGATAATTTTGTAATTTTGTTCACATGCGCGTTTCAATGTATTAGACAGCTTACTTTATATGGATTTTTAAATGGAAAATGAATGGGATATCAGCATTACAAGAAGTGGTGGGCAATGAATAAAGGTGGGAAGCGGCAAACCAATTCTTTATTTTGCTGAGAAAGAAGGAGAAGATCCCGAACTGATCACACTAATCAATCGTGCATGCAAAAACACTCCTTATTGAAAGGGATTACCAAGATTCCGTTAGCACCGATACTACATACATACATTCGTTGCCCCCACACCTGACTTTTATTAATCAAGTATCTGTTGGTTTTTAAAGGAGATTCATGAGGTAAATCCATTATAGATATATTCTCAATTATTAGTTGATTTTATCAAAGATTAGTTGACAGCAGATTAATATAACTAATTTGACCAACGAATAATATGAACTGTTTTTTAAAGATGTTTGATAAAATTAAACATTTATGCGTAAAATGACTTATGAGGATATGATTTTTTTAAAAAATATGGTTTCCAAAACCATGCATAATTGACATCAAACCATAACTGTTTTTCAAAACCATGTATAATTAACGCAATATATTTTGATTCATCCTAAATATACTAAAACACCATTTTTATGACGAATCAATAATTCATTCATTTATAGTTCTCATGATAGATAGGAAGTCATACATGGTTCTTTGCGTATGCTTATAGTATATACTCTTTGTCTACTATTTGGTATCAACTTATGCGGATTGAATTGAATATGTTAATATTTTCTGCAAAAATTTGACTTTAATGTATACTAGTAACTTGGAACTAATAGTTTCTTAAATTTACATGAAAACATTAGTTTATTGTTTAAAAATAATGTGGGAATTCATTTCATAGTGTAATGGTGTTGAGATACGCAAAAAAATATCTACACAAGGAATGTAACATCAGCTTGTTTGCTTAAATGTTGCTAATCGACAACGATTGATTGAATTTTCAAGATTAGTAAATGAATTTAATGAACGTCATTTGATTTTTCTTAGTATACCTTTAAAACAAGCAATTGAAATCCTTTTAAAAGTTATTTTTTTCTTTCATTAGTATTCCTAATAGTTGACTTGTTTTGAGGATGAGGTACTAGATTTCAGACTTTGTTTTTTGTCAAATTGATTCAATTTGTCTTTTATGGCTGAAACCTAATTTTCGTCAGTAAGGGTCTCTTCAACGATCTTTGGTTCTATTTGTGAGATGAGCGCAACAAAGTTGTTATTGAACGATGATCTTGTTCTTAGATTTTTAGAGGGATCTCCCAAAATATGTTGATGTGTATTAAGACCTCTCCATTCTCTCGGTATTTTTCGTTGCATAGGCTCCTGCTAAGATGAAGGAACCTGCTCTATTATAACTTCAAAGGGTCTTCTTGATTTTGTAATCCTGAAAGTATTATAGGTATAGTTTGATTCTCCGATGTATTTTTAGATACCAATGGGCACTCTTCATCATTTGAGTTAGTTGTTGTTGTCGAAGGTAATACTTTATCAAATACCACATGTATCAATTCTTCTATTGTCTTTGTTCTTTTATTATATACTCTGAATCCTTTACTAACAGTACTGTAGCCCAAAATGATAGCTTCGTTTGATCTCGCATCAAACTTTCCAAGGTTGTCTTTTCTATTGTTTATAACGAAACATTTGCAGTCAAATGCTCGAAAGTAAGCAACATTTAGTTTTTTTTCTTTCCACAACTCATAAGGGGTCTTTTTTAAAATAGGTCTTATAAGATATCTATCGAGTATATACCAAGTGGTTGATACGGCTTTTGCCCAATAACCATGAGGTAAGCCACTTTCGCATAGCATTGTTCTAGCCATATCAATCAGAGTCTTGCTCTTTCTCTCAACAACTCCATTTTGCTGAGGAGCCCTTGGGCATGAGAAGTTGTGAGTTATACCATTTTCATTGCAAAAGTCTTCAAATTTTTTGTTATCAAATTCTTCTCCATGATCGCTTCGAATTAATGTGATGTAGTACCCTTTTTCAGTCTAAAATTTCCTTCAAAACTTCTCAAAGACTTCAAAAGTATCATCTTTATTTGATAAACAATAAACCCATGTAAATTTGAAAAAATCATCTACCATAATAAAATTGTAATGTTTACCACCAGAACTTTGAGTCCTAGTAGGACCAAATAAATCCATGTGCACGAGTTCAAGTGGCTGGTTAGTAGTCACAATATTTTTAGGAGAAAAGCTGCCTCTGATTTGTTTTCCTTTTAAACAAGCTTCACAAACCTGATTGCTCTCAAGTTTCAAATTTAGCAATCCTCTTACTAACTCATTTTTGAGCAATTTTGATAAAATGCTCATGCTAGCATGTTCAAGGCTTTTGTGCTAGATAAGTGAATCATTTTCTATTGAGACAAAACACTTGTCACTTTGAGAAGATATATCTTCCAATTGAGCACAATATATGTTCTAATTTTTAGGACCATCGAAAACAATATTATTATTTAGAATGCCAATTATTTTACAATGTGATGTATAAAAAGTAACTTTGTAACCTTTTATCACATAATTGACTTACGCTAAGCAATTTATGTTTCAATCCATCAACAAAAAGAACATTATCAATAGAAGCAGAGTTAGAATCACCAATTTTACCAATTACGGTGACCTTTATCTTGTTTTTATCGGCAAAGACAACATTACCTCCATCTTTCCTTTCAATATAGTTGAAATGTGATATTTCACATGTCATGTGCCTCGAACAATCGTTATCAACTATCCATAGATTCTCCTCTGTCTCCATTTTGAAGCATATCTACAGAGTGTATTATCTCATTTTAGGTACCCAAATGTTTCTGGGTCCTTTCACGTTAGTAGTTTGGCCTTTCAGTCTCCAAACATACATCTGAGATGGTTTTTTTTCATTTTTTGAAAGTAACAAGAGTAACTAATATGATTATGTCCACCATAATAATCGCACAAAACAGATGAATGATAGTTGTTATGATTTTTGGCACTTACCAGGTTCCTATTGTTTTGACTATAGCTACTACTGGATTTAACAAAGAAGTTTTTATATGGCCTGATATTGTTATTTTCATTATATCCTATTCCAACCTTATCAAAATACATTTACCACTCCCAAGTAATGCATCAATATTGTTTCTTCCATTAACAAAATTAGCAAGATCTTTTTCAAGAGAAATAATTTTCTTGGCACATTTTTATTTTTCAAGTTTTAAAGCAATAACCATCTCTTCTAATTGTTTTATCTTAGCAGAGTTATTTTAAAGTATTGAGTTTTCTAATTGAATTATTTTTTGATCCAAACATCCTTTTTCAGAAACTATTTGTTTATTATCATTTTCAAGAGAAGTGACTTTAGACAACAAATCCTTGTTTTTCGATTCTAAAAATTAAGATTTTTCATTGAAGATTCATCATTATTTTTTGACTTCTCAACCTTTTTGAAATACTGCACTATTAATTTTTTGTACTGATCATATAAATCAATGCATCTCTCAATTCATCAATTTCAATATCATAGTCAGAATAATATACCTCATCATCTCTTGATTCGGCCATAAAGCAAACGTTGTCGGCTTCCTCAGGCTCTTCTTCTTCAAAGTTATCAAAATCCTCATCTGACCGAGCTGCAGTCATAGTATGCTTTTTGGGTTTTCAGTTTTGTCTTGTCTTGTCTTTTTGAAGAAGAGGACATTTTGGTCTTATGTGTCTAGGTTTCTTGAGGAAAGTTTGAAATTTTCAGTGTCGTACTTGGTTGGTTCCTAATGATTGTTTTGTTTTCTATTTTTTTTTCCTTTTTGGGTGTTTTTGAGTATGCTCAGATAGAATGACCTATTAAAGTTATGCTTTTTGGGCAAAAAAGTTTGGGACTGTATGTGCAGGCGCTTGGTTGTGAGTTGTTTGCCGTTTTTCTTCATCTTTCTCACTTGTATTTTTGGTATTAGGTTTTTGCTTTGCTTGTTTTTTGAAATTACCCAGGTTAAGGTGGCTTGCTGATGACTTTTTTTTTTTGGCATGTGTTTGAGAATGCGCCTCCTTTTGATCAAATTGAGCTGTCGTTTTGCCTTGCTCAAGATTTCTATAGTTTCCGTATTCAACTTGTAATGCCAATTGAGGATCTTTTCAGGAGAACGAGGGATCTTTTTATCATATACTTGAGATTTTGTTCTCTCATTGTTTACAAGATCTAGTTTTCCCTGAATAAGTTCTAAGGATTAGTTCCTCTTTTTTTGGAGTTCAATGGGTTTTTGGGTTTGCCTGTGGAGTTTGAGGTCGAAGTCCATTGTCGAGTTCCGAGTGCCAGGTATACACATTGCCTCTCCCTTTTGTTTTTTTGCTTTCTTTGTCTTCTACTTGGGTTGTTGATGCATTCGAGTTTCTGGGATTGCTTTTAGTTGAAGAGATTTGAGCTGGGGGTGATCCAGAATCATAAAGCTTTGATCCTTAGACAGGAGATGTTTTTTATTTACTTTAACATCAAGTCTTGTTAATCCTAATCTGTCCTTTTTGCTTCTCTTCTTTCTGGGTAAAGGTCTGTTCTTTTTTAGTTTCATATCCTTTTTGTTGTTGCTTATTTGTTCTGTTTTGTGCTGGTGGGTGCGGCTTCTTTTATATGGTCTTGCTTGGTCGTGTTTTGTTTGATCGAGGAGTGCTTGAGGTTTTTGGGTTTTTTTTTTAGTTTTGTAGGTTTTTAACCCACAAGACTCTATTGAAACCAAAGTTTTTATATTTAATTGCACATAGAAGAAGGAAAGAACTTTTCTTAAAGAACTAGATTGAGTTTGAGTTGTTTATTGTTTCTGTTTGGTTGAGCTTGGGCATATGTGGGTCTGTTTTCTTCACGTTATGATTTTTGGTTTTTAGCTTAAAGTAGCAAACTAGCCTTTAGTTATTAGGATACAACAACTACTAGTTGTCCCTTTGGGGGACACCCAATAAAATCGGAATGAGCAGATTAGCAGGGC
Source organism: Erythroxylum flavicans (assembly GCA_027576715.1). Lineage (NCBI taxonomy): Eukaryota > Viridiplantae > Streptophyta > Magnoliopsida > Malpighiales > Erythroxylaceae > Erythroxylum > Erythroxylum flavicans. Next base: position 8,618,548 of record JANZXP010000005.1, read on the forward strand.
CCCTATCTAAGGGTGACATGCACATCTTAAGAAGTGGTGAGAAGAGCTTTGCTACATATCAGGTATAAGCAAAATTTTGTAGCATGTCAGGTATATCTATCTTGCTATTTTCCTAATAATTTTGTCTTTTAAACTTGCATCTCCTAAATAAAGTTTGGTAGCTTTTCTTTAAGTGATATTATTCTATTTTCCTTATTTATTATTATTTTATTCTAATTATTTATTTATTTATTATGTATTCTAGTTATTTTAACACATTTTATTTTATTTATTTATTTATTCTTGAAATCTTCTTGTCACATTTGCATATCTTTTTTACGTTTTTAATCTTTTGACCTGCATCATTTGTTCATTGTCACATTTGCATGTGGGTCTACCGGAAACAGCCTCTCTATTATGTAAGGGTAAGGCTGCGTACTATCAGACCTCCCCAGACTCTGCTTTATTGCGGGATTTCAAACTGGGTGATGATGATGATGATGATGATAAGCAAAATTATTAGGATGTAATTGTCTCTTTTAAAAGTATTGTAATTAATAAACTAGATTAGTAAATTAACTTTCCTCATGGGATTGACTTTTATTTGCTATATACTAAAATTTCAATACATCTTTAATAAATTGAAAGTAAATAAGGATTTAATTTTATACCCATAACGACATGCATCAAATTTTGGCATCATTGTAGGGACAGGTTTATTTACTTAGTTTATTTATTTTTGAATCATAATTAACAATTCTTTTGTTTTTGAAGTTGTTTTATGATCATGCAGAAGTAATGGTGTTTGAAGAAATTTTGTTAGAGGAATCTTGACAGCGGAGGAGGATGTTCAGCCAACGAAATAAAACAAAGGCACTATTTGAGAGGTAACCCAAGACAAAAAAAATATATATTTGAATTTCTTTCCCTTTAGCTCATTATTTATTTATTTTATATATAGTTATTTATTTTCATTTAAAAAATCAAAATATTTTTGCTAGATATTTTATATAGGGAGATGTAGAATCTAACATAATCTAAATACATAACTTTGTTGTTTGTGTATTTTATTAGCAAAAATTAAAAATAAATAAAAAATTGTCTAGGAAATTGATTTGCTTGCTTAGATTGGTTAGCTTTGACATTATTTTGTTTTATATGCATGCATTTAGTTTTATCACCACAAAAATGGAACAACAAAATTTAACATTATGATTGATGGATTAGTGAATTTCAAAGGTTATTTTCTTTAACATAACAAGTTTTAAAACTCTATTGTTTAATTTTAGGTTCATACTTAAGAGAATTAACCCTTATTTAATAAATTTAGCTTATAAGCAATTGTAAGTCTTATTTTAATTTTACATACATAGCATTAAGGTCAGATTTTTAATTAACTTAACAATATCTAGTATCTTTGGTGATGTTCATTTAGTTTTAATTATTGGAGAAATACTTGATTTGACCTTGAAAATTTAATTTTCTGTAAAAATGTTATTTATCAAGTGCCCATTTGAGACAAAAAAAAGGTTACTAGGGAAATACTTTATAAAAAAGTTATTTTTAATAATCAAGTGCCCCTTTGAGACCAAAAATGGTTACTGACGAGACACTTAAGGACAAGGGACCAAGTACTCCTTTGAGATCATAAGTAAGTTGAGAAGATGAACCAAGCACAAAAGGAAAAGTGCCTATTGTGTTAGGAGCTAATGATGATGATGATGATGATGATGAAGAAGAAGAAGAACAACAACAACAATAATAATAATAATAATAATAATAATGCTAATAAACATTTCAAGTCAAACCAAGATGCTTTGTATATGAATTATTATACTGACATTGCTTATAGACCAACTTTATTAAGATGAAGTGTGAGGTTAAAATTTTGAAGATGTTTTAAAAGATGTTATGTTGATGATTTGCGAACATGTTATTTATGATTTTCATAAATAAATTTTCAAATTTATTATTCAATTTTTCTTAAATGTAATTTCTTCTATATGAGGTATGGTGGTAAACTAGATTTATATTTTCATTATATTGTTGTTTTGATTGAGGACAACCAAAAGGAAAGTGTGGAGGAATTTGATAAATAGAATAATAGTATATTATATGCCCATATTTTACTTTGTTTTAAATTATTCACATAAGACTTTTGGGTTAAATGATTGCGTTTTCTTATTAATTACTCAAATTATTTAATTTTATATTTTATTGCCAAATATATATAATTAATTTCTATTAAATATTTTTTATAGGTTTGATGGAGCCAAAAGAAGTAACTTAAAAGGCGGCCAAGAAGAGTAAAACAACAACGCAACATAGAAGAAGACACAGCTACACAACAATCAAGAAGACCAAAATGCGCTACACAGTCCAACAAATTGTAGAAGCTAGGAAATAAAACGCAAGAGAGGAAAACAACGCAGCAGAGAAATAGGAGGAACAAAACACAATGCAGTAGATAGTAGAGACTAGTACCAAAATGCAACACCAACAAGAGCAAAATGCCAACAGAAGATAAGAACAAAGTAGTAGAAATGAACAGAAATGCAAAAAATAGCAGAGAGAAAATGTAACAAAACTCCCATCATACCCAACTTTTCGCACCAACTTTGTTCGAAATGGAAGAGATAAGTAGAAGCTTATCAAAGAGCCTACAACGTGCGACTCTTGGAGTGTCTCATAAGGCTATAAAAAGGTAGCAATGGAAGGAGAAAAACAGGAGCAAACAGTTATGAATAAGAGGGTTCTGAGAGGTGTGGCACTCTTCTAAGGCGGGTTAAAACAAGAAGTCATTCCAAGGAGTGATTGGGGTGATAGGAAACCAATTCCCATCTATTTTAAGCCGGTTCAAGGTTGGCAAAGGAATTTTTCAGACTAAGAAAGGGCTAGACTGAGGTCTGAAAGTGGAGCATTTTAATGAGTTTTCCTAATCCTTTATTCTCCTTGTTTATGATTTTCCAAACTTAGTTATGATTAATTGTTGAATTTAATTTTAGACACGTTGTTTTGATTATTTGGTATATTATGTTTTATTTAATTCAATAGATTACCGAAAGAATTTAACATTTATGCAATTCCTGAAATTTTGAATACATAACTTGGTTTTTTGTGTATTTTATTAGTGAAAATTAAAAATAAATAAATAATTGTGTAGGAAATTGATTTGCTTGCATAGGTTAGTTGGCTTTGACATTATTTTATTTTATATGCATGCATTTAGTTTTATCACCACAAAAATATAAAAAAATTAACATTATGATTGATGGATTAGCGAGTTGCATAGGTTACTTTCTTTAACATGACAAGATTTAAAACTCTTTTGTTTAATTTTAGGTTCATACTTAAGAAAATTAACCCTTATTTAATAAATTTAGCTTATAAGCAATTGGAAGTCTTATTTTAATTTTACATACATATCATTAAGGTCAGACTTTTAATCAACTTAACAATATCTAGTATCCTTGGTGATTTTCATTTACTTTTGATTATTGGAGAAATAGTAGTAGTAGTAGTAGTAGTAGTAGTAGTAGTAGTAGGAGTAGTAGTAGTAGGAGTAGTAGTAGTAGTAGCAGCAGCAGCAGTAGTAGTAGTAGTAGCAGTAGTCGTAGTAGTAGTAGGAGCAGTAGGAGTAGTAGGAGTAGCAGTAGTAGTAGGAGGAGGAGGAGGAGTAGCAGTAGCAGTAATAGTATATATGAAATAATTCATTTTAATTAAATTAAATGACTTGTCCTATTTGTGAAGATCTAAATAATCAAATACAATACATACAAAGTCAAATAAGTAGTTATTCAGATCACATACAATATAATGAAACACGCATAAATTATCTAATCTTTGTTGGAATTAATAAAATAGGTAGAAGACCTTATGAAGAACATTTAGCAACAGTTCGTCAATTACATCAATTATATACTAATGTTTTAATTAATCTTGAAGATATTCAAAGATCTCATCAACACTATCATCAATGACTTCTCAAAAAGATTCTACTATACTCGATGTTGATACATTAGAATTGACTGAATCACTAGGTACTTTTCAAGTTTCTACATTATTATCACAAGATAAACAAAAACAGAAACAAATAGCCAAAGCTCAATTAGATTTAAAACCAGGACAAGATATACATAAATCTGTTATCAAGAAATTCTTCAA
>JANZXP010000005.1:8622790-8637016 GCA_027576715.1 Erythroxylum flavicans
GCCACCCTCGCGGGGCACGAATTCGGGTATCACTGTCGATATCGGGTTCGGGTCCGGCGGGAGTTGGGGTGTTACACATGCAGATGGATTTCTGCTTGATTTTATTGTTATTTTTTTGAATATACTTCTTAAATAAATTTCATTTAACTTTTAAATTTATTTATTTGCATAATTCAGTATAAAAAATTATTTTGAAAAAAAATTATTTTCATTCTCAGATGGATTAAAATTTTTTCCCTCTTTCTTAAACAATCTTTCATGGTATTAGTGCCTACCAATAGGAATGACAAAAGCGATCCAGCCCGTGATTTGACTATTGTTTTAAAAACGATATCGCTTTAAAAATTTTTAACTTAAAAAAATAAATACCTAGCCTACCTTTGACCTATCGGGCCATAACCTAAATTACGAGCCGATTAGTTGGTCAGCAGGCCGAGCTACAGGATACTATATCCCATTGACATTCCTACTTACCAAAAGACAAAAAAAAAAAAAAAAATCACAGTTGAAAAATAAGAAAACAGAGGACAGTAGCATAGCGAAGCAAATGGCAATTCACACTCGCCAACTCAGGCGGGAAACTGGTAATTCGGGAAAGACCAAACCCCCCTCCAGAATCCTAAACCCTAACCCTAGAAAGTTCCCCAAATTCATTAACATTTGTGAAAAAGGTGCATAGTGAGAGAGCAACAGAAAGCACCAAGCTCTTGTTCTCTCTTCCGCTAATTTCAAACCAAAACCATAAAAGAAATATTTCCCTTTCTTTTCCCATGGCATTTGCTTACAGAGACAACAAAAGCCTCGACGACGGCGAAGAACAAGAACAAGAAGTCCGAGTAAAATTACAGGAATACGGCGACATTAACGACGAAGGTCACGCCAGGACTCCGGTGAAGTACGCTTCGTTGGACCGGGTCTACTCGGCGGCTTCTTGTTGCGTCAGCTCAATCGGATCGTCAAACGGTATGTCGAAGAAGGTTAAAGCTCGGAAGCTTGTTGTTCACGACGATACCTGCTCGATTGAAACGCCGGTGCTTCAGGTTTATTCTCGCCGGAGCAAAAGGCGTCGAAATTCTGTTCAGAGTATGTCGTTTTTTGATTCTGTGATCGCGTGTTCTATGAAGACTGAAATTTGCCAGTTTGAGGAGTCCATCCAGTGCGAGATGAAGAAGAAGGAAGAGAAGAGGGGGAGGATTGGGGCTAGTGAGTTGGAGAAACTGGGGGTTGATTCAACTGTTTTGGTGGATTGGAACAGGCCAAAACTGAGGGATTGCGGAAATCACAATGTGGCTAGTAATTCTGGTAATCACAAGAAGAATAGTAAGCCTCGATGCTTGTCAAGAAAGAAACTTGCTTCTACGGAGGGTTGTGAGAATGTTTCGCCTACTACTAAAAGATGGGTCAGGTAGGTTTTTCTGTGTCATTATTTGTCGTGATTCTCATTTCTTGTGTTTGGGTGGAACAAGGATAATCGAAATTGGAGTTGCAACTGCATTTAAAGTTTCGGAGGTGGGAACTTTTAGCAAAATATCGTGGTAGATTTATGGTATTGCTTAGGAATATGAATCATATCCGTTACATGGATTGAGGTGAGGATAGCTAGTGTTTGAGAACATTCGCAAGTTCTTATTACTTGGCTGGAGGAGCAAACAGTTTTAGGTTTATATTGCTGTATTTCTCAGCTCTCTCAGCCTCCAGAGGGAGGGCGTTAATGTCTATCTATGTTCATAACTTTTTTCCTTGCATTATTCACGGATGTAGAATTTGACGTGCATAGGTTGAGTTTTGATGGCGTTGATCCAGAAACTTTTGTTGGCCTATCATGCAAGGCAAGAACATGCGTCAAAACTTTTCATCTTTCATTTTCTGAGGTTACTTGCCTTTTCTTTTTCTAAATAATTAAGCTGCTTATGTGCAGGTATATTGGCCATTGGATGCTGCTTGGTATTCTGGATGTGTTGTCGGTTACTGTTCAGAGACCGAACAACACCATGTACGATAATTTTGGATTGCTATTAGTGTTGAAGTGTTAAGAGTAGATTTCTAACCTAAAATGAAATGTAATTCAGGTCAAATATGAAGATGGTGATGAGGAGGATCTTGGTCTGCAAGATGAGAAAATAAAATTCTTTCTTTCTCGCGAGGATGTGGTGCAGCTCAACCTTACTTTCAACGTGAAATGTTCTGATGCTGATCGCTACAATTATGATGAGATGGTTGTAGTAGCTGCTAATCTGGACGACTGCCAAGATCTGGAGCCAGGCGATGTCATATGGGCGAAACTTACTGGTTTCATCAAATTATCTTTTTATCTCTTTAAGTCTTTCAAATCTACTTTTTTTGTTTGTGTATTGGTGTGAGCAAATTCTGGCCTCTATTTTCCCTTGCTTATTCAAAAGTGACAACTGATGTTTAGGGAGAAAAGAATATAAAATAGGGGTAAAAGGACATGTGTATGTTGGTAACCATTCATTATAATGCCCTGATTCTGCCCACAGTTAGTAAATTAACTGGTTTAGAGCGGAAAGTCTGCATAAGCTATAATTATCCTTGTTTCTTGGAGAGTTGTGTTTTATAATCAATAATATAAGTGATGATGCTATGTACTCTGATTTCTGCTGACTATTAATTCTAATACCACATGGAGCTTCATACCTTGACACAAAATCGAACATTCAACTCATATATTATCCTTCTGGCTATATAATAGTGCTTTATGTAAACCAAGGATCCATATATGACTATCTAACCTGAAACAGTTATGAAATCTTGGCTAAGCTGGTTTGAGACTCTGGTTAATGATCATGTTTAGGGGTGTATTTTCCTGGTTCTATTGGTTTCTCAAACTCCGTTGCATCAATTTTTGATATCCTTTGTTTGCTACTGTACTAGATGCCTTCTCAGATATCTAAAATTTGAATAACAAATAAAATCCTTTCCACCTGATAGAAATCCTATCCTCTTACATTATGGTGCAGGTCATGCAATGTGGCCAGCCATTGTTGTGGATGAAGCCCTTATTTCTGATCGAAAGGGTTTAAACAAATTTGGTGGAGGAAAATCAGCTCTTGTACAATTTTTTGGGACCCATGATTTTGCAAGGTATGTGATGCATTTGAGATTTTGGGGGTATTTGGCATGTGGGTTCATCATGACTTTATTTAATAGATGGTTAAGTTTTGGAGGCTGACATATTTGTAATCTTTTCAGAGTAAAACCAAAGCAGGTAATATCTTTTCTCAAAGGGCTTCTTTCTTGTTTCCACCTTAAGTGCAAGAAGCCTCGTTTTGCTCAAAGCTTGGAAGAAGCAAAAATGTAAGGTTACTGACAAGTTCTCCGCTACATCCTTTTTTCTTTTTTGCTTTCTTCATTGGGATGCTAATCAGATATTTCATAATTCTGTTATCATATCTAATGTAATTTACCTAACTTTTTCATTGTTCTTCTTTTCACAACTGATGTCTCTGTAATTCTGTCATACAATCTAAAATTTCTTCTAGTACACCTATCGGTCTTTGATTGATAAATGAAAGATATTTGGGAAACACAAGAAGGTGGGTGCATCCTCTGAACTAGGTTAATAAACTTAAATTCTCCAAAATATCATTTTCAAAATTTCTAATTTTAGGTCCATAATGTCATGTTATGAAAATTTTAAGGTGCAAACCATCTTTTGTTTGTTAACATTCTCAATAGCTGAAAGATTCTTCTGCTCTACTGATACTTGCTGATTAGTTTCCACATTCCATCTTGTTAGTCACCTATTTATCTTACAGCTATAATCAAAATGACCACTGCAACGAAGAGCTGTGGCACACTTAAAGAGGGAGAATAAAAATTTAATAGGAACATGTCCAGTTGTTCTTGAAAATATGTGTGGCTGCATTGAGAATGATGAAGACCAATGCAGAACCACCCTGGTAGAAGCGAGCGAGGTTGACTTTGGACTACCAGTAGTTCCAACACTGTAGTCATTTAGATATACACCCCAACAGTTTTGATGCTCCAAGTATTTTTGTTATTTTCAAACTCTGCCCTTTTATTTCCCTTTCAAAACTTCAGGGGGCATTCCTTCAAGATGAAATTTAGGTCAGATAACTTGTGTTTATCAAATGGAATATTAAACCCTAAGTTAATCGGGCCAAATTGTGAGTTGGTTTTTGAAAGTTGACAACTAGTTTTTCATGTTAATGGGCCTTAAAGTAAGTCTCTGACACTTAAATCTTGTATTAGTGTTCCTGTAGCCTCATATAAACCTGACGTTTCACTAGATACATATTGGTATCTGTAGGGTTACTTTCTCATTTTTGTTAAAGCTGCATAACTGATGATATTTGAACTTTTACCTTTCAAGAATAACATTTGAACTAGTGCTGTCTCTGAACAGGTATCTGAGTGAACAAAAACTTCCAAAAAGAATGCTACAGCTGCAAAATGGCATGAATGCTGATAGTTGTGAGACCCTGGGTGGTGAGGATGATGCAAGCACAGATTCAGGTGGAGATTTCTATAAGGATGAAGTAATTCAGAGGATATTGGGGAGCCTTGGGACCTCTCCTTATGTCATTGGGGATCTGCAAATTTTAAGCCTTGGTAATTTTGAGCCTTTATTCTGGGACACTGTTAAAAGTTCCACATTTATTTTTATCTGAAGTTATGGGTCATCCTTGGTAACATACTTATAATCAACCAATGCTTGAAGGTTCCATAATTTCAAGAAATTCAACTGCTTATACTGTACATTCCTCTCATATTGTTATTTAGATTTGACTTGTTAAGAAAAGAAAAATCTAGTATTCTTTAACTTCCACTTTTATTCCTTCAATTTGATTCAATATGTATTTTACACCGATAATTGGAAGTTTCCGCAAGTGACTACTCTTAATTCAATTTATGAACTATGCAAGCTTGTCATTTACTACGAGCTTGCAAACTTTTTTGCAGGAAGCATTGTCCAGGACTCAGAATATTTTCAGGATGATAGATTCATCTGGCCTGAAGGATATACTGCTTTGAGGAAGTTTAACTCAATAGCAGGTAAGTATTGTGGGAAAGTAAACTTTAACCCTTTCCTGAACTTGGTGTCTGTTTTGAGATGTTATCTCTCTCTTGTCAGATCATCATTTTTAATTGGAGTTGCATGACATTTTTTTCTTTTCCTTTAAATTTTGAACATCTCAGATCCAAATGTTTACACAGTATATAAGATGGAAGTGTTGAGAGATGAAGAGTCAAAGATTCGGCCTTTATTTAGAGTGACATTGGATAATGGAGAACAGGTCATGTTGATGAAATAAAGCCTAATTCTACAAACATGTGTTAGTTTACTGCTGATAAGCCTTTTGCAATTTGTTCAGTTGTAAAATCTTTTCATTTTAGGTAGTATTATCTTATGCAGTAATTTGATTATGCACTGTGTGTGTGTGACTCAATATCTGTTTGATGTCATTTATAAATGACTATTAAGTGCAATTACATATGGATTGGAGATGGGTAATTTTGTGGTTAGAAGATGATTGCAAAATGATGCAAGGGAAAACCTCATTCTCACATTACCATCTTTTGTTTTGCATATTCACACTAAGTAGTTGTTTCGATATGTAATCAGGTGGCTTTGTTTTCAGACTTCTCATTTCAAATACATGAAAAAGGAACTCTTGTGATTAGGAAACTTCAATGCTAACCTTGTGATATGCATTTGACTTGATGGATTTCGTGTGACCTTCTAATTGCTCTTGGATTTTAGACCTCTTAAGCCTGAAAGCTAATATCTGATTGGCATAGCACACCATATTATTGCACACTCAGTTCTTAGCTTATGGCTTGCTGAACCATTTGTAATTCTCTCCTTTTCTGCAGATTAAAGGATCTACTCCATCTGCTTGCTGGAAAAAGATACACAAGAGAATGAAGTTGCAAAATGGTACTTCTAATAGCATTGATGGTGAAAATGGATTTGAAAGGGTCTATCAATCAGGTTCTGACATGTTTGGTTTCTCCAATCCTGAAGTGATAAAGCTAATAAAGGTATAAGACTTTAATTTGTCTCAGAACTCCCCGTCGATACTGATAGTCTAAATAATTGTGTCTTAATATTCTCTTATTAGTTTCCAGAAACGTACTGATCAGCTTATATGCTGAACAAATGTTGTCGGTAAATGAACCTTTGGCATGGATATCAACAAAATTAACATCTTTTGATTGGCATGGCTTCATAGCAATCTTGAGTTTCATGAGTTTGCTTGCCAATTAATAACTTCATGGGTTAGTTTTGTTGTGCTTCCGCTGAAAATATCCCATCGTTTCCGTTGTTACCCTTTTCCCTGATTGTGTTACTAACTCCAGTAGTGAAATAATAGACTCTAGGATCAGCATTCATGAAACTTGAAAGTAAATAACTAATGTTTGTTCCTTTGACGTTCTGAGTGACTTATTTTCTACTCTTGACAGTTGATAAATTGTCTATTTGTTGTGGAGATGTATATTCATGGTACACTTTGCTGAATGCTGATTCTTTATGCTTTAACAGGGATTGTCAAAATCTAGGCTTTCTTCCAAGTTATCTACGCCTAATTTTAACTCTGATAGATATCAAGACTTGCCTTTTGGCTATAGACCTGTTCGCATTGATTGGAAAGATCTTGATAAGTGCAATGTCTGCCACATGGAAGAGGTACAAGAGAAGCTTCTATCCTCATTGGCTGTATCATGACTTTAATTACATTTCTTGGCATGTTTTTCTCTTTACTACTATTTATCAATTTTAGTTACTGAGGGCTGAAATTGTAGACCATAACTTGAGAGAAACAAAATGTTTGTACGATGAGGAGTGTCTAATTCCTTTTGTTTATTTACAGGAGTATGAAAACAACTTATTGTTGCAGTGTGAGAAATGCAGAATGATGGTAAAATCTTCTATATTGGTTTTGCTGGTTTTTGCATTATGGCTTTTTCATTAGAGAGGCATTTTTAGACATGATTCACTGTTTCTTTTATTAGTTGCTATAGGTCAAATTAATTGCTTTTGACTTTTTGTTGTGAAAAGTTACATATCTTCCTAATTTTATCTTCTAGTTAATCCATATAGCTCATAGAAATAATGTTTACTCAGGTCCATGCCAGATGCTATGGGGAATTAGAACATGTTGATGGTGTACTTTGGCTATGCAGTTTATGCTGTCCAGGGGCTCCTGAGTCCCCACCACCCTGCTGCCTTTGTCCTGTGACTGGTAAAGCATTTGAATGTTTAAATAATGCATCTGTATCACTTACAAGGAAATGAAGTATACACAACTGAATGTTTTATTTTACTTCCCTCAGGTGGTGCTATGAAGCCAACTACTGATGGCCGCTGGGCTCATTTGGCTTGTGCCATATGGATACCTGGTTTGTGACTGTACCCTGGATGCATTCAGTTATTCTATACTGCATGAGAAATTGAGAATATATGGACTTACTTAAAGCATTGCAGAAACTTGTTTATCTGATGTCAAGAGAATGGAGCCCATTGATGGCCTAAATAGGATTAATAAGGTATGGATGTTGGGTAATATGATCTTTTTTGTTTTATAATCCCACGGCCTTTCTGGGATAATAGTTAGGTTATGCTGATCTTTTCTATAATGATTTATTTATTTGTTGTTTGCTATGCATGACTTTTTGAACAATTCATTTGTAGAACATGATAGCTGTAATCTTATATAGATGTAAAACATTGTTCTTTAAATTTCTACAATCTTATTCCTGCATAGTGGGATAGTTTACACTTGTCTGCAATGAGTATTGGGCCTTTTGAAAATTTCCTTAATGCAAACACAGGATCGTTGGAAGCCTTTATGCAGCATCAATTCATTCGTAGAACATGATAGCTGTAATCTTGAATAGATGTAAAATATTGTTCATTAAATTTCTAAAATCTTATTCCTGGATAGTTGGATAGTTTACACTTGTCTGGAACGAGCACCCATATTGGGCTTTCTGAAAAATGTCCTTGTTCAAAAACAGGATCGCTGGAAGCTTTTATGCAGCATCTGTGGTGTGGCTTATGGAGCTTGCATCCAAGTAAGATTTTTGCTTATCTTATGAGGCTTGATCATTGCAATGCTTGTATACTTCACTCAGTTGTTATCATGTAAGACCTGCAGTATGTAAGTTCTTATTCCTCTTGTGTTATTGTCTATGTCGATTTGGTTAGCTTAATGCATAAGTTAAAATCCCTTTTTTGATAAATATTTTGTCCCCAATTATGGATAAGGGTTTGTTGCTTTATACTTTTTTTTTGGTGTAATTGTTAATGAATATTAACGGCTCATTTTGTAATTGAGAAGCCCAATCTGCAAGTCTTGCATGTTATAGAAGATATTACACGAGAAAGCAAACCAGAAGCCTTGTCTGTTACTCAATAAATTTTTAGGCATCAGGTTCTTTACGGGCTTTGATTTAGGTAACAGGAAAAACAGGGTAAAAAGGACAAAAGCAGTGTTTGAGGGGACCAATGGCAACATGTCACCTGCTGTCTAATTGAAGATGAAATCTTTTCTTTTGGTTCTTTTATTTTTTCCTAAAAATTTTTATTTAAAGTTATCTGTACAACTTCGTCTCACCCTGCATGTAGATTAACATGGCATCACAAGATAGATGTATGTTTACATGGTTTACAATCAGACAAAGTAAGCAAAACACAAAATAGTCCATACTGCTCTATGTGTTTAGTATATTCATCTATTCACTTGCTCTCTGTTATGTGCCCGTGCTTGGGATCAAGTCCAAGAACGATTCTCAGGAAAGTTAATCTCTTTCCCCTTATTTACGTTGGTTTCCTTCCTTGCAGAACCTATTTTTGGTGATGAAAAACTGGCAGCACTTGTCAAAGACAAGGTCTGCCAAGATTGGTCTAAATTACTCTACTTCTAATTAGCTAATTTTTATGATAACTTCTTCGTTTTTTTATTGCATAATGTAATAGCCTTATATAGGCAAAGAAACATAAAAGTTCCACCTAAACTAGGACTCCTAGAAAGACTCCTATTCAAGCTGTTTTTACTAACGTAACTATAACAGAAACTAGTGCAGAAATAATAGACTCTTACTAAAAATAAAACACTCTTCTAATAGACTCCTAATAAAACACTCACCTTTGCAAGTAGTAGGTCCTTCCCACAATGCATCCATATCACTCTCTCTCATAAAACTGCACATGTTTCTAATTTAAATTTTAACTACATTTTCCATGTAGTGTTCAAACAATAATTGCCGGGTAGCATATCATCCTCTTTGTGCACGTGCTGCTGGCCTTTGCGTTGAGGTATTCTTTTCCTTTGTTGCAATTATTAAGAGATGCTTGTTTTATGTTCCCATTTATTAAGCTACCAATATATGTGGTAGTTTGAATAGCTTATATTTACTTTAAAATGCATCTTTCCGTACGGTTAACAGCTTGAGGATGAGGACAGGCTGCATCTCCTTTCTTTTGATGATGATGAAGATCACCAATGTATTCAGTTGCTTTCCTTCTGTAAAAGGCACAAACAGCCATCAAATGACAGGCCAGTCACAGATGAAAGGATTAGTAGGATTGCTCATTGCTGTTCTAATTATGCTCCGCCATTTAATCCATCTGGTTGTGCTCGTAGTGGTATGCTTTCTAAGCTTCTTATTTGGTTTTAAGTATCAGATGCTTGCCTGCAATGATCCATTACAGTATCTCATTTGTATATATTACTTCACTCCGAGAGAGTTGATCAAGTGCTTGCCTTTCAGATAAACTTATATTCATGAACCATGAGTTGCTAGTTTCACATAGTTATTGCAGCCTTCCAAAACCTATGATTTTTTATAGATTCAGCGGTTTAGTTTGTGAATATCCGGTTAAGAACAATGTCTGTTCATAATTTCTCTAAATCTTAAAAGTCCACTCATAGTTTCTCTAAATCTTCTTGAACTACAATAGAGCCTTACAGTCAATTTGGAAGAAGAGGAAGGAAAGAACCCGAGGTCCTTGCTGCTGCATCCTTGAAGCGGTTGTTTATAGAGAATCAGCCTTATCTAGTTGGTGGTTTCTGTAAGCATGATTCATCTGGTGGTAAATTGCCATCAAATGGAGTTGCTGGCTCTAGATTTTCTTTTAATTTACAAAGGTTTAAGGCCCGTCAGCTAGATTCTCCCGACAATATTCTCTCTATGGCTGAGAAGTATAAATACATGCGGGAGATGTTCCGGAAGAGATTGACATTTGGTAAATTTCTTAGCATTCCTACAGGTGCTGGGAGGACCATTTGGGCTCTGGAGATTTATATGATGATTTGTTTGTTTATAGGAAAATCAGGAATTCATGGATTCGGCATCTTTGCTAAGCAGCCATATAGAGCAGGAGACATGGTAAAATTAATCTGCAGTTTGCATATTGAGTATGGTGAAATTAATTTGGATATTAATATATACTCAAATTGACAAGTACATTGGTGGGAGGCTTCTATAATCTGGATGGTTTTCAGGTGATTGAATATACAGGTGAACTTGTTAGACCACCTATTGCTGATAGGAGAGAACGATTCATATATAATTCATTGGTGGTATGTTTATTTGCATTGTATTTTCATCTGTCCGTTTGTCTATTGCTTATAGTTCTGGGAACGTAATGTGTGGCTGTCATCCCAAGACTGATTGATTCTTACCATTTAAAAGCCCTTGCTTTAGCTTTTATAACCAAAATCTTGACTAATTCCTTAAAATCAGGGTGCTGGGACTTACATGTTTCGAATTGATGATGAATGCGTCATTGATGCTACAAGAGCAGGAAGTATTGCTCATTTGATAAATCACTCATGTGAGGTGTGCATTTTCTCTTAATAATTCTTTATTATTCAACATTGTGACTGTAATTGATAGAAATTCTACTTGGGTAAGCTTCCAATGGATGTTTGGTTTGACTAATGCCATAAAAGATGAAAGCTCATTGGCATATTGCAATTTCAATTCTGTTTTTTTTTCCTTTTGCCGGATGCTTCATTTATGAAGAGCACCAACTTGTACTTCTTTCATTTTGTTTATTGTTGTGCAGCCCAATTGCTACTCAAGAGTGATAAGTGTGAATGGTAATGAGCACATTATTATATTTGCAAAAAGAGATATTAGAAGATGGGAAGAACTCACATATGACTATAGGTTTTGCCCAATTTCTCAACATCTAGAATTCATCTGTACTCTTGAGATGCATGCTGATTCTTTTTATTGACAGGTTTTTCTCCATTGATGAACAATTGGCGTGCTACTGTGGATTTCCAAGATGCCGAGGTGTGGTTAATGACATTGAAGCAGAGGAGCAGGTGGCACAGCAATATGTGCATCCCAGTGAATTAACAGACTGGAGAGGAGAATGAAAAATGGTTGGTAAGTTTACGATGAAAAATGGTTGGTATGTTTACGACTTATTTTTCTACTGATGAAATCTCCTCTTTATTCTTGTTTTTTGTCTGTATAGTACTGACTTGTAATTCATGGTAACATAAACATTAGGATCAGATGTTCATGTTGTTGCAATGGCTTCTAATATTGTCCATGGATGGACAACATTTTACTTAAATCATAGGGCAGTATGAATTTTGGCATTGATACTAATCGGGATGATGTTCTGGTATATGGTCAGTATTATCTTGCAATCTCCGTCACCTCTCAAAATTTAACATTTGAAATTTGTTCTTATATAGTTGTATTATGGTGATTGAATGCTTGTGGATAGAATTTTTGTGAAATAGCTAAGATGTTTCTCTACAGTTCTTTAAGGGCTTCATAATTATCATCAAGAACATGTACACCTACATCTTTTCTTTTCTTTTTTTTTGGTCAACTGCTACCTTTTGAATGCACATTGAGTACATCTTCAGGTGCACATAATAACTCACCAATCAACATGCTCTGGAAAAATCATTTACTAGCCAGTTACTCAAAATCAAGAGACGGACTTAGTGCTCAAGTGATTGGTAGTAAACTCGGATGTAACGCAAACAATGTACCTCTAATGTGAAATCCTTGGGAATCCGGTGACTCGAAATCAAACCCATGATTTCTAGCACTAGAGGGGCTTGGCTGTCCCTATTACTAGTTATTCTTCTTAAGGGGCAAGTTCAGTTACATCTTTGTTACCTATAACTGTTTTGTCTGTTCAATCAGAATTTGTTTTCTTTTAGTTTAGCCTACTCGCTAATTCTTCTACTTCATGCTTTTTCTACTAAATCTTTTAGCTTAGCATACCAGATTTTCTTGATAATTTGAATATAACTTTACTTTTGCAGTTCTACTAAATCTTTTTTCTGGCTTATCAGTTTCTTGATAATGTAAGTTTCCTTTTTCAGTTCGTGCAATCATTTACATTTGTATGCTTCTGCTCATTGCAGAAATTCGTCATTATTTAGTATGCTGGATTTGGATCTTGTAAAGCTTGGATTGTTTCCTCTACATAAACTGCTGTCTTTCCAGGACATCTTGCCGAAAGAGAGTTTTGGTGCTTTTAATCTTTGCTTTCATGCTCTCTTTTCTAGTCTCCCACTGAGAAAATGCAAATAAAGTGATCCAGCTTCCTCTAGCTATTTACTTGGTCTGGAAAAACAAATTTGTGAAAGAAGCTGATTACTGTAACTTCCATTAAGCATCCATAAAATATAGACGTTGAGTTTTCTTAACTGTACCCTGTTCCTTTTCACTTATTTTTGACCGTAGATAGGTACTAATTCAATTGTGTAAATCTTTGTAAAAATAACTTTTATATCTTGGGGATGAAAAGTTGGTGTTCGGGGCATCTACATACTATGTTATATCTTACTTTCTTGAAATGTAGTACTTTTACATCTCTGCTTTCTGCTAATTCCATATTATAATTTAATTTGGTCATGTGAAAGGAGGTTAGTTAAGGCTAATTAGTAATTCCCAATGTGCATTACGTTTCTGAAAAATAAATGTTTGGTAAGAAGTTGCATTAAGAACAAGAGTGCTTTTAATGTTTGAGTTAGACACTGAAATTTTTTGTATCTTGGTGTTATGAGTTTGTTCCGAGTATTCCGATCCGGTATCCACTTTTGCATTGTATTCTTATGAACTCCTATAGCAAACCTTCAATGCGTAATTGGTAATTGGTAATTTGTAGTTTATGTTATTGTTGCAAGTTGTTATGAGGTGCTCACATTGGCAATTCTGGGAGCTTGCTCTTGCACTTATAGCTTATTATAGCTCATGTAAACTGGATCTCGCTAAGAGTTGCTTTCCACAGGAATTTGATTCTATCTTCACAAAATGAGTTCAAATGTTGGTATGATATTGGGTTCCAATTATCAAAGAGCTACCGTGATGCGGTTGGTTTTCAATTGAAGAATTATGGTGGCGAACACTTGTTAAGTGCTTCATGGTGGATCTTGACACGTTTGAACCTAAGCATTTATTGACATCTAATTTCATCATTCTACGGTGATTACTTGAATATGAATAATAATTTTTAATTTAAGTTGGGTTTAATTACTTCATTTCGAGTTTAAAATGTTGATTGAATTATATGCAAATAATATTTAATTAATATATTTATGATCATGTTATATTTTATTCTTGTCTTTTGATTAAACTTTTTAGAATAGTGGTTTTTGAAAAATAAAAACTATTAAAAAAATTTTAACTTTAAAGGCATAAACAAACATACGGGAGAAAATCATTGCTTAAGAATAAGGTTATGAAGAATTTTGATTTACTAATAATAATATTTTTTAGCTTACGTTTGAGCCAGATTTTAATAAGATAATCATAAATATCTTAGTCGACAACAAAATGGGAATAATAAATTAATTATTAAAAGAAAATAAGAAAAGAAGTTGTCGGTGGGAGCTTGAGGCAAGAATCAAGATGTTATGTTCATCAAGTGAAATCCAGCCTGTTGTCACTAAACCTCTAGCAACTATTGCTCATCAAGCAATCTCCACCGTCCATCCTTGTCCAACCTATGCCAACTTAAGTAAACTTGTAACTACTGGTTCATGGATGCTGGAAAGAGACATCTGAGCAAACTCTTTGGGTTCCTTCTATTTTACACCCCTCTAAAAACTCCCTCACAATTAAGTTCGTAACAATCCCCAAGTAGATCCAGCTACCTCTGCTCTTCTCTGGTAAGTTAAAAGGTTTTCTCTTTCCGTCAAAGTTTTGTTCTTTCTGGATTTTAAGCAATGTGTAATGATTTCCATGCTCTCTTTC
>JANZXP010000005.1:8690755-8705465 GCA_027576715.1 Erythroxylum flavicans
CTATGTTCTATTAGATCTCATCCATTTATTTATATAAGGTCTATGAAAATATGTAGACGAGACCGAAACAAGAGATTCTCCACTAATCTAGGTCCTTTATAATCGTTAGACTTGTGTGGCCGTTAAAAGCTGGATGAATTTAAAATGTATTTGTAAATTTATTAATAAAAACTAATGATTGAAAAATTTAATGGCTCAATCGTAAAAATTTTGAAATTAATTAATTTTTTAGTTTGATTTTTAATTTTTTAGTGGAGTTAATTTTGATAAATTAATAAATTTTTATAAATTAATTAAATTTATTAATTAAAAATAAATAAGGACAGGTTTTTTTCATCATATTTTAAAATTCTTAATTATACGACGATTTAGAAATGATAGGATATTTTCAACCTTTCAATTTGATTTTCACGACTGATTTAATTTTTAGTTTAGATTTTGAAACATTAACAAAAATAATTAATTAATTTATATTCTCCGGAGTTGCATCCACGTGTTTCTTTTCTAGCCACGAGAAGAAACGAAGCAAGTAACAAGACACAGGAGTATAGATTCTAAAGAGTTTGTAATAAATGCAGCAAAAAGGGTTAGGCTGGCATATATTGCATATATTATTATTCTTCTCCGTGCGTCAGCTTATTGACGGGCACATCGATTCCTTATGCCCATCGAGCAAAGGGATCATTCACTTTTCCCCTAGTGGGACACACAAGTAGATAACGAATGTTATGATTCTGATATATTTAAGACATAAGGTTCAAATTATATACTATTTACAAAATTCTAAAGTTACGTATTATTAGACTTTTTTAAATTTAACATATTAGTAAATTCATACTAAATATTATTGTTATTGTTGTAATAGACTCAATTTCTAATAGACGGAGAAAGGAGTTGTGATTGTAACCTCCAATATACTTGATATATTCATGTATGTATACCAAACTCTCCCAACTATGGAGATACAGAGGTTGAAGAGGAGAAGCATTGTTAGTGATTGAGTTAGGAATTGGTAATTTACCTATGTTTAGATTTTGATGTTAGATCTTGGTTCTTGAAGATGGAATGGTAGCTTTTATGTAACTTTGTAAAAGACAATTACAATAAATAACCTTCTAATCTTCTGCAAAGAATATTTACCAACTATGATCGCTTTGTTCTCTACTACGTAGAGGTAAAGTTGTGCATCAGGTCTTTCCAAATTCGACGCTTTAATAGAATTTTAACTGGGTGTTGACGATGAATTGATCACTTATAACATTGATGTGACTAAGCTCTATTTTCATCCAAACTAGTTATAGTAATAAACATCTGCATATGTTTACATTTGACTTTGTGAAAGCAAAAACAACTCTGTAACGTAATTTTACAATCTCATGGGCGGCAGCGGACGGAGATTCAGTAGTTGTACTTCTTTGGCTGCCGAAAAAGCTAGGAGATGAGGGGATGGATCTGTCCATGGCATGAGTTCTTTTCTGGTATAGGAATCTATCTATCTATCTATCATCATTATTACTCATTTTGAAACCCTGCATTAAAGCGAAATTTGGAGAGGTATATGATAGTACACAATCTTATTTCTACAAAATAGAGAGGTTATTTTTAGTAGACCCATATATATATGTGACAACGAAAAAATGATGCAGGTTAAAAGAGTAGAAATGAAACTGATAAAATCCATATTACACTTCAAAAATATTTGGAAATACTTCAAATAATTGAAAAAAACCAGTTTTCAAAGAATACCTTCTACCAAGTATTTGTAAGAATATATATATATATATATAATATACAGAATAATTTTCTAATTATTTTAAAACGCTCGAGTACATTAACAGGTCATATCAGACTTTGGCCTTGTTCCTTTGGCGTCATTTTCTACCCCTAAGTGCCAGTCATGCAACATTCTGGCAAAGATACCCCAAAGATATTGCATATCAAAGGAATAAGAGTTGAAGAATTTGTTACACATTACTTTATTTTTGGTATGTGAAGCTGCTATACTTGTTCATGAGCCAACACTTGTCACTTTCCAGGTGATGCACGCATGCATGCATGGCTACTGGATTTTCGGAGTTGAAGAAAGGCAACCTGCACAATTGGCCAACTTAATTCCCATTACATATATATACGTCTGTCAGGCCAACACCATCAACTTGGTCGAGACCACATATCCAAGAATCAAATCCATGCATATGCTAGGGACATATTCTTCGAAATGGCTGCTAATAGTTACGTTATTAATCTCCCTCTGTAGTTAATGTGCATTTTGGTATTTCCATGGCATGGATGACGATGTATCTCATGTACTGCAGATAGATTCTTGCGATGACTTAATCACTGCGACGTATGCCTACTTCCATCGCTTATAAATATTACCAACTTCATATCCATAAGTAGGCAAGGAAGCATCTGTTGAGTTGGAGCTTGATTGGATAAGTATTTGTCCTTTCTGATTCCGTTCTGTTGAAAGCTTGAAGTAACTTGATCAATATGCCAATGTGGGGTGAGCTGAGGAAGTCCACTAGAGAATTACGATGCCCTGAATCGGATTGTCTCTCTCGTCAGAATCATCAAGTCGCAAGTGAGAAATTGAGGGAGGAATGCTTCAATTGTGATGCTTGCGTGGAGGAAAATAAAGGGTGCAGGTGCACTTGCAGCATCAAAGATCAGAAGAGCATGTCACATGGCTTGGATGATCGGGCTAATAGCTCCTTTGCTCACTCTGTCATCAACATGATTGGGATGCTCTTAGGTAACAACACAACGCAAGATTTTGTTTAAAGTCAAACTTATCATGTTGATCAAGTTTCATGACTCGTTTATTGCAGGACTTGGTCAGCTATCAACTCCATATGTTATAGAAAATGGAGGATGGGCTTCTGCCTTCTTGCTTTTTGGGTTGGGAGTGACATGCACATACACTTCTTATCTGCTAGGAAAGTGTCTGGAGAAAAATCCAAATTTAAGAAGCTACACTGACATTGGACATGATGCTTTTGGGAGAAAAGGAAAATTTCTGGCAGCAACATTCATCTACATGGAAATTTTCATGGCCCTTGTGTCCTATACCATCTCTCTTCATGATAATATTGGAATGGTATTTTCAGGGATGCAGATCAGGCTGCCGTGGTTAAAACTATCTACACCGCAGATGCTAACTATGATAGCTGTGCTTATAGCGCTTCCGAGTTTGTGGTTAAGAGATTTATCTGCCATATCTTTCCTTTCATCAGGAGGGATTCTCATGTCACTTGTCATCTTCACCTCTGTTGCATCCACTGCCATTTTTGGAGGTGTCAAAACTAATCATAGGATACCAGTAATTAACTTCCGCAAGATTCCTGCCATAACAGGCCTCTACATCTTCAGTTATACTGGTCATATTGTCTTTCCCGATTTGTACAAATCCATGAAAGATCCATCCAAGTTTGCCAAGGTACTAGTTCCTCCTTAATTAATTAAAACTGACGAATCTAATCGTAAGAATATACCTTGCCAAGGTTTTACATTGTGGCTATAGAAATATAGTCGCAGTCATTGCTAAAATTGTATCTGCATCAGTGTTAATCACCATAACACATCTCAAGTTGTCTGCTTCGCCTTATTTATAATAAAGGGATTCATGCCCACATAAGATTGATATGTTATGTAGTTGAAAACGTGGAAACCATGTTGAGATGCTACTCAGTTGGATTTGACTGCACAGCATGTACCAGAATCGATGCTCTAACAGCATCCTATTCTTCAAACATTTTATTCCATTACCAGGAAAGAATTTGAGATACATTTTATTCCTGCAGGTATCTATTGTCAGCTTCACATCTGTCACTGCACTTTACACAGCTCTAGGCTTTCTGGGAGCTAAAATGTTTGGATCACAAGTCAATTCACAGATCACCCTTAGCCTGCCTCGCCATCTTATAGTCACAAAGATTGCATTATGGGCAACTGTGCTCGCACCAATGACCAAGTATGCCCTCGAATTCGCACCATTCGCAATCCATTTGGAGCATAGCCTTCCAAGTTCAATAAGCAGCAGGACTAAGATGATGATTCGCAGTACCGTTGGTTCCATTCTGCTGCTACTGATACTTGCTCTTGCACTTTCTGTACCGTATTTCGAGCACGTCCTTAGCCTGACAGGGTCTCTTGTGAGTGTCAGTAATTGTGTTATCATGCCTTGTGTCTTCTACACTAGGATCTCCTGGTCAAAGATATCAAGGCCTATTCTAATTCTGAACACAAGCCTCGTAGCTTTTGTTGCTTTGCTTGGAGCAGTTGGAACCGTATCTTCCTCGAAATCACTTGTAAAGAGTATAGTTGGTCACTGAACTTGTCGAAATGATCAGCTCAGACTTGTCAGTTAATGAGAATCTGCATTCCAATCTCTATAAATATACAAACAGAATAACTCAGTTCCATCAGGTTCCTACCAAGCAAGTAAGCATATAAGGAGGCCAATTTCTCGATGGTGCTTTGCAGTTTTAACAAGTGTGTTGAGGATGCAAATAGTACAGAGACGTCACTTACAAAAATGGTTGTAACAATACAGATCAGGACTACGTGTGTAAAAGGTCAAGGGTGACTAGTCTTCTACGTTGGTTTTGGCTTTATAATCTATTTTGTTTCGTTTGCTCCCCTCTAATAGCTAGCTGCTAACTCTAATTTCAGAAAGTCTGAAAGCTCAATCACTTGTAAAAGAAAATAAAACTCAAGTCCAGAGATTGGAATCCTCCACGAAACAAGGGTAAACAAATCTAATCCCAGAAACCATAAGAAACAAACACGAAATGAAAAAAACATGCAACACAGTTGTCCCTACCCATTTGTTTGGAAAAGTTTGTCTGAATCAACAAAAAAGAGGATGGGATGATGATCTTACAACTACAGGAGCACTCAGAAGTGTCTTCTGCTTCTAGTTACATGTCCTGTGGCTGTGTTACAGCTACAAGCTAGATGAGAAAAAGCAGAAAACTTGTAATTGGCGCATCTATAAATGCTCTATCGCACGCGACGTGTGTATTCACACTGTTCAAAATTGCTACACATAGAAAATTATCAGAAGTATGATTTCCATCTTATTGATCATGATTTTTGTTTCTCTTACTATATCGGACGCTACTTAACTAAATTAAGTACATCAGGGCTGTGCAAAATGTTTCTTCTATCGTCTTTTATATCTTAAACAGGTATAAAATTAGTCAAATGTTCACTACTTTATTCAAATTATTTAATCAAGCCTTTTATTTTAATTCTTTCTCAATCCAACCTCTAATTTGATGGAATAATAGGGGTGGCAATTAATCTCGAACCCGACTGTGAATTATTTTGAAAATTTCAAACTTACTCCGATCCAAAGCCTAAAAATTCGAAGAAGTTCTAAAATTTAGTCAGGTCCAGTTTCGAACTGCCTCTGAGCCTAAGCCCAACCTAGCTCATTGCCAAGCCCATGTCACAAGACGGTTAAGTGAGACGTTAGAAGTTTTCCAAATATTTTCCATCGGGATATAATCTTGGTAGTTACAATAAACAGAGGAATTAAAGATTTAAGTGAGTCACGAAGGAAATCTGTTTCCTTTCTAAACTTGGAATCTCTTTTTGAGGAAAATAATAGTCCAAATCAAGTCTGAGGATTTGGGAAGCCAGAAAACAAATCAAGTGAAGCTTATCAATTAGCCTTGGCTTATTTCTACAGTGTTTAGAAGAGGGGGAATGTATCATTTGCAGAAACTCTACAACAACAACAAATCATAGTTTTAAGATACACAGCTTATAGTTGTGTCTGGAATTCATGTCCTAATTGCATCAAACGATGAAGATTAGTGCAGATCAGAGACTTACAACTAACAAGAATGATGGTTATGGACACATATTAAATGCATTGATAGATTGGAAACAATGTCAACATAAATTGCCTTCTTGTTTTCTATCACCACTTATGTACTATTTGCAGCAAAATTAGGAGGAAAAAAAGATTGTTATTTAACAGAAACCACAGGTGACCGTCTGACTTAATGGCGCCATTAATGATTTGCAGATGTGTGATACTCTCTGCACCTAAAGTTCGAACAGATGACTGGTATACCTCCTCAGGCATTTGCAAGAGAAGCCTTTGGTGAAGAAGATGATCCCATGTCATAACTCCAGAGGTCTTTCAGCTCTCCTCTAATCAAACCCAAAATGACACACAATCCTGATATCATAGACACAGGAAAATAACTCTATTAGCATATCAGGAGAGATGAATTCCATTAAGAGTTGATCATTACGAGTTTTTGTTCATTACCTAGTGTACAAGGAACAAGATAGAGGAGAGCAGGTTGACCATGCCCATTCATTAGATACAAGCCTAAGTAAGTGAAGAAAAGGCCTGAAAAGAGGAAAAACTTCTGTTAGCAGCCTCAGAAAGAATGACCCTTCCAACAGATATGAGTTGCCAAAAGCCTAATTGGAACAGGATTGATATTTCACAATGTATGTTATTAGCACCAAAGATGAAGCGACGTATGAAATAATGCCACAGATCATAATTTTTGTTAAACCATAAGATTTCCAACTTATAAAGCAATAAAAACATTACTAAAGTAGAAACTGAGGCCAATCACTAAACATCTACAGTGCAATCATAAAATTCTCTCTCTCTATCTCTTGGTAGCAATCCTGTGCGAAATCTAGAAAAGGAATTCAATGTAAGCCATTAGCCCCTACGACTAAGAAGCCTAGCCAATGAGGAAAAACAAGAAGGAACTAAGATAAGAATGCACAAATTGTGTTTAAACGTTTCTCAACAACCACATTTTCCATGCTGTATCTGTTACACTACAACAGGTCCATTGCATTGATCGTCTCAATTTCCTGTACTTCACATACAGGAAATTGGGCTTGTTAATTAGCTAGAAGGTTTCCACGGAGTGGTATTTGAGGACCAAGTAGAAAAGTTTCTATGCAAGAACATCTAGCTGTAAGTTGACTGTAGAGAAACGAAGCATGTTTCAAGCATCTACAGTTAAGCACTGACTCGGAGAATCATGTGGTTTGAAAAAAGTGCAGAGTCAAACGTATGAATATATCACCGTGGACATTTGAAGGAATGGAAGCAGGCAGGCTTGGAGAAAGAAAATAACAATAAGGCAATAAATTTACTAGGGATAACTCAAACTCCTAAATATTGCAATCAATCTTGTCCCCTAAACATCAGTTAAAATTCAAGCCAAGCACATAGAACATGAGAGCAATTAAAGGCTGCACTAAGACCAAAATCTAGAGTCTCAATAAACCTGCATAAATATCTGACCCAAAAAGTATACGAAAACACCCATTGGCATATAAAGATTGAGGACAAGTGGACTGGAACCAGAAGCTACAAAGCAGTACCTACACAAAGGCCAAGAGCTTTCCCCCTCAGCCATAATGTGCTATGTGCTAACATCCGACTATGATTTCAAATAAACCTTTTCCATCTCAAAATGCAACAGATGACATAGCACAGGTGTATCTTTGAACATTTCAATGTTTAAAAATAAATATGCTTACCAAATCCATAGCCAATTATCAACCAAAGAAAATATCCATTGGCCAAGCCCTTCCTGGTTTCTCTATCAAATCTGAGATAAGAAGCAGAGAAACGTAAGATAACTATACATAAAATGTGACATTTGATAATGATAATAGCATGCTAGCTTATACCGTGATAGAGAGAGAAAGAGAGACCAAGTTTGGAATATTAACAACGCGACATCCATATGGTCAACAACAGTTTCTTCATATTAAATGTGATCAAGAATCTAATTGCAAAGTTTCCTAGGAGCTAACAGCCATGAAAGAAAATTTATACAACTTTGTCATGAAAGAAAGTGAACAGCAATTCTCAATGTGACCAAGAATCTAATCAAAAAGTTTCCTAGGAGCTTATGGCCATGATAGATAATTTATACAACTTCGTCAAGAAAAAAAGTGAACAGTAATTCTCCTAACAGATACAAGCTTTGAAAGGTTAAATCTTTCAATTTATGCAAAGAGCGACTAAATTCACTGAAAATAATACCTGTAAGCAAATGATGTGAGCAAACCAGGGAAAAGAATGTCCCCAAATCCAATCATGTCATAACCACCCCAAGGGTCTGCCAATCGAGGAATTCTCAAAAGCATGGGAATGGATTCGCCACCACTGTTGTCACCTCTAGCAACCTTTGAAGAATAAGAAAATAAAAGAAAAAAGTATGAATTCTAAGACGCTACCCATAATATACCATTAGAAGAATAAAAAATACCATGACAAAGACATAGACAATAAACTTTTATCAGAGTCGTCTAAATACACTGTATTTCAATAAATAAATGTTCTTGGTACAGAAGGGAATTTTTTGAATTTTTTAGCCAACTAAAATTTAAAGAATGCTTCATTGATTATCAATTCTCATTCTCATGATGTACGCAATGGCAGCAGTTCCCATAAAGCTGGCATTACTTGAATCTATTAAGTTAGTGTCAAGAACACATAATCTGAATGTTGTTTCATACATTTGCGCACAATGTCAAGTGACAAAGTCTTTGACTACACAGTAGAACAAAATGTGAAATATAAGATCACTACTTACAGCAATCATAACACTTTGATGGAATATCAACGGTGATATAAAGACCCAAAAGATGTCATAGACAAATGCACAGCAAAGAAGAACAGCAGCAACCTGAGTCATAATAAAATATAAGGAACTGAGAAGCATCAGATGTATCATAAATGCATAAGCTAAATCATAGCTTAGGTACCTTAATATTAGGGAGCCGAGCCACCTGTAAGACGGTTATCATCAAGCAAATACCCTGACGAAACAAAGCCTTGTTTAAGGAAAGGACCAACATTTAGTTGTTGAAAATGTAGCATAGCTATGTCCAGGTAGTCAAATCCAAAAGCATGATATTGCACCAGACCTCAAGTAAATGGATAAAATATGTTTGGGGAACTGCTGGATATGATAGGAACAAAATTTCCAGTAACCCAAATTCCGCCGAACTTGGTTCAGGTCGCCATACAGACACCATTAGTTTATATAGATAGCACCAAATCCAGTGCATTCCATTTCAAAAATGTGAAATGAAAGTAAGGCCTATATTTCACTCCATAGCCATCATTATACACAAAGGATTGGGGAAGGGATCTTAGAGATCTTGCACAACATCCATGTTTCACTAGGGTGCAATAAGATAAACAGGCTCATGTTTTTTCAACTTAAATCTTTTTAATTTTCCTAGGGGTCAAAAACTATGCGGAAGAATGAAGTCAGAAGAACAAATAAACAAACTAACTAATGTTCTTCTATTTAAGGACACTACAACACATATCAACCAGATAAATCACAAATCTATAACTTGCCCTGGAGAACTAAAAGCTTTTCTGTCAACCTCCCCTTATCCTTAAGGCCCTTTGGTTAAGAAATTGGAAGATGAATTGCTATAATTAGGGATTTGGTGCTTGTTCCCCCCAGAATCCAGGACTCCCAGAAAACTAACATCCTAGGACTCCATCATAATCCAATCTTCTCTTTCAAGCAGAAGATAATCACCTTCCCAACAGTTGAAGAAAATTCCTAAAGTATGAATGTGCATATTGTTGATATCGAGACTCGAACGAAAGTTTTCTTGTGTAAACGGATATCATATAAGGGTATTGTATGTTCACTACATAGTACATACAGGTAGGGCCAGCATGCATGTGTAAGTGCAGCAGCATAGAGCCTAAGTTTACCAGGGAACTCAGGGGACTTTTAAACATGGAAACCTCCATGGGTATTAGTTACCCAAAATTTGGAAAATCACAATCTCACAAACAAATCCATTATGTCCTTATCAAAACCAATGAAATATCAGATAGTAACCACTAGAATTAGCTCATAAAGATGATACAAGCAAATCAACATAACAATGATACAATGTCAGCTAGCCATTATCAGAAGTTGTAATGATGTTGCTTTTCTGTATCGTTAGGCCTTACAAGCACACCAAGACCTCTCTTGTACACTCCACGCACCAACTCGCTACAGTTCTATCATGCTGTAAATGCCCTCTGTCTAGGCACCAAGCACTTCCTTACACAGCAACTTCTGTAATGTTTTGATCACTATAACAGACAAACTACCCAATGGGGGACTTTTCCTATTTACAAGCCTATATGCCAAGCATGAAAACTACAAAAGCATCATGCACTTTGAATAGTCTCCCAAAACCAACTAAACATTTAAGGTTTCAAATTCAGCACATCCCATTGAAGTGAATAAAGGAGAACACCAGCATACATGAAAATAGATATGCCTTTATGCAGTATAATAAAGTAGAAAAAATGTAGTGCACAGATATTACAAACAGAACTTACAAGAATATCTTGCCCAATCCACGAATATGATGCATGCCGATGTACAGCCCAGAAAATGGCAAATACAAGACAACACAAAGTTACAATGATGGAGAGAACAGAACTTTCTCCAAAAAGAGGCATTTCAATTTTCTTCTCCTGGCAATTTCTCCATTTTCTGCCAAATATAGAAGAGAATAAAGTCACGCATGGAAAAAGATGAAAATTGATAATATCATAATCCAAAAACCCAGAAAATCCAAGTATACCTTGTAATTAGAGTTATAATACAACTATGCATCCCCTGAGAAAAACAAGAAAAGAAAATTCAATGACCGCTGAAAGTTGAGGGATATTCACACTGCAGGAATGAGTAGAGACTTGAACTTTGCCAGTATATTCATTAGTTTCCTATCTTTTCGATTTTCCCTTTACTTAAAAGCTCGACTCTGATTTAGAGTTGTCTTAGTATGGCAAATTTTATGCTAAGAAAGGACATTCAAATCAATATCTTTCACAGATTTCCGCATATCAGGGTGAGTGCAGACATGAATGATGACATCTATTGGTCATGCTCGGATGTGTGTGAAATCCATAAAAGAGAAAAACATCATATTTCACAACGAAGAAAAAGTTCAGGATATACCATGAATGGAAAAGGGAACTATGCATCGGGAAAATCTACAAAGGATAGATAAGTACAACAATGATTTCCAACAATTACAATGATTGTGAAAAGCAGCTTTGAATGCACTACAATGTGCTTTGACATATCTTTTGCCAGAGGAAAAATCAAAGCTCTTATAATTAGCAAATGTGGTTATATAAGTACATAACAGTAACTAATTGTTAATCTCATTAACACATGAAAAAATCCATTCTGAAATTAATGTGATGTCTGATAGATGGAGTCTTGCAAGAGACGACATGGATAGATATTTAAGGCATTTTTCATAGAAAGACAGACGAACCAATTGACCATTCCAAGTAAAATGGGACATTAGACTCATCTTTGACAATAAGGTGGAAATAATGGCATTGAGGACCATAGTGAGGAAATTGGACAAGTAGCGAACTTTGGATTCCACATGATTAATTGAAGTCCAAAGAAATTCAACCGACTTTAGAAAACTTTATTTGATTGAAGAATTATGTCATGCTACACCTGGCATAAGTTTAGTGTCCATTTTTGCCCAGACCACAAAATTAGCTATCACGTGTGCATATGAGTTTCCCAAAAGCATATATTAATAAGTATGAATATGTAAAGAGAATTCAATACCTCAATACCACCAATGCAGAAGAGCACAATCAAAATCCAGACAAACCAACTTGACATGAAAAAGTACAGTAGCACCAAAAAAGTGGAAGCTGATATAACAAAAATCACAGCAGTCATTGAATTAATCTCGACAATTTCTTTCTCTGAATCGTCTCTCAATGTCGAACCTGCCTGCACAATGAGAACAGAAACAACATAAAAACTCCTTTAAAAAATAGACAAGAACACATCGCTAAAATCCAAGAAAAAACAATGAAATGGAGGCATAGTAAATTTTAATAACTTTTCCTCTAAGGGCTATATAGATGATCTTCTTGCTTCTATTGCCATCAATTTTTGAGGAATAAAAAAATGATCTCTGAAGTATTTCCTTGAATTCAGTCCAGAACTATGTCTACTTATAAAGCACATTGTTTTGTTTCATCATCAAGCTAGATACTGTCTGATGGTAAACTATTAACAAGGGTTAAAGACACCTTCCTTAGAAGTATCAACGGATTCATGTATAACTCTCAAAGTATTAATCAAGTTTATATGCACCTCCTCAACTTCCAATTTCACAATTTTGGTGCTTAATGTTTACACTTCTCCCTATTAGTGTTTTGAAACATTTAGTATCAGACCAAGTTAGTAATTGATTTCATAGACAATTACTCAACTTTTAATTTCAAAATTTTTATACTAATGTTTCAAAGCAATGATGAATTGGGTTACAAGCAAAAAAACGTAGAAGTTAAGCAACTAAGTTTTGAAATTGGAAGTTGAAAAGGGTGAGAATGAAATTGATCATTCTTCAATATAACGTAGTTCTGTTGAAGCTCTATCAAAGATTATGACTCAACAATATAAAGAGACCGCACTGAAAAGTTTGAAATATTAAACATCTAAATTCTGGAACTAAAGTTTAACAGGATTTCTATGAAATAGAAAAAGACTTTTGCCAATATGTAAGTTTCAATCCTATAATTAATTTTCTAAGTATGGCTCTAGCTCAAGAAGGTAAGAGAATTAAGATATCTCTATTCACCAACAACTGGAACATGCTTCCAACAAAAGGAAGGTTATGCTCCCATACATGTACAAAAGATCACATTAATATAAGCTAAGACATTTTAAAAGAAAATTGGAACACAAATCCTCAGTACTTGAGAAAAATATAAGATAAAAATAAAACTTGCATATTGACCTTCTCTGATAATTCATTATAGCGTCCATCAGTCTCCTTTGGAGTTGCAAACCCAGACCACATTGAAGCACAGATTACTGTTCCAACAGCCATCATCCATAAAAATATCACCGAGTAGTCCATTATGGGACGTTCAGGTGCATATAACAATATTTTCACTGCAACAAGGAAATGGAGATACAATTAAACACACTGCATTTACAAAGCATTGCATCTGTGTGTAGATGCACATGAGGGAAGGAGAGCATACTCATGATCTCTAAAGCTAGGGATGGACAAACACCAATTATTGTATTTTAGTACAATAACTGAAAAGCAATCCGTCACAGGAAAACATAATTATACTACACTTGTCATGCAAAAAATGTTCCCTCAATATTTTTCTTACCTTCCAAGAGCCTGCAGTTCATTCTTCTAACCTTTTCCACATACATGTATATTACCCGAGTTAATTTTAAAGAACACAATAGGATGCAAAAATTAATGAATATGATGAAACTGTGGAAATTCCAACTCTTACCCTTCGGTCCATTCATCATTGATGTATTCAGATAATCTCCTCCTGACTTCGAGATCATCACAACAGGTATTGTAATATCTAGAGGAGTACTATTATTCTCGCAACCCATCTCAGCAAGATCTACATAATAAACACAAAAAGAAAAAATGAATGATCTCCAAAAGAAGTTTACAGTCAAATTGTCAGTCAACTCATAGCATACATAAAGACACTCTACTTCCAACCTTCTTCGTCATTTATCACTAAAAGCGCTGATGCACCTCCAGACTGTGCTACTTCTGCCTTTTCGGTGAAAGAGCAATCACCACGTGTAGACACGGCCATAGAACCAGATATCTAGATAACAGAACAAGAACCAGGCATTCCAATTTTGTGGTTCAGATCAAATTGTAAGGCACTTCTGAAATGTAGTTAAATTTATAAAAAAGATGAAAGATATACTTCTAATCATATCTGCTCTGTAATTCCCACGGTTCTAGGCTGATGATAGAGTACTTTACATATTCCCAACATACTTCACGGAGTTTCAGAGGCAAGTATTCGGGTTGGGAAATCTAAAATTTTAGAACGACGAAGTTTCCTAAACAAAGTAATATTTAGAAAACAAATTGCAAAAGCAGATTCTAACTGGCCCAAGACAACAGGTATATTTTATTTATGCACGTGTCATAAGTAGTAATAATCAGACTGAACCAAATATAGATAGCATCCAGGTTAATAATAGAACAATGGAAAAACCTTAGTAGAGGAGTTGGAACAGCAGTTTAGTGGATTTGTAAAAACAGCAGACATTATGACACCATCATTAGCCACAGTGGGTAAAAGAGCCCCGAATCTTGCAGTCACACCGGTGATAGTGTCGCCTTCAACGCCATTAACCCATGTCTGAACCTTAACCTGAAAAATTCATCAACCAACAAACAAAAAAAGAAGAAAAATCATAAATCCATCATCTATAACACAACCCATCGAAGAAACACGTATAAAGTCAACCACTTGACAGCAACCCATTTCACAATTGCACCCAAAAACCAAAAATTTCCAATCACCCAACAAAAAGGAGTGCAATTCCAAGAACAACAAAAGGGTCAAAAACAAAAAGATTACCAAGTTGTACTCGTGATCGCAACCAGGTAACTTGGGAGTGTCGTCATCGTACGACGCGTCGTCGGCAATTGCGAGACCGATGAGGAAGAACACGCAAAACAGTGCCCCCAACTGGAGGCGACTCCGAGAACGAGTCATCGGAAGGGGGGAAAGAGCAAAGAGAAACAAGGAAGAAGGAAGAAGGCAGCACCCCCTAAGCAAGATCGAGATTGAGGAGAAGATAGACTCAATGAAATTGCCTAATGAATGCAGTAACTATGACGA
>JANZXP010000005.1:8705565-8716871 GCA_027576715.1 Erythroxylum flavicans
AAGTACTTGAATGGCTCCTGAAGATAAACCATACTTCTAGATACAACAAACATATTTATATCTCCTTCGCCTCCTCCATCAAAAAGATATGGCGAGAGAGAAACAACAAACGATTTCAAAACAAAGCTCATTCTAGAAAAGAGGAACTCTACTCATTAATCGGTGGAATCAGAGAGAAACTACTATGATCTACCAGGTCAGAAAGGGTTAACCTTAGTCTAGCCTCTTTATGGAGAATCAATTAGTTAACCTGTAGAAAGGGCTTACTATCAATTAAAAGAGTATATCATAAACATTGAATGAAAGTGCCTGGAAGGTGGAGTCCTTCCCCTTTAGATGTGCCTGTTGACTCTGAACACTATGAGAATAGATCCGATCCAAGACATGGGATGATATTCAAGAGGTGACCATGAATCACTCTTTGACTGTAGCCAAGGATGTCAATGGGCCGAGCTGGGCCGGGCCTAGGCTGATCTATCTCGGCCGGCCGTGGAGTGGGCCGCGGGCCGGGATGGGCTAGCCCGCGGCCCGACCAGCTGATGGGCCGAATGGACAATGGTTAGCCCGTGGGCCACGAGAGGGTCGGGCCAAACCCGACGCGTCTATATATTTTTATTAAAAAATACAAAACGGTGTCATTTTGGACAAAACGACGCCATTTTGTCGGGCCGCAAGCAAGGCTGGGCCCGCTAGTGGCCCGGGCGGGTTGACCATGGTCGGCCCGTGGCCTGCCTATGGCCCGCCAAACCCGGGCCGGGCCAGAATTGCCATCCCCGACTATAGCTCTGCTATCGGATCCAAAGGTCGCCAAACACCGAACCCTAAGTTGGTAAGGTTGGGTGAATGGGGTAAGACCCGATCTGCGCTTACCCCATTTTTGTCAAATGATCCATTTTGCTTTTGTTTTATCTTTTATCTAAAGATGATGTTGTTTTCTGAAATGTCGTCGTTGCAGCTTGCTTAATGCTCCTGACCAAAAGTTGTCATCGTGTTGTATTGTTTGCTATTCTCGTTCTTGTAAGGACTCTTATACTTAATACAATTATTTACTGTTTTTAAAAAATGTAACTTCTAGTCCAATTTTTAAAATATTGAATATTTTATAAAAAATAAAATAATAATTTATGAGTTAGTCAAATGAATAAATCAATAAACACCTTTGTTCTATGTTGTGGGAACAAATGTTATATTTATATGTTAAACTCTTTTTGTTGAAATTAAAATGGGAAGTTAGGATGTTTTGAAATTTATTTTTCGAGAATGAATTATAATTTGGACAAAAGTCTTATGTACCTGTGGTGTTTTATTTCATTCTCAACATTTTTATCAAACCATATAGCCGTTTTTTTAGTAATTTTCTTACTTTAAAATTCACCAATTGAAGATTTTAATTAGTTTTTCTTTTTTCATATAGATATTATTGTGGAATATAAAAATATCTCATATCATTTTAGGAATAAGGTTTACTTATTAATATCTCATATCCTGCGTATCACGGGTATTGTAAGTAATTTCGATACTGAGCACCCAGTATTACTACGGAAGGAATTTACAATGATCACTGAACTGAAAGAGCAATCACTTGTTTTACAAATCGTTTTCATGCCAAATACCTGATACACAGGTGGCCAATTGCGGGTCAGTTGCACTACTATCTATCACAGATTCTCTTCCTACTGTTAATTAAAACCACACAGTGACAGTGTTGTGATTAATTCTTGGGAGGGAAAAGAATTCGCGCTTGATCAGCAAGATGAATAAAAGCAGGTCTAACCGCTTTTCAAACGACCAAAAAGCTGCAGTAAAATATGGAGGAACTCAGTATTCATAAGCAGTCTGCAGCAAGATTGCATTGATGTAACTCACCAGTATAGGATACTGTATAATCCACCCAACAACTGGAATCTGGTAAAGGAACACCTTCACGGTGGGCCAAAAGCCACTAAAAAACATCATATGCACATATTAGCAGGTGTTTAAGTCATTAATCCAGTTGAAAACAAATAACCGAGAAAAGAAACTAACCCAAAAAGTGCAATGCAACCATAGAGTTCCATGAGTATGCCAACTATTGGCCAGCGAACAAATATGAAAAACAATCCCAAGAGGAAAGACACAGATCCCTGCAGACAAAAGGAAAACTTTTGTTAGCATGCTGTCATGTGGTTCATAAGCATATACTTTTGGAAGCTGTAGTACTCTGTATCAGTGTTCAATTTGTTCAAATTCGAATGGATAAGATAATGCAAAGTTTCATCAGTATAAATTTATTTGAAGAAGGCGTTGAGCAAAATAAGTGAAAGAAACGACCAAGGTCCAGCACTTCAAAAGGTTAACACTTGGCTGCATATGGAAAGGGTTCAAAAACGATAGGAATGGAGGGATGAGTTACCTTGGCTGCTAAATAGAAATGAAGTAGGTTGACATTGAAAGAATCAATCCATCTATATGGTATGACCAGGATCATTATGTCTAACAATGCCTAATTTCATTACATTAATTAAACAACTATAATGCCTTACTTTGTCCAGAAATAAGAAATAAAAAGGAAGGATTGAACCACGTCCATTCAGAAAACTCAATATCTATTTCCCCATCTCATCCTTCTCTCTCCATTCTACAAAAGATTTTTACCAAAGCTACTGTAACCATGTTTGATTAAACAAGAGATTAAATCCTCAAATCAGGAACCTGAAAAAATAAACTGTTATAGGTTCTGGTTTTTCATTATATGCGGAAAAGTGAGAAATAATGTTCATCCATTTTTAAAACATGACCGAAACATTTGGAAAAGGTTAAAAATATGCATTATTACGCCTGTGAATCAGAAAAACTACTTTAGCCATGAACATGCCTTTTCAATTTATTCATATTTTCTCAGGAAATTTTACAAAATCAAAAACATATTTGTAAGATAAGCAAACCTAAGGTCTCCAATTACCTTATAATTTCCTCTGTTTGTAAACAGCTTCCAGGTAGCATACCAACCAAGCAAAATGGCTACACCTGTTAGCCAAAGGATCTAGTTACAAATAAATGGTTTAGATAATTTTGCCTTTCCAACAGATTTATTTCAAAAAATTCTTAAGCTGTAAGAAAATCTTACATTTCCAAGGGCAAGCAAACCCCTGTCAAAGAAGAGAAGTACACCAAGAAATGTGAAAAAGAAGCCAAAGCCAATTAGACCCAATCCAATTTCTGCAAAGTAATACCAAAATTTTGGATTATGAGCCACAGCTTTATGTGTTAAAAAAATGATACAAATTAATGAAACCAGATAACTGAAACGCATTTATGACATTTATAATTCCTGATTAAAATTCAAGAGATGATTAAGGCTACCAAGATACATAAGAGCACTAACAACAACAAAATCTGGACAAGGTAGATAACAACGTTGAGTTCTAGAATGACATAGCAAGTGGAAGGTGATGCAGTCCTTTCTTCAGAAACAAAGTAACTATTTTCTGTTTCACAGTCAACCTGCTAAAACCATTTTAGAACACTACAAAATCAGCTTTCAGAGAGAGAGGTGGCATTATATGCCAAGTTTCTGGTTCCCTCTTCAAAAGTATGCAAGGGAAAGATTCATTTGATTCAAATTAAGGTAGGCAAGGAATATAAGAGAATAGAATGAATCATGGGAGAGGATATGCATGATAAAGCTCATAGATTTGCATGGAAGTGCTTCATCTTTCCTTCATCCATGATTTCTGTTGCAGGTGAGGTGCAGCTTTGCAAGACAGCACAGTCAATGGTTGAGATGGCTCGTTATTAACACTTATACAGGAGCAAGTGTAGCGTCCATGCAATAAGGAGCTTGAGAGGTTAAATGGCACAGTAAAGCTACGATGGAAATTCTTCATCATTTGGAAGCTGCACATCAAGCAATATGGCCCTGTGGTTAAAATGACCTATGGGAAAGAGAGAGACTAGGAGAAATGGGGGCAAACAAGTTGGGAAAATTTTAAACCATGGTACAGTTTGTTTGATAAAAGCTAAAGGAGCTGAATCATGTATGAGGTTGAGAAAAGAAGGAAAAGACGGAATGGTAACAGGGGCTTATACTCCATCGAAGAAGGGTGTATCTTGTCAAAGGAACAAAATAAATCTGCACCTGAAAATTAAGATTTTTCAACAAAACCCGTGAATTTATGATTCCCAAAGCAAAGTCATATTGGTAAAACATCGAGTAACCATTTAAGAAACCCAGAAACCCTAAATAAATAATAGGAAAATATAGAAATACCAGTAAATGCCAGAGTAAGGACTAAGGGATCAAAAATTGCTCACTCTTTTGTTCATCCAATTCATAAGCCATCTTGTTGACTGTGGCCAAAGCCTCTGTTTTAAGAACTACTTAACAAATGTAAGTTACAGCTTAGCCACAAAGTTTTGATGTGACAAAAAGGGATGCAACTTCCAGGAGCTGCAAAGCAATGGAAGTTTAACATGTTAAAAAAATTCAGCAATCTGGAAAACTCAAAGCATCAATACCAGCCTCAAACTGAATAAAGATACAATAGCTTAGACAACAAAAAACAGTGGAAAAAAAAAGGAGAGCAGGTTGTGATGTGATTCAGATAAATCACAGAAATATAAAATCTATAATTAATCAATTAGCGAACATTATCTTTACCTCAGAAATAATACCAATGAAACCCGAAAATGAAGCAATGCAACAACACGCTGATAGTTAACAAAATACTAGTAAACAAACGATATTTCCAAAAATTATACTCATAACAGTATAACTTGCAATTCCATGTCATAGATCATCATAACTACGACAACCAAAAAACTTAAAGCACCTTTCTTTTCCACCAAGTATACCCAGCTACAAAACTCAATCCTAAGCACAACCCTTGACCCAAGAATCGTTTTTTAAACAAAAAAGAACATATTTTGACAGTTTCCATGAAGAAATGATGAAACAGAAAAACAATAAAACAACAGAACAAGCAAAATTGTTCTCGTAATGATATCCAACAAGGAGCAACCAACGGAGTTTGTTCCAATTTCGTTTTCTTAAACTACTTTTCCCAAAATTCCAATTTCTATCGGATCAAACGTAAGAAACGAACAGAAAAGAAAACCCATAATTTTAGTTGCAAAGAAAGGCAGATACTTACAAGATTGACGACAAGATCAGCTCTTGAGAAACTCCGGCAAGAAAGCCCCGCCCTTTTTGGCACGGGGCTCCAGTTTTGCATGGAACCGACATTTCAATAAAATATTGCCCCGATCCGACCCGACCTCACCCGCCCCGCAGTTAAATAGTAAAAAGAAAAAGAAAGAGATAAAGAGAGAGTTCGATTCTGTGTTTGAATGAATTGATCACTCGTGCATAAGAACCGCACCGTTATGATTTAACCCTAATATTTTAATATTTTTAAAACAATACTCTAAATGAACAAAAAATTTAATAAATTCTATAAGATAAATGTCAATATTTTATATTATTTAAATAAAAAATGATTTCTACTATATTAAATTAATTTTTCCACTGTCACATAAGAGTAAGGCCTATTGTTATACATTTTACATAGTATGTCTCAGTTGTCACGTGATAATTGGACTCACTGTTACACGTTTTAGACATTAAGTACCACCTGCAGTGAGATCCATTTTTGTTTTAAAAATGAAAAATAATGTCATCCAACGTTGACGTAGCATTTAACTGACGAAAAATTTAATTTCATTCACTTTAGTGGTCATTTGGTTCTATTTTTATTTTTCTGTCGTAGTTTTCAGTTTTCAGTTTTTTATTTTTGTTTTTATTTTTCTTTCAAATAAAAACAAAAATATGTTTAGTTATTAATGTTAATGTAATTATATTTTTATCACTGATAACAATTACATACTAGATAAAATTTAAAGATAAATTATTTTTAATTAAATAAATTTATTTAATCTCTTATATAATATTCATTAACGAATTATTAATAAAATTGTGTTATTTTAATAAAATAAATAATTTATAAATTAACATTTATTTGAAATATTTTTAACTATTAAATCAAAATTTATTTGAATATTTATATCTTTTAAATTTAATTATACTTATTAATAATTATTAAAATTTAATTACATATAATTTAATTATAAAAATTCAATAAAATTAAATTATTCATAATTTTTATTGATGATTAATTTTAATTTATTAAATATATAATTTTGAATTAAATTATTCATAATTTTATTAATAATTAAATAATATATATTTAAATGATAATAAATAATATTATGGAAAAAGCAAAAATAGGAAACAAAAACTGCTTTTATGGTTTTCATAATTTTTGAACACGGGAAGAAATTAAAACTAAACACAGAAATTAAAAACTCAAAAAAACAAGTTTTTTTACTAAATTTAAAAACAAAAACAAAAATAGAAACAAGCACACTTCTAAATTTCTTCCACCGTAACACTTTGCTTTCACGCAATCAACATTTTATTAATACTGTACCAAACTCCGTATTTAATTTATACGTTCATAAACTTTACTTGATTTTTTATTTATAAACTAAACTTTAAAAAGTAATTAAATATTTAAGTTTTTAAAATCTAATCCTTATTTCCGTTAACTTAGGGCCTGTTTGTTTCCGTTTTTTTTAGTTTTTTGTTGTGGTTTTTGTAAATTAAGAAACTACCTTAAAAATCACGTTTGGTTAATCACGTTTTTATATTTCGTTTTAAAAAAACGATAACTATTTTACTAAAACGTAAAAATAACATTTTTGTGATTTATGAATACAGGATTCTATCTATTTTGAAACAGGTTTTTTTTTCACAAAAACAACAAGTTTCTCTTCTGCGCCGACTTCATCTTCTGCGTTGCCAGCTTGTTCTACGCTTTCACCTGTCTTCCAATATCTGCAGGTTTGTTTTGATATTTATCTCTTGCTTCTGCAATTTCTTGTCTCTCTTGTCCATAACATCAAACCCATCATAATATCAATCATATTTTCTTGTTTTCTCTTTGTGTTATTCTGAGCTGAGTATCTTGTTGATGAGAAGAGCAGTCCCGTTAGTTTGGTAGTAAAAATCAAAATAGAAAAACTAGGTTTGATAGAAGAGAGTCACGAATCTAACACAGAATCGTGGTAAGGAAGAAATATAAAGAAAATCATAGTACTATAAATATAGCCATACTTATTAAAGGCAACCATGTACAACTGCTGCTTTGAGCATAATCTTTTGCATTTTTCTGTGATAATAAAGAAATAGCACTCTTGTTCTTCTTCAGTTTTTGCTCCCCTCCTATGCTAAACAGAACGATGACTTAACTCCTTTAGAGAACAATACAAAACCGAGAATAGCCCATAAAATAACATTATATAGCTATTTTCTTGATCTTCACGTCGTTTTATAGAAGAGCAGACAGCTATAGCTGTTTTCTTCTTCCTCACGTCTTATAGCTGTTTTGAACTTCATGTCATTTAATGTTGCGTGCAGAGGCTTCTTTGCTTCTTGACTTCTTGTCTTCACGTCAGTCAGTTATTGTTACATGTGGAGGCTATGCTCAACGTTTGTCTCTTATCTTTGATTTATTGTAGCTATTTTCTTCTTGAAGTTGACGTCACTTGCAATCAACCTGGTGTTGTCTTTTTGCCTTCACACATTTAATATGGCATGTGGTTGGATGTAGTCTTCTTTTGTCTTCACGCATTTAATATAGCATTGGGTATGATGTTGTCTGCTTTTATCTTCACGCATTTAATGTAGTAAGTAGAGGCTTTTGATCATTAAATAATCATTTAATGTAGTATATGAAGGCTTTTGATCATTAAATAATCGTTGCAAGTGAAAAAAAAGAAGGCAATCAATGCAAAAGGCCTAAAGGGTTCTAACTTATATTATAGAATTGTTAGTGTGTCAGTAGAGTTCAAATGTACATAAACACAGAGCAAACTCCTAAAGCCAAAAAAGCTTTAATTAACGCACAAGATAGTTTAGTATATTTATGGATACCCAAGATCAGTACTAAACCAAATGAAACCACCACTGGTCCACTACCCATAACACAGAAAATGAAATAAACAAAAGTCTCGAACATGTCGCAATGAATGTTGTTTTGGTACAGTTAAATAAAAAATGATACAGATCTGATTCTGAATACATCGACATCTTTTATATATTTTTTATTTTTTGTCATGTTAATGCTCTCGTCACATTCTCATGGTCTTAATTGAAAGCACATGGTAATGGTTGCATAGAACTCACCTTAGTGCAGGGTTGTCTCTGATTAGTAATAAAGGCATATCTCTGATTTTCTGTTCTGCTTTACATTTTGATCTGATTAGCTTTCACTAGTATTTTAACATAAAAAATGGCTCAAACTTAAATGAGCTTTTATAGGCTTTCTCTTCACGAATATGGGTTGAGACTCTTCTTTAAATACTGTTATTCTCCAACTGTTCACTAACAACTTACTAGAATTACTATGTTCTCTAAGGACTTTGTTTATATCTTTTTTAGGTATTTTGTTGTGATTTTTGTAAATTGTTACGGTTGTCACATGTTTATTTTGAACCATATTTAGCATTTAATACTTTGTAAAAATTATTATGATTGATGTCACATATATATTATTGCATTTAAGGATGGAAGACTTGAACAATATGAATGATTACAATGATTGTATGGAAGTAAATGAAAAAGATGGGGTATGGAACGATACTATAGAGATATATTAATCTCCTTGATGGTTAAAGAAGTGAAGAAGGGAAATCGAACAACTACTACCTTTTCCAAATCTGGTTGGAAGAATATTAAAGCAGGACTTCAAACAAAATTCAATAAGGAGTATACTGATATTCAATTGAAGAATAAATATAATGGATTAAGGGCCAGATTGAAGAATTTCAAGAACTTACTCAAAGAAACTGGAATTGGTTACAACTCTTTTACTAGTGAAGTTAATGCTACAAATGAATATTGGGAAAAGCTATTTAAGGTAAAATATGTCTTTTGTTTTATTAATATATCATATTATATAATATATTTGTTATTCTCATATATCTTTTTCATCATTATAGGTGCATAAAATGGCTCACAGATTCAAGAAAAAAGGATGTAAGGAATTTTTAGACTTGTGTCATATTTTTGGAGATACTACTGCAGTTGGTGTGCACACACATCCGTCAACTAAATCTCCATCGAATAGTATAGAAGAGGAACATGGAAATGATGTTGATGAAGATTACACGTATAATGGAAAAGAAGATCAAGATAAAAGTTCTCCGTCTAAGAGAAAGAATTCTCCTAAGAACAAGAAGGAAAAGAAGACACATTCTAACATTGTAGAAGAAGCCTTACTTATACTTAGGGAACAATAAAAAAGGAATAATAATTTACTTGAGAAAAAATTAAGTGAAACATCATCCACTGCAAAGAATAGACCTCAAGAGTCTAACATAATGATGGAATGTCTGAATTCTTTAGATGAATTGGGTATTGACGGTATGTAATATGAAAAAACTGTGAAGACTTTACATGATTCTCCACTTTATAGGGATATTTTTTAAAGATGACACAAACAAGAAAGCTAGATTGGATTATGTCACTTTAGAAATATTTTCATGTTATTGGATATCGAATTCTTATTGATTTGACACTTTTATATTAAGCATTATTACATAATTTAAACATTTTAAATTTGTGCTTTATATGAACATTTGACTTAATTTTAAGTCTATATTTTGTATGAATATTTTTTCTATATTTGATTAAATATACTTGATTGAATATTTTATTAATTATTTAATGTTGGAATTGTAGATACATGGATTTCTTATCAAATTTCGAATCAGATTATAATGATAAATGGAAGAAAGTAATCATTATTTCTGTAGCTGGGGGAGAGAACAAATTTTTTCATTTGCAAAAGCAATCATATAGAACTTCTGCTCTACCAGGTCATGATTGGATACTAGAACTTTTAAATGGGAATCATACAATGATTGGTGAAAACTTAAGAATGAGAAAAATAATCTTTTTGAGTTTATGTGATGAGTTGAAGAGTTTAGGAGGCTTAAAGGCAACAATTCATTTGACTGTGGAGGAACAAGTAGAGATTTTCTTAGTGACTATAGGGCAGTCAATGCAGAATGCTTTCAACATTCGACCTAGACAATTTTGAAGTACTTTTGCAAAGTTTTATATGCAGTTAATCGTTTTGCAAAAAGAGTCATTACTCCACCATCTTTTACTAATACGCTTCCTAATATTCAACATAATTCAAAATTCTTCCCATATTTTCAGGTACATTCTTATATTTAATGACTACTTTACTTATGTCCTTGTGATTAAAAATTATTTTAATATATTTTTTAATTTTGAGGATTGTATAGGAGCAATAGATGGTACACATATTGATGTACATGTTCTGACCGACGAACAAATGCCATACAAGGGCAAAAGAATTAATCCAACCTAAAATATTATGTGTTGTTGCTCATTTGACATGCGTTTTACATATATAATGGTTGGATGGGAAGGTACTGCAAATGACTCTCGAGTTCTTTTGGAAACAGTAACAAATCTAGCAAATCAATTTCCTATGTCTCCACAAGGTACTATATTATTTTAAATAAATATAGTAATTATGATTCATTTTTAATATCTTTTTGTTAATATTATGTTCTTTCTATATTAGGTAAGTACTATTTGGTTGACTTGGGTTACACTAATATGCCTAGATTTCTTTCTCTATATCGAGGTGAAAGATATCATTTTCAAGATTATAGAGGCAGAGGAAGACCTAAAGATCCACAGGAATTGTTTAATTACAGGCATTCTTCATTAAGAAATATTATTGAAAGATGTTTTGGTGTCCTAAAAGCAAGATTCCCTACATTTTAAAATATGCCGAGTTATGATATGAAGAAATAAAAATACATCATTATTTCTTATTGTGTTATACACAATTATATTAAAATGTATGGACAAAACGATGAGTTATTTGACAGTTGTGCCGAAAATAAAGAACAAATTAGGAAGTGAAAAATGAAGATGCAATTTCTCAAGTGGAGTATAATATCACTCCAGCATAACTTCGAGGTATGTCTTGGAAGCGAGATGAAATTGCTAGACACATGTGGAGTGATTATATTATTTCTAATTGATTTATGTTTTTTTTTTATAAATGATAGTACTGTTATGTTTTCAAGAATTATAATATGATGGACATATTTTATTGATTAGAATGACTTAATATAATTTCTAACTTATGTAATTTTATTATATACAATTAATGTGTAATTGTTTAATAATATTTGATTTGCATATATTTTAATTTTAGCTA
>JANZXP010000005.1:8770501-8784979 GCA_027576715.1 Erythroxylum flavicans
CATTCTTTCTCATGTATCACACAACCGTCAACTCTCATGGAGGAATGGGTACTGTCTTTTTGTAGCAAGGTGAAGAAGACAAAGAAAAATAGGAGTAAATGGTGGGTGAAAGCAAGGTGCAACATTAATGAACATGGGTGAGTGTCGTAGATGGTGGAGAAGAAGAATGAAGAAAATGAACAACAAATGTAGGGAGAAGAAGAAGAAAACGTATTTTAACCAAATGAAAGACAACTAAAGGTGTCTTGCAATTGTAAATATCGTGGATAGGTGTGTGGCATAGCAAGCGACACTTTTCACTTGCCACATGTCACCACC
Organism: Erythroxylum flavicans; assembly: GCA_027576715.1. Lineage (NCBI taxonomy): Eukaryota > Viridiplantae > Streptophyta > Magnoliopsida > Malpighiales > Erythroxylaceae > Erythroxylum > Erythroxylum flavicans. The sequence goes on from JANZXP010000005.1 coordinate 8,770,820, forward strand.
CTATGGTTCCTAATGGGTCCTCTTTATTAACCAGTCCATTTGTCTTCAATTTCTAGTCCAAATTTCTCCCAAATTTCAATGACTATTGTCATTAAATCCCAATGTCATTCATAAAAATTGTTACTGCCATCTGACACTTATTTCTGTTGCTATTTATCAATTGTCTCACTACTTGATATTTTTCCTAATCCAAAAATACTCTTAATTCTAGAAAATTCTCAGATTTTACCAAAAAATTCTAAATCACTAATTATCCACACCAACTCAATTTTCAAGACACATAATTCATAATTCACATTATAATCACGTTAAAACAGTCATTTATATCTGAAAATGTCAAATGAGTGTGTGAACAAATTATTGCAATGTGTGCAATGATCAAATTCATGTTTGTGTATACTAATATTATGCATAAGTATGAAATGTATTTTTCTAATCTCTCAATAATATTTTTCATATACAGTATTCCCCAGTTCTAATATTTTTCATATACATTTGCTTTTTTATGCATACATACGTACATTTGGGTGCTTATGTTATGCACATCATAGAGAACTAGACAGAGATAAATTTGGTATTAGGAGCCGTAAATGTGTGTTTATAGGTTGTCCATAGAGAAAAAATGGTTGGAAGTTGTATGATTTGAATAATAATTGAGTATTTTATTTCATGCAATGTTGAATTTTTTGAGAAAAAATTTTCATTTTCTAAAATTTCGATGAGTAATAATGACGATAGGGATTTATTAGGACTTATTCAACAATCCTACATGGTGGATATTGATATAGTAGTCCCAGTGATTAAACATGAGGAGTTGGATGAACCCATATTACTAGCGTCGCTAGGGCATATGTCGCAGGTCGAAATTAGTGAAAGGGGGAGAGATGTTAACGATAGGGGAGAAATAGTGTTGTGGGTTTCGATGATATTGAGTAAGGTGAGTGCTCTGGAGGAAAAAATGCAAGTACGAAGGATGCTAACGAAGAAGAAAATAAAGAGGAATAAGGAGTAGGTGATAACATAAGTGATGTAGTTCTTGGTCGTGAACAACGTCAACAACAACTCAATATATGTTTGCATGGATATATTTGCGACAACATAGTGAAATATGTCAACCTCCACATCATATATACTATGACAGTTTCCTCGGGTAAACATATCCCATAGATTATTATATGAAATATGATAAAATTTTTAAACGATATAAAGCTTTTTTATAGCTCTATTTGTTGAATCCAAACTTGTATGATTTGGTGAAGTCATGTGTGATCCAAGATGGCATGAAGTCATGCGAAAGGAGATTGAATCTTTTGAAAATAGTGAGACAAGAATAATCGAATCTATGCCTCGGGAAAAGAAAGTAATAGAATGCAAATGGGTGTATAAGATTAAATATATTTCAGATAAAATGATTGAGTAGCTTAAGGCACGTTTGGTGTTATCCTTTTTTTTTTTAAAAGGGCACGTTTGGTGTTATCAGTTAACAATCAAGTGGAAAGGTTAGATTATAATGAGACGTTTGTGCCTGTATCTGGAATGGCACTATTCATACATTTTTGGCTATAACAATGACAAAAAAATAGAAAGGAAATGCATAAGATAGATGTTCATATTGTCTTCTTGCAAGGAGATTTAAATGAAAAAGTGTACATGCAGCTACCTAAAATTTGTTCTCCAAACTTGCAAATGCATTGAGGAAATTTAGGCTCACCCAATATTACGCTGATTATTCACTTTTTACTCATAAGTAGGATGAAGTTATGTTATGTGTCATAGTTTATATGGAAGATTTAATTGTCATAGGTAATCACAATGAAGTAGTGTCTTAGTGGTTATTTTCATACGAAGAATCTTGATATTTTGAAATATTTCCTTGGTATTAAGATGGCATGTAGCCCAGAAAGGTTGTTTCCTAGTTAGCAGAAATACGCGTTGGATATCTTGACTGAAGATGGATTATTTATAAATCAATAGTTATTGGACATCTTTATCAAATCACTAACGAAGCAACAATTTCATTATCTTCCTCGCAAGTTCGGCATTTGAGATATTCACGCTCTAACCTAAAGGAATGTATTAAGAAACATATTATATAAATATTATTCTATAATATTTTGTATCTATATTTAGTCGTATATCTTTCTTGGGAAGCTAGGATTAGCTAAAGAGTACTTGTTTGTACTTGTATGTAAAGCGTGGCTTTGGCTAATGAAAACTAGATCATTCTGCACAAAATTCCTCATTAGTAGTCAACTGATTTTGTAGTAAATTAATATATTTTGTAGTTTTAACTAATATTATAAAATTAGAAAAAGTTCAAAATTTTAAATATAATTTACCGTATATTTTATTAACTTGTATGATCCTATAAATTTTTATTTAACTATCAGATATTTTGTTTGAAAAATAACTCAATAAGAAACATCACCACAAGACTTAAATGTTTTATTAGATCTTTTAAAAAATAAAAACTCAAACCATAAATGTCAGGTACGATATTGTTCGTTTAAATATTTTTTTCTATATTTTTTAAAAAATATGTTGTAGATTGGCTTACATTATACGAAAGTTAATCCAATGAATTAGGAAATTATTAATTCTAATATAATCTTTAAAATTTAGGGCCTGTTTGTTTCTGTTTCGTTTTCAAATTTAGTAAAAAAAACTTTGTTTGCTTAAGTTTTTGGTTTCTATTTTTTGTTTTGATTTCTTTTAGTTTTCAAAATTTATGAAAACCATAAAAAGTAGTTTTTGTTTTTTGTTTTTTTCATAATCTAGTCTAGTATCAACAAAATAAATATTATTTAATTATTTGATATATTAATTATTAATAAAAATTATGAATACTTTAATTTAATAGTATATATTTAATTAATTTAAATTAATTATTAAAAAATATGAATAATTTAATTTTATTTAATAATTTTTATAATTAGATAAATATAATTAAGCTTAAAATATCTTTATAATATACAAATGTCAAATAAAAACTAAAAATTAAATTATTTATTTTAAAAAATAAAAAATTTATTAATAAATATTATATAAGAGATTAAAATAAATTTAATCAATTAAAAATAATTTATCTTTAAATTTTATTTAATATATAATTATCATCAATAACAAAAATATGTTGAGATATGGAAATTTCCTTTTGTTTTAGTTAATTCTAAACTATTAATATCTAAAATATTTGTATTATCATTATTCTTTATATAGTTCACTTGCTATTATTTGAAAAGCATTGATAGGTTCTATTGCATTTTAAAAAAAAGTAGTATTTTTTATTCTTTCTTCGTTATCTAGTAAAAAACTTTGTACTATTCAAGTAGTTTTATAGGTAATAAAGTTCCATAATAAACTAATACCTTGCTAACCAAAACTCGAGTTGAGATTAATAGTCCCAAATCCTTATAAACCCACCACGCTTCGCTGAGAGTCCATCCGCTTTGATCAGAACCCAGTTGTTCTGGGGACTCGAACATGAGACGTAGTGGATCACCTAAAGCTCTAATACCACTTTGCTAACCAAAACTCAAGTTGAGGTTAACGGTCTCAAATCCTTATAAACCAGGTGTTCTTAAGGTTTGGGATCTGTTAACCTTAACTCGAGTTTTGGTCAGCAAAGTGGTATCAGAGATTAAGGTTGTCCGCTACGTCCCTGGATCGAGTCCCAGCACAACCACTGGGTCTGAAAACCACGCATTTACGCAGAGGCGTGGTGGGTGTTCTTAACATTTGGGATCTGTTAACCTCAACTTGAGTTTTGGCTAGCAAGGTGGTATCAGAGCTTAAGGTTGTCCGCTACGTCCCTGGATCGAGTCCCAGCACAACCACTGGGTCTGAAAACCACGCGTTAACGCAGAGGCATGTTGGGTGTTCTTAAGGTTTGAGATCTGTTAACCTCAACTCGAGTTTTGGTTAGCAAAGTGGTATTAGAGCTTAAGGTTGTCTACTACGTCCTTGGATCGAGTCCCAACACAACCACTGGATCCGAAAACCGCGCGTTGACGGGGAGGCGTGGTGGGTGTTCTTAAGGTTTGGGATCCGTTAACCTCAACTTGAGTTTTGGTTAGCAAAATGATATCAGAGCCTGGTAAGACAAAAGAAATTAGTTTAATTAAACCATGGAGAATATAGAAAACACTCAGATTCCTACACATTTAGAAAATCATATAGAAAATATGGAATATAATATTAAAAACCAATTTGAGGAAATAACTCAACTAGTAAATAGATTAACATTAACTCCAAAAATTGAAATAGTTAAACATATTACCGATCAAGATGAAATCATCTATGGATGTGAATCAGATCAAGAAAATTTTATGGATCAACATAAAACATCACAAGATCCACCTGAATCAAGTAAATAAGGAGAACAAAGAAAAAGAAAAAAGGAACAGCAAACTAATTATCAATGGGAGACTAAGCCTATATATGATGATTTAAATAAATATGGTTATTTTTGAAAAGATCATAAAATACAAAAATTTCCAACAAAATATATACCAAAACATGTACAACTTGGTCTTGATGGAATTTTAAATTTAAATTGTGTAGTATCACCTGAACAATTACTCCTAGAATGGTTAAATAAAATAGCACTAATTATTCAATTAGAAAAACCTTTTGAAGGACTAACAAATATTAGTTTATTATGGAACTTTATTACCTATAAAACTACTGGAATATTACAAAGTTTTTTACTAGATAATGAAGAAAGAATAAAAAAAATACTGTTAGTTTTTTAAATGCAGTAGAACCTATCAATGCTTTTTAAATAATAGCAAACGAACTATATAAAGAATTTATTGGTTAAGATATTGCTTCATATAAACAAGAAATAGAAAATGAGGAAAGGCAAAAAGCCTTCTGGCTTCTAACTATCATAAATATTTGTGATATATGTTATTTAGAAGAATATATATGTGAATTTAAAAAATATTATTACAAATTAACAAGAATTGAACAAGAACTATATATATATATATATATATATCAATTTTTTTTCAAAAATTACCATATCCTATTAATAAAACAGTAGATGAAGTTTTTCTTAAAAAATTAGCAAATAACTTGGTAGCACATAACTTAGGAGGAGCAATTGCTACCACAAAAGAAGTATTAGCACCAAAATGTTTAGAAGCTAAACTACACAAAACTTTGAAACACACAGAAAAACAATTATGATGCTTTAAATATTCAAAAGTACCATAACAATACGGCTGTGAACTGTATACACAAAAAAGTAAAAAAATTAAACATCCACAATTTAAAAAATACAGATGGAAAAATTATCCTAAATGAAAATTTTATAAAAAACCATTTACCAACTATAAAAAATATTTTAGGAAAAAGTCTTATAGAAAATATAAACCAAAACAACAATATTGTCCACAAAAGAAGAAACAATGCCGCTGTTGGCTGTGTAAGGAAGAAGGACATTATGCCAATGAATGTCCTAAACGGAAAAATAAAGACACTAAATATAAAGAAAAAATTAATCTATTAAATTTAGCTATTCAATATCAATTGGAACCTATAGAATCAGAATATGAAACAGATTCAACTATTAATACTTTATATTATTATGAATCGGAATCTCAAGAATTAGAATCATCAAACAAATCCCAATACTACATTTATTCAAATACAGATACAGAATAAGCAAGTTAATGCATATATCGATACAGGAGCAACTATATGTATAGCATAAAAAACATTATTACAAAATTGGAAAAAATTACAAAAACCTTTACAAATCAGAATAGTAGATGGAAGTATTAAACATATTTGGTATGTAAGTTATTATAATAATATAATAATTGAAAATTATACATTTACAGTACCTTCAATTTACCAGCAAGAAATAGGATTACCCATTATTTTAGGAAATAATTTCTTAAAATTATATAACCCTTTTTGTTAATATTTACACTATATTACATTAAAAACATCATAAATAAATTCACTAAAACAAAAATCAATTATTCTAAAAATCCCTATCTATCATGCCACTTATTTTCAGACTTTGAAATTAATAAAAGAAAAAATGAATCAATTATAATTTTATTTACATAATAATTTATATTTACAAATAGAAATCGAAACATTACTAGATCACGTTTGTAGTGAACATCCCTTAGATCCATTCAAAAATACAAATAATCAAAAATTGAAATCAAATTAAAAAATCCTACACAAGAAATTAATATTAAAAATAATATCCCTTATACTTAACAGGATGTGCAAGAATTTATTACAGAATGCTCTGACTTACTCCAAAAAGGATTAATCTCCCTCAGTACTAGTAACCATTTAGCACCAGCATTTTATGTAAATGGTCATTCTGAACAGAAAAGAGGAAAAAGAAGGATGGTTATTAATTATCGTAAACTAAATGAAGCCAACATTACTTATGCTTATAAATTACCATGAAAAGATTATATTATAAATAAATTAAAAGGACATAAATGGTTTTCCACACTGGATGCAAAACCAGGATATTGGCAGCTCAAACTACATGACAATACTAAACCTTTAACAATATTTACCTGTCCTCCACAAAAACATTATCAATGGAATGTATTACCTTTTGGATTAAAACAAGCCCCAAGTATTTATCAAAGATTTATGGATAATAGTTTAGAAGGATTAGAAAACTTTACATTAACATACATAGATGATATTATTATATTCTCTAATCAAGATAAAGAAGATCATTTAACAAAATTTAAAATAGTACTTATCAGATGTAAAGAAAAAGGACTAATTTTAAGTCGTAAAAAAGCTAAAATAGCTTAACAAAATATTGAATATTTAAGAATTGAATTCAATAATGGATTTTTAAAATTACAGCCTAATATACTAATTCGAGTACAAAAATTTCCCGATAAATTACACAATAAAACACAAGTACAACAATTTTTAGGTCTCTTAAATTATATATCAGATCAAGGATTCTTTAAAAATCTTGCACAAGAAAGAAGACAATTACAATCTAAATGCAGCAGCGAAAATCAATGGACATGGACTCCAGAAGATACGAATGCAGTACGTACACTTAAAGCATTATGCAAGGATTTAACAAGTTTATATAATTATCTTCCAAAGGATAAACTATTAGTACAAATTGATTCTAGTAAGGACATATGGGCTGGCTGCCTTTTGGCACAACCACCCAATCAAAAGAAGTATCTACTTTGCAAGTATACAAATGACACTTTCAATTCTGCTAAAAGTAAGTATCCAATTCATGAGAAGGAAACATTAGCCTGTCTCAAAATATTGAGAAAGTGGCGAATTGATTTACTACCAGTTGAATTTACTATTGAAATAGATTCACAATATTTATGTGGATTTAATCGATATACTAGTAAAACCAATTATAATCAAGGTCGTTAATCATATGGCAACTAGAACTCAGTCGATTTAATTTTCATATATAATACATTAAATTTGTTACTAACAATCTTGCAGATATACTCGCAAGAGAATGGAAGCAGCCATTATCAGTTTGAAGGAATCATTATCTAAAAAGGAGGGAGTATTATTAGATCTACAACAACAAGTTGGTATAGTAACCAAAGAAATCAACCAACTTCGTAGTACCATCAACCTATTGGAAAAACAAATTAAAGACTCTGAAGTCACCAACCAAAATACAAATACTCAACCTTTAGTACCTACATCCAGCAGCAATCCACCACAACCACCAACCTTGATTACTCCTTCACAGATTATTCAACCCAAAAAAAAAGAGGACTTTAAGGAAGCCAAAGTTTATGTTATCTTTAATGGACCAATGGCTGGAATTTATGATGAATGGCACAAGGCAGCAGTACACATCACAGGAAAATCATCTATTTTACACAAAAGCTTCACAGAAAAAGAGACAGCAGAAAAGGTATTAGCTGAGTTCAAAAACACTTCATTAAGACCTCAGTATAAACAAGTTTTGGAATCAACTCCAGCCACTCCTACAAATATGAAGATTCTTGGAAAACCTATCAAATCAGATAAAATCAACACAATACCCACAAGAGCACTCAAGGAAGAAATGAGGAAAATCACATCGGAAATGTTCTGTGAATGTTTCCAAGCACTTAACGAATGGATCGAAGAACAGAAGATTTTTCAATACTATCCACAAAATCGAGGGAGATATGGACCTAAAGTAATCATATTTCCAGAAGCAAGTTAACTACTTATATATTCTTCTAAAGCGGACTAATAGATTCTACTTATCTAACCAGCTTAAATATTCTATCAAAATTTCCACCAAGATTTATCCAAGCTATCAAGAATTACAGAGACAGATTCGCCAAAGAAAGAGAGATATTCATCAAAGTCTTCAGCAGTTATCTAATATTTAAGGAAACAGACAATATAAAAGATGCAGAAATAAGAGTATCAAGAATTGCTTTTATTCAGATCGGAGTAAGCAATGGTATATATCCACCCATTGATGATCCACCAAGGCATGAATTTCAGTGGGATTTAACCAACCAATTCAATCTACAATGCCTTGAGGGAATATATCAACAATGTCTCATAATAAATATAGAATCATTACTAAAGGTAAATTACAAAGGAATTAATGTTCTTACTACTTCAGCATACAAATCCCCAATTACTACAGAAGCACTTCAGTTAGTTCGCCAGTTCGAATATCCATTCTCCACTATTGAAGGAATTTTTGAGGAATTATCTCCACAATGGAAGAATGCATTCTATCAATAGTTAAGAAATCACGAAGAACATAAATGCCACTTCTACCCTTCCACTTCAGCAGAAGAAGTAGTATCTGAATAAGCAATAATTGAAGAATAATCATTAAAGTACCAGACATGTAGGGCCTATGTCGGCCACATCAAAGGAATCAGACCACTTTAGTCATTTCAACTTTTCTTTTATAAAGTAGATTCTTTACTTTTTACTGTAGTTTGTACGTTACTTTTCTTTATGTCTTTTTCATAGCTTTACTTTATCTTTAGACCGATTCTTTCGGTCTTAAGTTTCTAGTCTTTTTTTTTGCCTATATAAGGCAAACGATGTACATTTGTTTAGCATGAAATAAACTCCTCTCTAACTTCTCTTTCTGCTTATATTGCGTATCAAGCCTGAAGTTTGGCCTTCAAGCAAAGATTAGCACGAAAGGTATTTAGCGATATTTTTGTTTCATCACAATAGCATTCATCCAATATTCATCACTATTATTATCACAATGCTCAATACTACAATTCTTAGTATTCTATATATTCAACCATGTTTATTTATGCTTACAATTAGTTTCATTATACTTACTTTTGATAAAACTCATACTTATCTATTTACAGATTTTATTACTTCTATTTTCATTACTTTTATTTTCATTCATGGATTTAATCGATTAATGCGTCAATATCTATTAGATAAAATTTTCTGTCCTAATATAGATTATGACAATCTTTGTTAGATATGAGTCTAAACACAGATTGTTGGACTTGTCAAGCATTATATACAAGTATGAAATTAGAGCAAGACAAGCTAGAAATTGGCAAAAAAATGATAGATTATTTCACGGATCATCATCACCAACTAACTACTAAACTACGAATATCTTATTTCCTACATCTTCAAGGATCAGCTCAAATAGCACAAGTAGAAATAGAGAAACATTAATGTCTAGATCAACTATCCAGTCATAAGCAATTATATATCCAAGAAGAAGAAGCACTAAAGCAACTGCATAAACGATTCGGACAACACTGTAGACAAGAGCACTTAGATCCAACTATAGCAAGAATTGACAAAGAAAAAGAAAAGAAGACAAGAAAAAGATAGATATCAGGATAATTGTACTACAATGAATAATTGTAATATCTATACTGAAATCAATAATATTAATTATACTTTACCCTTTTTTAATCAATATCAAGAAGAAGTTGAATATTATGAAGAAAGATATAATTAGCTACAATTTGTAGGTGACCATTCAAATGGAATAAAACCTATAAAAGAAGAATTAAAATTAGCTAAAATTTTATCTAATTTTTATTAGAAGGAATTACAACTTTTAGAAAACACTTAAGAGATCATATAATACACAATCTTCAAAGACAATGAATGAAATAAATGAAATAATCACTGAAACAGAAAATAATGATAATACAGATATTTTAGATATTAATAGTTTAGAATTAACTCAAACAAAAGGAATTTTCCATATCTCAACATTAATAGCAAAAACTCAGTTAGACTTAAAAACAGGGCAAGATATTAAATATTATCCATTTCAGAATATTTGGGATAGACAAAATATTATCTATTATGGAAAAATAATTCAAGAAACTCCAATAAATATAAATCAATGTAACGGACATATTAGGTTAAGTCTAATAGATCAAGAACAAATTTACAAACAATTATTAAAAATACCTGAAAACAAAATAAATAAAATTGGATACATTCATTATCTACAATACAAATATTATTGAGATCAACATTTCAAGAAGGAATAGATTCACCTATTAGATTAGCAATCGTAGATGAAAGGTTAACTAAACTAAATGAGCAAATTATTGGAATAATAAATGGAAATTTAGCATACGGAAAAATCAAATTTAATATAAGATTAAAAATAGGACTTCCTTTACAATCCAAAAATCTAAATGAAACAATTACCGCAGCATATAAATTTTACAGAGATAATCTAATGATTGAAGGACAATATCCATTTTCCATAACCTATCAAATTAGCTATGCACTAACTAATTCACACCATAGTATTGAATTCAGAAACATAGATAGAATCTACATGGATGAATTATTTGATGATGTAGCAAAAATAGGTATTAATTTAAAAACATCATTAAGAGAATTTCCTGAAATAAATCTTACTATCCAACCATCTAGATTATCCCTATCACACAATAGATTAAATCAACCTTCCATACCTTTATTAAAATCACAATCATACAGATTACCTAAACCAAATCGATTTATAGAACCAGGTATAGAAAAACCAATAGCTATTACAGATCCTAAAATAAGAAATAAAGACAATCAAAAACAAAGTATAGAACAAAATACAGGAAAAGATATTAGCAATATTAAAATACAACTTAAAGAATTAACAAAACATATTAAAACCACTTTATGAGTGTCACTAAACAAATCACTCAAGTATTAGAAAAACAAGTACAAATCGAAAGTCAAATAGAGGAACTAAGACAAAAACAAATAGTTTTAGTACAATTAATTCAAACGCTATTAACTAAAAATCATAAAACAAAAGAATTAACCACAATAATACAACAAATGGAACAAAAATTAAATAAGATCCTCTCCACAGTAAAAATGGTATTTATCAAAGATTTATGGATAATAATTTAGAAAGATTAGAAAACTTTACATTAGCATACATAGATGATATTATTATATCATCTAATCAAGATAAAGAAGATCATTTAAAAAAATTAAAAATAGTGCTTATCAGATGTAAAGAAAAAGGACTAATTTTAAGTTCTAAAAAAGGTAAAATAGCTCAATAAAAACTCGAGTTGAAGTTAACGGTCCCAAATCCTTATAAACTCATCATGTTTCGCTGAGCGTCCATCCGCTCTGATCAGAACCCAGTTGTTCTAGGGACTTAAACACGAGACGTAGTGGATCTCCTAAAGCTCTTATACCACTTTGCTAACCTAAACTCGAGTTAAGGTTAACGGTCCCAAATCCTTATAAACCTTACTTTAATTAAACCATGGAGAATATAAAAAACACTCAGATTCCTACACATTTAGAAAATCATATAGAAAATATGGAATATAATATTAAAAAACAACTTGAGGAAATGACTCAACTAGTAAATAGATTAACATTAACTCCAAAAACTGAAATAGTATCTATTAGTCCGCTTTGGAAGAATAGATAAGTAGTTAACGGGTCTGCTTCTGGAAATATGATTGCTTTAAGTCTATATCTCCCTCGGTTTTGTGGATAGTATTGAAAAATCTTCTATTCTTTGGTCCATTCGTTAAGTGCTTGGAAACATTCACAGAACACTTTGCTAACCAAAACTCGAGTTGAGGTTAACAGTCCCAAATCCTTATAAACCCACCACGCTTCGCTGAGCGTCCATTAGCTCTGATCGGAACCCAGTTGTTCTGGAGACTCGAACACGAGACGTAGTGGATCACCTAAAGCTCTGATACCACTTTGCTAACCAAAGCTCGAATTGAGGTTAACGTTCCCAAACCTTAAGAACACCTACCACTTTGCTAACCAAAACTCGAGTTGAGGTTAACTGTCCCAATTCCTTATAAACCCACCACGCTTCGCTAAGCGTCCATCCGCTCTGATCGGATTCCAATTGTTCTGGGGACTCGAACATGAGACGTAGTGGATCACCTAAAGCTCTGATACCACTTTGCTAACTAAAACTCGAGTTGAGGTTAACGGTCTCAAATCCTTATAAACTCTTTTGCTAACTAAAACTCGAGATGAGGTTAACGGATCCCAAACCTTAAAAACACCCACCGTTTTCGGATCCAGTGGTTGTGCTGGGACTCGATCCAGGGACATAGCGAACAACCTTAAGCTCTGATACCACTTTGCTAACCAAAACTCGAGTTGAGGTTAACGGATCTCAAACCTTAAGAACACCGACTTTGCTAACCAAAACTTGAGTTGAGGTTAACGGTCCCAAATTCTTATAAACCCACTACGCTTTGCTAAGCATCTATTCACTCTGATCTTAACCCAGTTATTCTGGGAACTCGAACACGAGACGTAGTGGATCACCTAAAGCTCTGATACTACTTTGCTAACTGAAACTCGAGTTGAAATTAACGGTCCCAAATTCTTATAAACCTAATTATATTGATATTAACAACCAAACAAAATTTTATTTTTATTTAAAAATAAAAATTGAAAAAAATAAAATCTAAAAACTGCGGCAGAAGAAAAAAAGAAGCAAAATGGTCTTTTCCGTTTAACAAGTAAAGAAAGCGGTGACTTGTGGTTTTGGTTAGCCTCGATTTGTCAATTCGTGCCATGTAATCTTCCGTAACAATGACGGCGCAACAGGATAGCTTATTCACAACCAACCGTCCTGGATTAATAGACTTGTTTTAACAAATTGGATCCAGAACTTTGTTCCCTAATGTCTGATCTCTTTGGCAGATTTATGGGTCCTGGCTGCCAACTATTCAATGAGAAGATGCACTCTCAACAACTTGATTAATCAAGTAAATTAAGTTACTTTGGAATATACTTTCAAAACCTATTAAAGATTATTTGATTTGATTTGATTTTGATTTTGATTTTTAGCTTTTAATTTTTAAATAAAATTTGATTAGTTATTATATCAGCACAGTTATACTTTGTTAGTAATAATAAGAGAATGATCCAATTTAAGCAATACTTTTAGTCTAATGTACGTGTAAGGTGATCCTCTCACAACGAACAACATCATATTTTGTAACATAGAGTATGTCGTTGTTACACAAAAATTTAATCAAAGTTTATCTAGTTAAAAACATTACGTGAGTTCGTTAACCTCACCAACATATACATCTGTCTTGGTGAACTGTAATTCTGGTGTTCAACTTCAATCATAGCCGCCCTTTTGGCAACTAAGTTGTTAGGCAGCAACTTTTGACGTGAACTAATGGTTAAAGATACGATAAGATTGATTTTCAAAAATTAACAAAACGGATGAATGATGATGCAATCTTCTATGCTTTAGCTTAATTATTTCAAAATTTGTGTGCGTTAAGAATCATAAATCTATTTTTCCAATAAATAATTTATAAAAATTAATAAAATAATTTATTTGATTTTATTGATAATTTAATGCATTACCTTTTCTAATATTATATTTATTGATGAAAATTTTTTAAAACTTTTAGTTGATAATTTTTTTTGCAATTAAATTTTTTACTTTATGAATAAATTTAAAAGTTTATAATTATCCAAATAACATGATATATAATGATAATAAAATTTCAATTAGTCTCAATTTTTATTTCTTTAAACTTTTACATAATAGCATATACAGTAAAACCTCTATAAATTAATATTGTTGGGATCATGATATTTTATTATTTTATAGAGATATTAATTAATCGATAAATTAATATTTATTAATTTAAAGAGATTTTTGTAATTGATTGA